>VWPU01006088.1:0-316984 GCA_013398955.1 Callaeas wilsoni
GGGGGCGGCCCGCGGGGCGGCCGGCAGATAGCCCATCGCCCCCGCGGACCGTATTACCGGGTGCCGCTATTAACCCCCTCTCCGCCCCGCCCCCGTGGAGCGCAGGGCAGCGCGGAGCCGGGGGGCGGTTAATTGAAAGGAACCTTCGGGGGTCGGTGGTGTCGCCGCGGGTCGGCAGCGCGGCTGCGTTAGTTCTGCCGCCCCCTCCCGTCCTGCTTTCGCGCATCCCAGGGGTCAGTTTTTGGGTGCTCGCCACAGGCTCTCTGTGCCGCTGAGCGCGCCCGGGGCTGCCCAAGGCGGCGGGACTGAGGCATCCCCCCGCTCCCGGGGGTTGGCATTCGGGCGGGAGGTAGCGGCCGTAACGGGGTCACCGAGCAGCGAGGCGCGGCGGCTAACCCCGGCGGGGAGGCCCGCTCCGCTTCGGACGCGCGGGCTGTGCGCTCCGCCGCCCCCGGGCCAGTCCGCCTCCTCCCGGCCCCGGGAGGTGCCGGCTGCGCCTCCGCACGCCTCGCCCTGGGAGCCACGGCCTCCAAAACTTATAGCTTCGCTTCTCCGGCAAGGTGCTGGAAATCGGCCCAGTCCGGGATCGGTCCCTTCCCGCTCGGAAACCATCCTAAGGGGGTTTTGGTAGGAGGGCGAGGGCTGCTCCCTCCTCCCTTCCCCTTCCCAGCAGCCGGTGCCCGAGGATGGCCGTGCTCATCCCCCCGGCTGACGGGGCAGCTCGGGCAGGTAGAGCTTGTGGGCCGGCTCCCTCCTGCTTTTGTTCCTAGGCTTTTCCTTCTCTGCCGAGGAGATGTGCCCCCTACCTGTCCTCTCCTTACAGTCCTGGAAACAGCATAATTACAGTGGTGGTGATTAAATAGCTGGTGCTTTTCTCGTTTCGGTGACAGACCCCGCAGAGGGGGAGGGTGCTCAGAGCTAGGAAGCAAGAGTTAAAATGAAGTTAAACTACAAACAGAAGCACATAGCTGACATGCTTCAAGTTTAGACAGTACAAGATATGCAAATGCGCAGGGCTGCGCGGTATTGACATTTTGAGGTCATAGTGATAGGAATGTATTATTTATAGGATTGGGTTGCACTAGGCCGATAAACTACATTTTAAATCCTAGGCGTTCGTAAGTGATAAGATTTATGTATGTTTACACTATACGTGTGCATGTGTACACACATTTTATATAGTGTTTTAATGTTTCACAATTGATATTCTTCCTGACCGGCATCACGATGGGGAGACTCCACTCCTGGTGCGCGCCTGCAGCCTCCCTGGCTGCTGTTAGCAATGGCTGGGAGCAGAGGAGGCCGGGGAAGGGACCCGCAGAGTTTGCGGCAGTGTTGTGATCCCTGCTTTTTCCCCCTCTGCGTCCTCTTCCTTTCCCCATATGTCCTTTCTGGCCACAGCTCACCCTAGAAACAGCATTTGCCTCTTTGCAGCCCCATGCAGCTCTCTGTCTTTCCGCCAGGAATGTTCCCACTCTTTCGCTCCAACAGGCTCCTGAAATGGGGGAATCTCTGTGGGTGGGGGGTTAGAAAACAGATCATTTCTCATGTAAATTTTATCCAGTCTCTCTGCACTTTGTATCTCTCTTTTTCCTTAGCCAATTCTTGCTGAGGGGAAAAAAAAAAAAAAAGATTAATGGCATCTAAAATGGGAGGGGTGGAGGGAGAGAAAGCTAGAGGCAAATTTCCACATCCCCTTCCTCTGGGCATCCTGGTGGGTTTTCCATAGAAACTTTCACACAGCGGCCAGACAGATGCTTAAAGAGGATGGAAGAAAATAATGCAACCATGATGGGAAAACAATTGCATCCCCAGCTTTCTACCTCCATTAAAGGCTCCTTTGCCTTTGCACAGAGGCCTTCAGCTCCTTGTCCCTGCAGAGCCCTCTCCCTTCACTCTGACCGTGGGGATGCTCCTGCAACAGCGGCGTGGAAGCCATGGGAAAGCTGCTCCTTTGGCTTCTGGAAGTGAGAACTTGGTTTCGCTGCGGGGGGAAAGCAGTCTTTGTGCCTGCCTGGCTTCCCTAATGTGGAGAAAATTCCCATTAATTTCGTGAGGAAACATTTTGTTATGCATGTTTCAACAAAACATTAAAAATCCTATGCGTAAATTTTTTTTTCAGAAATCCCGCTCTCAGTTTGACAGCCTCGCTGGAGCCCCAGCCAGGCCTGCCTGAGACAGCACAGAGAGGCCTCCCTCTCCCTTCTCCCTCTCTGTTGGCTGCTCTTTTCCTGTCTAATCAATTATCTCCCTAGCTAGTCCTTCTCAAAGGTGAGAGCTCATTATGCATATTCATAAATCACAGCTCCCAGACCTGACACTGATTGATGTAATCATCTCCCGCTCGCTCCCTGTCTGCGCGGGGCCGGCCGGAGGAAGCGGCGAGGAGGAGAAGGAGGAGGCAGGAGGCAGGAGAAAGAGACTTCCAACTTGTCAGACCCAGTTCTGGTGGGAGCGGCCGGCCGCGCGTAGCGGGCCGTGTCAGGCTGCCCATTCACCGCAGCCAAAGTGCCCATCACGGCCCGGGGTAAGACAGGAGAAAGCCCTGTCAGCTGGGAAACAGCAGTGAGCCGCCTCCAGCGCAGCGAGCGGTTGTGCAGGCAAAATCACAAGAGTAAGGGAAAGATCCAGCACAATTTTCACAATCAGGCATCAGACCATGCATTAAAATACCATCCCAAATCTTTCACGTTAGCGGATGCGTGTGCTGCTGTTTTCCTTAGATAGTTAATTACGAGTTTATTCCCGTAAGAACAGATATATGTGGTCTGGATTCTGATGATGAGTACTTAGATATGCTATATAGTAAATATGCTATATCCTCAGTAGCTATACTGTATTAAAAAACCAAACTAACTTCTCAAGTATGTAAGTTGCTGTTGAAAGGGTTTGGGAGCAAAAGGGCTCCTGCAGCCCAGACTACCAGCTTTCCAGATAGGAGCACATACCTCAGCTATGACTGGTTTCCCAGTGTGTACTTCAGTATGGCAGCGTTCAAGATGCTGTTCAGATTATGTGGTTTACCTGTATGGTTAATATTTACACTTTTAAAATACCTCTTTTTATCACTTTGATCAGAATTATCAGTGTACTAAAGTAATAATACAAAAATATATGCCCTGGTAATCATAACAAGATACAAATCAAAGGGAGCCCTAATCAAGTACTTTTGAGTGTTATCTTCCTTGTTAACAAATGGTAATAAGAAAATTAAGGCTTATAGCTTGCTTGTGTTTTATCTAAGAAAACCAATAAAGATATCAGATGTTCTTTGTTTTATATGTTTGAATGTAAAGCAGAATAATGAAGAACATGTACCTTCTAAGGCTTCATTTGCTTTATGGGCATTAACCCTTTAGGATGCCAATGAAATTCTGAATTTGCAGAATGAGAGCAAGCCTGTGCTGCCACCCAGGGTTTTGAGGCCCAGCTTTGCTGCAGTCAAGACAACATCTTTTTTTATTAAATGCCGAAATTGGAACAAAGCAACAATGGCCGCTTGCTAGCTGTGCATGTCCAACAGGCCTCTTTACTATTCAGCAAATGGAAGATATTAAACAACATTTTGCTTAAAGGTACACTGAGGCCATTTCCATTAGGACATGGTGTCATTCATTTATTCACATGTTAAGTGGATGTCCTTGTGGCTAATGAGTAATAATCAACAGTGACTCCACTTTATTCCTTTGCTCCCAGCAATGTTAAATACTCTGATGGAGTCTCTTTGCTGACACACTAGAGAATATGGTTAAAAAGTGCTAAAGGACATTTGCAGCGTAGAGCAGCCACATACACACATGCTGGAAATAGCACTTTTATTACAGTCTATCCTGTTAGGCTTTGTTCCTGTTTAAGGCATGGCACGTGGAAACCGCTGATATTTATTTGAAGGTACTTTACACCTTAAAAGCCGGAAACTCTTTCAATTTGAGAGTCAATGTGGTTATTGCTGGGAGATGAGCTCTCATCCGGCTGGTTTCTGAAAAAAATCCAACTGCACCTTACGATAGTTCTAGATTCGGTACATGACTTCAGATAAATCCTTAGTGGAGGAGGGATTTGGGACAAAACCTTTCCTGCAAAAAATCTAGTTTGACATTTATTTTATAAAATAAAGTAACTCTCCTATCAGCTAATTAATTAATTTTATTACATCAACTGCAGCAGCTAAGTAGACTAATAAAATATATTAATCTATATTTTTTCCTTTGCATGATTGCTTACACTGGAGTCTGCAGCTTGGTTGTCTCCCATGTCAATTCCTAAAGTTTGAAAGGTATAAATGAATCATTCTTGGTCCTGATTAAGCTTAAGTTAGAAATAAAATATGTCAATCAATCTGGTTGGAAATGTTCCTGCTGTCTAAGTTGGTTATGCAAAACACTCTAAGGTGTGTAGGCATGCTCAATTAGGTCAAGGGATCTGATGGCACTCCTAGCCATAAATGTGTGTCACTCGGATTCCTCATTATTTTTAGCAGTGGTGAAAATGCATGTCAGTAGGCCAACTAGCCAGGATAGAATAAAATTACTTACTGGCTATGCATAAACCTGAGGTTTTAATACATAAGTATTATACTTATTTTCAAGCAAAACAGTGAAAAGAAAATATCTCTCTCTCTCAAATATATGACTCACTCTATTGGATTTCTCAGCGATCATTAGTATAATTCACAGTGGACTTTGCTATACTCAAGATACCTTAGCAGTAAAATTTAAGTGCCTAAAAACATAGATGTAATGTGAAATTAGATACAAGGAGTAAAACATTGATTTTCTCTGTTACAGTCTAACCTGCTTCCAAGAAAGATAAAGCTTCACTAGGAGATTAGACCAGCCCCCTTCCAAAATAATTTAATGAAAAAGGACACTTGAGATGTCTATTGAACAGTGGCACCAGTGCTGGTCTTCTCAGATGGAGATTTTTGCAAGTGATTTCCAGGGAAGACAGTGCCAGAAATGTTTGCTTGATAGACAGATTTCCTCTGGTGTGCTAAATCACACCCAGATACTAATAGAAATTAGTGCAATTACAGGGTGAAAAAAATCCCCAGAAAAGGAAATTTCAGTGCTCATTTCTGCCCTCCTGCACCTGGTGTAGTTGCTGAGATTACCTGAATTGGCTAAATGACCAGGGTTAAATCCTCTGCCTTTAAACTTTCTGTGCTGGTACTTTGAAGCACACCAAGACCTTGGACTTGGGTACAAGAAATGGAATGAGAAACCAGTTAAACAGGAGTCCAGCCTGGTTTTGTTATGCAAAAACCCCAAGCAACCAAACCTAAATGCAGGGAACTGGTAAACTAAAAAAAAACCATTGCTTCCAAGAACCACAGGCAGGACTAGTACCTCACTTAAACAGGAGTCTTAAATGTGGCGTTAAAGATGGCAATGTTCCTTTAAGAACAGCACCATGCAGCTAATATTTTCTTTACTCCCAATAAAATGCAATTAAATCTCATGAATTAATATATTCACTTCAGGAAGAATTCCCATTCTTTTCTTCAGATATCAAAATGGAGCCATCATCAGTCAGTTAGTTAAATAGGGGAATCCGGAGAGCAAGTAAATGGAAGAGCTTTCAAATGCAGGGCTGAAAATGCCCAATGAATGTGTAGGGGGCTTCAATAAAAAGATTTTGACTTGTGTTTTCACCCCTTTCCCACTTTGCTCATTGTTTACTGACACTGCTGTGGACACAGTATTCAGTCCCTGCCCGCCCCAGCCCTGGGATGTAAAAATGTCATCTCTATTGTGCTGCCGGGCTCGCTTTGATGCTGCCGCAGCCCTTTGTATGCCCTTCTCAATCCCTTTATAAGGCTGTCCTGATTGTCCATACTGAACATCGCCACAAAAGCTCGTCTTATTGAGAAAATAAAAAAGTCAGAGAGGGGCCAAATGACGGGAGATTGGGCCTTTGCTGTAAAAGACCTACTATTCACATTCGGCAGTCATTTTTTCATCAAGGAATTGCGAAGTTGAGACTGTGACTGTGCCAGCAAAGCCATTTTAGACACTTTCTTATTAAATTTTTATTTATAATTACTTTTATAATTACTTTTTTTTTTAATAGCTTGTGTACTTCTGAGGACAAACGTTAAATCCTAGGAACAATTGTAGAGGGTATTTTCACCTTTTCAAAGAAAACTACTGTAAAGCTAATGTGCATGATTCATCCAGGAAGTTTAGGCAGACAGATTGTATGGAAATTCAACTACATATAAACTACAAAAAAGGCTTCTTGTGATAACAAAACAAGTCAGAAACAGACCCCATCTCTCCCTGCTATGTAGGAGTGCACGCATTTGCAAGCCAGAACCAGAGAGTGAGGGTTTAAATTGTCAGTCTGAAAAACCTCTACCCGTTGTTCTTTCACCTAATGCTATCCTAACTTGTACTGAGTGTCTGTGGGCAGGCTGGAGACAAAGGCTGGATAAGGTCTTATTCTTTGGGAATGGGCTATCGGAATGGGAGGACGGTGATTTCATGGCTTTTGTTGCTGAGGTTAGGGACCGAATTCTCTCACTGAATTAGAATAGTAACAAGTGGGACTGGGGATCTCTGGGGCTTTTGTAGTGCACTCATCTGAGAGATTGCGCTTTTCTCAGCCCTTCAGATTTATTTTGCCAAAGTTACAGGGCAATTATGGAAATGCACCCTTTGAAGCTGGGCCGATTTCTCTTTATTTTCTTTCCCCCCCCTGCCCAAAGCAAAGCCTCCCTTGCTTCCATTCTTCAGCAAGTTGGCAGTCATTAGGCAGTGGGGTTTTGAGCAGCCATTCAAATATTCTTTTGAATAGTGCGAGAAAGTTTTAATACATATGTGTTTAAAAATAGACTTTGAAGCTTTTTGGGAAGGAAGTGTAAAATAGCAGCAAGGTAACAACATCCCAGAAAATAGGCTGTGTGTGCGAGGTGCCGGAACACGAGCTGCTTCCCATGAAAAGCGGCTCAGCGCACTGGGATGGGGGCTGGCCAGTGGCATGGGGGTGTTTGGCCAAGTGACCACCTGGGTGCTCCTGCCTTGCCACGCTGGTGCAGTTGGCAGCCCCGTGGCAGTGCCGTGCCCCTCGTCCCTCACATGTCCCTAACAGGAGGCCCAGGACAAACAGAATTGTACTTTCACACCTTTGTACATTATTTATCATCAGAGTTTGGAATCTTGATGCTGCATGTGAACCAAGATGACATTTTACCTTACTTGCTACACTAATGTTAAGTAAATATGTCTGAAACCAGATGGTGAGACCAGGCAGGTTGTGACCAGGACTGCTTTTTGTCCAGAAACTCGGTTCTGTACATCTCTTTTCACTCTCTACTCCCTTTTCTTATTTGTATCAGACTATTTTGCTCTTTTAAGATAAATTGGTGTTTTTCTGAGCCATTTAACAAACGTTATGGGCCAAATTCAGACTTGGTGTTAGAGGGAGGAGATACTTTTGGTGTCCCTGAAAGTTATATACAATTACACAGGGCCTGGCATAAAATGTGGACTTTCCATCATCACCAAAACATGATAGAAATATTAAGGCTTCTTGTCTGAGTTTTGTAACTGAGATACAAATACACTTTTTGCTCTCTATAGGGTTTATGAGTGATCCTTGGACCACATATTCAGCAACATGGAACATAAGAGATTTGTGTTTTCTGGATGTTAAGGCTTGCAAATTTTGGAGCAGGAAATTCCTCTTAACCTTGAATGCATTCAAAAGAATGAAAATCCAGCTCAGAAGTGTGCTTACAATAAAGTAATACAAATATTTCTCATGGGCGCAGAAGGTTTAATGTCACATCTGTAACATGCAGCACTGCATACAAAGGTGTAACAATTTTCATGTGAGCTGGGCTCAGTGGAGTTGCAGAAGGTACCACTGGAGACCATCACATCTCCAATCTTCTCCTCATCCTCCTCCCCTAGTCCCCTTTCACACATCCAAATTTATTTCCCAGCCTCACATGAGTGCTTCCAATACCCTCCCTATTCCTCAGCACCTTCCCCCAGTCTGGGATCATCTCAATTATTTTGGAACTTATCACATTATTGGGATCCAGCAATCTGTCAAAACTGAAGCCATTGTTTAAAAGGCCTCCAGGAACTTTGGGGTGTCTGATTCATTTCAATGTGCACCTGGATCTGGTGTGCTCCATTTTTAATAAAGAGAGGAGGATTTGTGGGATACAGACCTAGGTTCAGGTTTGGGTAAAAAAACCTTCAAATGAGTTTAGGTTCTAATGTGCTGCTGTGCTCCAAGAACATTTCTAATCTCAAAAACTTAAAAGTCAGGTTAAGAAAAGGAAAACCTGCTAATAATATTAAAAAGCTCTTCCATACAGGGTAGGGAGTTGATTACTCTGAAAAATGGTAAGATTTGTGCCACCTGGCATAATCCTGGGAAACATGCAATGGGGGAAGTGATGATGGCTTGCTAGGGAAATAATCTAGGGAAGTTATTACAATCCCTCCACTTCTGCTTTAGACAATTTCTATTTATTTATTTTGAAACCTACATAAAAACCAAACAGCACACTTACGTTTTGAGCCTCAAACTTGTCACAGTATCTGGCTTTCTACTATTTTAGGTTTTAAACACCAATAAATAAGAAGACTTTGAATCATACTTGCAAATGCAGTTGCTGAGCACAGGGCTGGCCAGCTTCCCCAGGTGAGGGCCCTTGAGCAGTCACACTTCTCCTCGCTGGCAGCTCCAGCCTGCAGGTGGTTTGGGGGATGCCTTGTACTAATCTGGCCTTCAGGCCACAGGGACATAGATCAGCATGACGAAGTCTCTGCCTGGAGGAAAAGGTCACAGATTTTGAATACTTTAGATATTTTGTAAGCCACTTCTGAAGATTATGAAGAAAATGGGTTTCCATGTTCAGTGCTGTCAAAAATGACCCTCAGGATGCAAAACTTCTCTTTGTGCTTGGGTCAAAGCCCACAAATAGGTAGGGCAGTCAGCAACAGGGTGAGATCTTCCAGATACCTTGTCTTACAGGGAACAATTCTGGCTCATCTGGGCTGAATTTTAACCTCTGGGCCTTCTATTTACTCTGCAGTGCAAGCAAAACAGCAGGTCAGAATTAAGACTGTCAATGTCTCGAAGGTTTGGAAATCGACGTACAAGCATCATAAAGTGTAATGATGAACCCATTTATAGTACAAGGGACAGTGCCTCCCCACTAATTCTACAAATAGACTTTAGACATGGGTGTCTACTATTTGACTGTCAGTGGGAAGTGTATATCTCATAAGGCTCTGACCTGGTTATCTTCTAACCCCAAGCAATTAATCACCAGCATCTAATGGGGAGTAGCTGTGCACAACAGCATTTTGTGTCCAGCCTCTGCACACTAATGCTTTCACCTTTTCTATAACTTATAGCTTTCCTCCCCTTGGGACCACTGCTTTCTTTTGGACAAGAACTGGCACAAAATCAACCTTTCTGAGCCAGAACCCACCAATTCCAGTAACTTTAAAAAAAACCTCAGCGAAACAAAACATAAATCCTCCCCCAAAACAGAGAATCTTGTGCAGTAAAGTCACCAAACACCAAGGTCTCGGTTATCGGCTGTGCTGCACAAGGGAGCAGACGAGATCAGGAAGGGTCACCATCTCCCCTCCACGTGTGTTACTTGTGTTTCTCACACCTGTGCCTGCAGGACAGGATGGGGAGAGGACCAAAATCTGCCATCCTGTCACACTGGCAGGGAGAGCTGGGGACTTTCCCACCGTTTCTGTTGTAAGCAAGAGGAATGGCTTTGTCTGCAGTAGGCTTGTGCAACGTTGGAGTAAGGCAGTGAAGAATCAGGCCCCATTGATTCTTTGTAGTACTGGAGCTTTGTTTTGAAGTGCAATAAAAATACAGGTGGCGGAGGAGATAATGCACGGTACCATTCCTTTGGGACACTCGGGGAGACGGTAAGGAATTCCAAAATAAGGAGCGTGGGTTTTTTTCTAGCATTGATCACAAACACTAGTTCAAGAAAACACCCAGAAGTAGTAAATATGTAAATTTGTTTTGAAAGAAGAACCTACAAGTACACACTATGTTAGAGAATTTGTTTAAGGATATTTGATCCTCATGCAGAGTTTATCAGATTATAGTTTAATTTGCACATTCAGGGTTTCTTGGTTGGTTATTTTTTTGTTTCGTTTTGCTTTTTTTAAGGGGGTTCCCTTTTAAAAAGCTTTTCTTTCTCTTCTACTTCAATACTTGTACTGGAGGTATTGCACTTCTGCTAATATACAAGAAGTATGTTTACAGGGTAATATAAATCAGGTTTGGAGATTACCAATTTCATATAAATTAGATGGGAGAGTACTGTTCCGCTATTTTGTTGTCTAAATTATATGGAAATTGGTCTTATGCAAGGAGTAAGTCCTCACAGAACTGGGCCCTTAGGCTTTTGGTTTAATTATCATAAGCTTCCATTTAATTAAACTTATTAAATGGTTTGGTGTAAGAGCAGACTATCATTTTGCAGAAGCTTTCTGAAACAGAAAAATATTTATGCCCTAGCTGCTTGGGAAGGAAATAACACTTTTCTTCAGAGATGTTTCCCTCAATATAAGGATGAGGGTCGCCTGGGCCATCCTCACAGGTACCTTCATACTCTTTGCACCCAGGGGAACTTCAACCTGTTCCTCACTACAGAGACAGCAAGTTCAGTTTGTCCTGCAGCTGGTATTTCACTTTACAGGCTAGAAATTATAGGACAGTGTTGGCATAAGAAGAAGTGGATGTAAGTGAACCAGAAATACCTAGGAACTAAAAGGAAGTCCTAAACCATCAGAATAGGGAGGCTTTGGAACACAACAAATCCCCAAAACATCCAACCAAAACCAACTAGCCCAACCCCAAACCAAGCACTTATTTTCTTTCATCAGATCAGTCTGACAGATAATTTGGGCATTTCATGATATGGTGCCTGTATGAACAGGAGATGGGACTCAATGACTGAGGAAGCCTCCTCCAGCCTTCTGTTCATGGGCAATCCTTTAGTGAGGCTTTACTCTCATGAAAATATCTAGATAATGGGATTGACCCCATGTCCTGGCCACCTTCATATACAACCATTGTCCATGGTATACATCAGTTTTGGCAGGAGAGGCCTTATCTGAGACAGATATTATAAAAGTCCTCATTCTGATGAATCTGACTCTCAGTGACTTCCTACAGAACCCTGGCTTTATTTATCAAGTCTATAATACAGCTTCTGGGAAATGCTACACCCCTTGTTTATTCAACAAAATTTAAAACTTTGTTTGAGTTGAAAACATATACTTGTTGATTCTATTTTTCCAGATACAATGTTGTGGAGTAGCACTAAGCATTAATAGTTGTGATATTGTGTAGTGACTCCTTTAAAAGGAATAATTAGAAGACTAATTAGCTGAACATGTGAAATAGAGATGCTTCTTCAGGGACATGTGAGAAGCTGATTAATAAGAGGAAGGAGGTCCTCTGAGTGTCAGGGACCTAATAAATATATTTAAGGACAAATTGGTAGAAAAAGAAAGTACACATTACTAGTGTTGATAGAAAGCCTTAACTGCCTAATGCATTTCAGAAATTGGTTGAGAATAGTTAATCTGTGTGATAACATGACCCTCAGGGTTAGTTAGATCTTTGAATTCTTATCCCCCTGGGGACTTAGCAAGTTTCCAGAGATTCACTGCAAATTCTTATAAGGAAAAGGCATTCACAATTGGAAGATTTCATGCAGGTTTTACTTCTGAATACTCATATTACACAAACTCAGATTTACTGAGATAATGGCAGAGAGTGGAACTCAGTATCAGCCACACTGTTAATTTAAATTTTCACTTTCTAAAAACACAATCATGCACATTTTGATTTATTATGGCATCACATATAACTCCAGATGAAAGCAAGTGTTTTACCATAACAATAATTGATTCTTAGTTGCTCCTCTATGCTAAATTAAACTCCGTATGTATATGCTGAAAAACAAACGTATCAGTTGCTATTTTCTTCATCGGATCAGGCATTTCTTACACACCCTTTACAGACATTTCATGGGAAACTCGCAGAAAAACCCACCTAAATGATATAGACTGGAGCCATAAAGAGCTTAGTATTTGCAGTCTCATCAGTGTTTTAGAAATACTGCCAATGGGAAGGCAAAACACATTTTTGAGAGTTCAAAAGAAAATGTAGGCAATGTAACATACTACTGACCCCAGCAGTGGCATGATCATCAGGTTCCTTCTCCCAGACCCAGCAGGCACCAGTGCTGCTGGGGGGGATGAAACATATCCTTTTGTGAGCAGGGGAAGCTGGAAATGCTATTTCTGTTTTGCTTGAGATGCTGTGTCCCAGCTGGCCCAGGAGAGAGATGCAAAATGAAAATTTCTTTACAGAAGGCAGTTTTTACACCACCATATAGGACTATTAGACTGGGATTTCCACAGGAATTTAGAGAAGTTAGGCATCCAAATCCCACTGAAATTTCCTCTGAAATATATCAGCTGTAGCAGTTAGTGACATGTCATAGGACAAGCTTTTTCTTTTGAAGAACAAGATGGATTCAGTCTTCTTAATATGGGTGTAAATGTGCAGAAAGGGGCAAAAGAAAGGAAATACTCTGAGTCTGCAGTTGGCAGTATCATGGATTGAAAGAATCTGTATGTTCTCATCTGTGTGAGGAATCTACTGACTCATTCACATCCAACCTGTGTTTTTGCCCAGACTGTAATCTGGGGTTTGTGTTCCTGCACAGCATTAAAAAAGGTGAGATCAGAGGGCAACGGTCCTGAAACTAAAAAGCAGACAGACATTTTGTGCATGTATCTCTGACTATATACCTTTGGCTCACCCTCTAAAGTAAAGCAAGATTTGTTTCTAACAGTGACATTGATATAAATGGTATAGAAGATATACTTTTCAGCTGATACTGCAAAAGGGAGTGCTCACTGCATAGTTGTGCATAGGAGGTCCTGCCGAAAATACTTATATATAATTTAACAAAAAAGAAGCTTTTGTACTAAGAAATTATGGCTTAAAGCTTTCTTATTTGGGAAAATTCCAACCTTTGTGCTCATATCCCCGTTATTACAGTAAAGACTTCCAAATGGGAGATATTTTAGAAGAAAACAGTACCAGAGTGATAAGGGTACTGTGCTTATTTTTCTTCAAGCATTGGTATGCTTTTAGTTCGAGAAGGAATTTTAAAAGGTTCTAGATGAGATGGCACAAATCAAACATATTCTTATAATATTTATATAAAATATGTCAAGAAAAAGGAATAACAGGGACTACTACAAAACATTGCCTGAGAAACAAGAACAATGGCAGGGCCAGACCTTATTGACCACAGCCTGATAGAGCAAAAAATGTATGAATATGTCTGTAGCACAGGACACTAAAAACTATTTTAGAAACGCAAAGTTTTACTAATTAAGAACAACATTTCCTTTGCCATTCCATCTGACTGCCCATTAAATGTGGCTTTTGTGGGAGGATGCATACCTAGAAGACTTGCATGGACTGCCACAGCTAAAAATACACACACTGACCAAACCAAAGTAATGTGTCTTGTCCCTGGAATTAGTATTTCCTACTTTGGTATCTTTCCTGTAGGGATATTAACATACAGATAACATTAACGGAATGAAAATTTATTAGCAATGACAGAAAGGCAAAGAAGATTGGTGAGTAAGATCCAAGGGTATGAGGGGAAAGATCAAAAAACATCACAGAGTCTATCATCAGTCTGTTCCTAGGTACCTAGGAGAGAAAGTGAAGCTTCAAAAAGATGAGAAGAAAGCTGATGATGGGGTGACAGAAGCAGCTCCTCTCCAGGACAATGACAGAACAGTAATTATAGACAACGATGACATGTGATGGAGAGCTTTACCCTCCAACTTTACAGGAAACAATCTGGGCAAAACACATGTATCAACACACCCTGTGATAGGAGGAACAGGGAAAGAAAGGAAGGGTGAAAGGCATCCTCTGCCACAGCCCTATCACCATGCTCATGCTACAGGCGTGAGGATGACCCAAAGCAAGAGAAGCAAAGAGATGTGTCCTCTGCAGAAGACAAGCAGGGCACCTCTGAGCTGAATGTGTGGTGGCCAGGCAGTCCCTGTGTCCTGGACGGTGCTTGGGGCTGCTCCTGGAAGGCCAAGCCTTCCTCTCACACTCCAGGAGCCTGCAAGAACCGCAGATCAGTGCTGGATGCTGCCAGCAATGATCTCGAAATGTGTGTATTTATTTCAATTTGTAACACATATATTTATAGCCCTTCTTGTAGGCCGAAGACTACTAAGAGAGCACTACAGGAAATGTTTGAGCCGCAGACGCCCCTACAGAAACGCAGAACGAGTGCCAGTGTGGAAAGTCAGCCAGCAGCCTCTTCCCAGAGCATCCCTCTCGGTGCGCCCGCGGGCCGGAGCAGCAGCGAGGGGCACAGCAGCACTGCTTCAAGGAGGGGTTTGGTGTCCCCCGGGAGCAGGTGGGTGATGCACGGCTCGCTCCCACCCTGCTGCTCACAGGCTGACCAAGGGCAAGGGCAGGTGGGTGAGCAGCGGGAGCAGTTTCACGGTGGGAGTACCCTGTGGATGCTGCTGGCTCCTGATGCAGTGAGGAGAGTCAGGGCCGTGTACAAGCATTTCATGTAACCCAAGAGCCCTGCTGCCAGCTCCATTGAGAGAGTGTTTCTGTCCAAAGACAAATAAATGCAGAAATTCGCTGTTTGCGTGCATGCACACGTGTTCGCTCTCACACACACAGATACTATAAGGCTCAATAAAAGATCAAAAAGCAAATAAATGAAGCAAATTAATGAAAATGAAGTGTAAGACTGTAATCACACCCAACCATGCAAAAAAAAAAAAAGAGCTCTGACCAAATTAGTATGTAATGCACTACTTCAGACAGATGTTTGAATAGGAACAAAAGGAAATAAGGAGGAAACCCATACAATGCTGGTTTGAGTACTTTCAGGAATACGAAAAAAAAAAGAAAAAGGATAATTTCCCATTTAGCCTGCAGCAGAAATAAGGCCGGATTCTGATCCATTGAAGATACTCTTCCCGTTGCCTTCAACAAAATCACCATCCAGCCCCTGCAATAACAGCTGAGAAACATGTTTCCTGGACAAAAAGGGCAGGGCTGTGTCTCACTGGGCTGGGGGCTCCTGGGCATGGATTAGTAGTTAACCCAGGCACTGGCTTCTGCTAGACTCTCACAGTACTTCTCTTTCTGCTTCTCTCTATTATTGCCCACAATTTTTAACCATGAAAATCACAAGCGTTTTTTCTTTAGCATGTAGAATTTGAGAACATTTGTTTCGAGTTGTGATCATAAAGAGATAAACAAACTTCTGTTAGCATGACAGCTGCAGTATGTAACTTCAGCGAATGGCCACTTGCAGCAAACATGGTACAGAGCACAACAACTGCCTCCCCAAAACTGTACAAGTTTCTCAATCTATTCTATCTACTTACTTAAAAAAGAATTAAATATCTGTTTAAAGGGAGAGGATATACACAGTCATCAGTGGTTCCCAGCAGTTTCACATCCCCCACAGTTTATGGCATCAAAATACTCAGTTTTACTGCAGTCACGTAACTGATTTTCAACATATTCCTTTAGGACACACTGTATTGGATTTGGACTGATACTGATAAATTGTAAATTTATCACTGTAATTTTGTCATTTCAGAATCTCATTCTTAGATATTAGAAATGTGTGCTTTAAGATGTAATTTATACAAGGGATTAATAAAATGGTCTTCTTGACTCCTCTGTTTTCCCACGCATAAAGGCTTTCCCATTAGCATAAGAGTCTGCATCACACACTTTGCTGTTTCTTAAAGTCTTACTCAATTCTCTCCTTCACAGATGGGCAGCCTAAATTATTTACTGGTACTGTGGAGGGGCATCAGTGAACCTCAGATCTCAGTTAAACTGCCACATTGTCTTTAAGATGAGGTCTTGGCTATCACAGTTCTCTCCACTGCCTTCTCAAGACAGACCCAGAAAGTGCCAGGAGACACCAAAACCTGCCCATTGATGACTGTCATCTCAAAGCTGACACTTACCTTACCTTGCAGTTGGGCAGGAATGATGACTGAGTCTCTTCAAATGGGGTTTTAAGAGTTGGATGAAGGATTTCTAGTCCAAACACTAAAAGCAATTTGTGGCTCATTGCACCAGATTGAGGAAAATGCCTTTTGGAAGCAAACAAAGACATTAGAGACTTTCCCATCCACTGATCTGAATGTATCTGCAATCAGCTCAGGTGCAGGACTTGGTGCACTGTCCTATCTGCACTTTGAATCTCTGAAGAATTTCTGAAGAAATCAACTCCCTGAGTGGCAAGATCATGAGTTTGCATACTGTGAAAGGCCAGAGTCCAGGAACAGAGCCACAAAGCTGAAACCTCATCCCTCCACATCTCCATTCTATCTGAGAGCTGGGTAAAGAGAGAATGTCTTATCAGGAATTTTATACTCTAGAAGTACAAGCCCAACTCCTCCACTGCTGTGCATGACAATTACTCATTACACTACCAAATCAACCTGGAGTGTCATTCTGCTGTTACTCTGTTATAAATGAGGCTGAGAGGCACTGGAGATCTGGAGCACTTGTGAGAATTACAGTGACACCACTGCAAATTGTCTTGTATTTTAGTTATCAAGGAAGCCAAAGGAACTGGCCCTTGCCAAGAGTACCCTGCTACTGCAGCAAGATCACTTCTGCTTCCAGCCTACCTTGTTTATAAAGTTATACATTTACTTTGGAAGTCAGCAGAGCTATCACAGATCTGAACTCCATGTAATTAGGAGACAGCATCAGGTGATAAAAATGCAGAGTAAGTCCTAGCAAGTGAGGCAAGCAGGGTTTGGTGGTCTTGACTGCAAAGAACACAGAACCAGAGAAAGTATATTCAACAATAAACTGCAAAAACTGCAGTTGGCTGTGTCACCCACCTTGATGGGCCTTACAACATTATTATAATTTATCTTCTCTGTCCTGTTCCCTTTTACCATCTGTCCTGCTTCCTTCCCAACCACGCCAATACTCTCTGAGCTGGTAATCCTTGCTTGGTCCCCAAAGAGGTGCCTCTGTAGTTTGCTTTTTTGTTTGTTTTGTTTTCATTTGTTGGTTTGGGGCTTTTTGTTTTGGTTTTTGTTGGTTTTCTTTTTAAAATTTTATTCAAATAATTTCTATTCCCTGATGCCAAAAAATAAACATGGCAATTCAGTCAAATAATTAAAGGCTTATTATTACAACAGAAAATACTGGATAAGTTAATTAAAACATATAATTTTTAATGCATTGTGTTTTTCCATTATCTTACACAATGCACCAGGATAATAGTGAGATGCTCTTAAAAGAGAATATGTTCAGAGGCTCAACTTTTCTTCTAACTGCAGCAAAATGGGAACTAGGAACTGTCTAACAGACTAACAGATAGAGAAAGATGCCAATGAACCTCCATTTATCCCCAAATTGCATATATTTTTTTAAAGTTTCATCTAATCTTTCAGGAAAAACAAATCTACTTGATTGAGTATATACTTGTGTGAGGAAACGACAAAGCTTGGAATTATTTTATACCAAAATATTTTTGTAACTGCCCCTGAAAGGCAGCAATTTTCTGATGCTGTGTTAGATCATAATACCCCTCAACAGCTGAATACACGTCCGGGACCAAGCAGCCCTGGAACAGTATTTATGCTAATTAAAATGAATTTCTTTGCAAAAGTTTTAGTCTTAGCAAACAATTTAAACTTAATGTGCACCTCTGAATTTACCTTTCTTCTTACATCAAGAAAGTATTTGCAGCAACATCGTCATTAGGCAGTTATGTTTGTGATATTAGGTACATATGATGGCAATTAGAGGCAGAACCTCTGAAAATCCTGGTAGTATACTCAGGCATGGCTATAGCTATTTTAAGCAGATTTATACTTAAGGCATCAAAGAATGTCACAAAGAGAAGAAAATATGGTAACTGTTGCTTTAAATTATGGCTATCATTACTTCAAAAGGATATTCAATCAGAAATCACTGCAGGCTTAAACTATTTATGCCTTCTGACACCGAAAGGAAAGTAGGCAGTTTCAGCCTGTCATCTCTTAATAGTTTTTTTTCGTCTTTTTTTTTTTTTTCTTTTTGTGCTGTGAGCAAGGTATTTTTATTTTTTTTTTAAAAAAATTTTTTTTAATAAAAAAAAAGTACTGTTTGGTGTAAGAAACAAGTTATAAGTCCAGGAGGAATGAGTCAGAACAGGTCTCCTGCTCGTTTTTGACCTTTCCCTGTCTGTCAGGCTCATTAAGTATTGCAGGTTCTTTGCTAGTTATTTTACAACAGCTATTGGAAAAATGAAACAAACCTGTGCAATGGTCTTGCTTTGGCTGCTTGGACATAACACTCAGCAGTGTTTGCCCAGCTAAACAGGTCCTGTGTCAAGTAGCAACAGGTAGAGGTTTTTTCCTCCACAAATCAAGCAGACAAAAGTGAAGCCACAGCTGCTTGCAGAATAAATTTTGAACAAAATCATGAGATCATGATTAAATTGCCCTCTGGGATTCCTGACCTCTTCTGGTAACAAGAACACACCTCCCTGTAGTCAAATGTTTAAAAGCAAGGAACTTTCTGTTCAACATAATGTTTAGAGGTTGGCCATGGAATGGTCTGCAAAAACTAGCAGGAGTTTCAGAAGGTAAATAAAGTTAAAAAAATTCAACAACTTCTTTGTGTGCCTGCTACCCCTTCCTCTCCAGATGCTCCAATGTGCTGAGCAAAGAGTGACAAAGAAGTGCCATTAAACTCAAAAATGAAAAGAAATGGCTAAAGAGGAGTGAAAGGGATCTCATGACAAGAGAGGGGAGAAAAAGATGTGTCCTCTGTGCAAAATACATTCCCAAAGCAAAATGAACACCTTATATTCCCAGCTTCAGGGGAGAAGGCAGACACAGAAGTCTGCAGCTGGGAGATGGGTGGGTGCAGAGGGGAATTCCAGATAACTTTGTGGTCCAGGCTTTGGGGGAGCAGCCAGCAGAGTCTGAGTAATTTTGCCGGGCAGATGTAAGCAGCTCACAGCCAAGCTCGCGGGGCTCCTGTCGTGACAAAGCGACATGGAGTTTGAATTACAACACCTTCATTACGCAGATACATGCACGTGGGACGAGAGCAAAAGAGCCCAAACCAAGAATCAAGCCTGCTTGGCTGTTTCCAGAAAGTGGGGCCATTTCTGAAGAACATTTCAGTTTTGAATGACCCTGCTCACAACCGTGACCGTGACCAAGGATTTCCGTCAGGGTCTCTTCCCCATGGAGCGCATGGCAGGTGCCTGAGCCCCTCCACGATCAGATGTATCTGGCTGAGTTTTCTGCCCCCCAGGGCAGCTGGTTCGAGCCCCAGGGACTCGGCAGAGTAGCATGAACCAGGATCACGGCTCGGTGGAAGGCAGAGAGGTGCCTCAGAACATGACAAGGCAATCCCCTGCCCAGGCGGTTTCAGGAAGGTGCCAGGGCAGCGAGTGTGTGCAGTGCCTCTGCAGCAGCCAGCTCCAGGGACCAGGGCTCCTAATGCCCCTGACCCGAGTGCTGACACCACGCTGGCTCTGCTTGATGTTCATCCTCTGCACCTACAGTGAGAGGAAAGTCAAAATCAAACAGTTTCAGCACAGAACGCGGGACCTGACATTTAGAAAAATGTCCGGTAAAAACAAAATAAGGAACAGACCAAGAGTAACACGTGTGGCCACAATTCTCATCACTGGCATTTTAGCTGTATTTCAAAACATGCATGTAGCACTTCTCATCATTTGCACTGGGATTTTTTAAAAAAAAAATAATTTCTTAGTAGAATCTATTTGTGAAAAAACATTTACATTTCTCTACTTCCCTTTCCAATTCAGCAATGTCAACTAATTAACAAAACAGTTTGTACTGTTTATAGATTTGTACCAATCACCACAGCGAAAAAGCAAGTTAACCAACCCACATCTAAATAAATAAACGGTTGACATCTATCCTCAGCAAGATTACAGTAGTTTTAGGCACAGAGTCCAGAACAGCTTCTCCTCAGCAAGATTCACGTGCTTTTTGGCCTGAAACATTGTCCCAGCTTGGTTATTTTTTTCTTTTCTGCACAAGCAGGAGAGAGTACAAAGACTAGGGAGCAAGAGTACATATCTTCCCTTATGTGAACTAAAATACAGAAATACTACTAAGAAAAAAATGTCTGGACTCTTAAAAAGGAACTAAAGACATAATGAAGAGACAAAAGTTACTACACAGAGAAGTAGCTGCAGAATAAATGTAAATGGCAATAAAAGCAGGAAAACCTTCTAAATGTTTCATTCCACAGGGCCACTGTCCTTTCCCGAGGGGACCACTGTACTTTTTAGGTGACACGAACTACCTCCCTGCCGGTGGCTGGTCTGGCTGGGGACACAGCAGGAAGGAGGCTGCTGGCAGCGGGGCGCAGGCAGCCCGCGCGCAGAGCGACGGGGCAGGCAGAGGGCTGCTGCCCCTCAGCCCTCTGTCCTTTCACTGCAGGTAACTACTGCTTTAAGCAAATTGTTTCAGGGATTGGAATGTAGCAATAACTGATCTAATTAGTGTAGGCTGTAATTTAGGAGGGTTCATTATGTCACACACATTATGACTCCTGGGTATTACTAAAGGACTCATTTGTAGCAGTTGAAATGAATTTCTCTGCACACATATAATGTCATCCATATAGCTATAGTAATGTAGCTTTAAGATGATCTGACATATTTAAAATCTCTGACTTTGAGCAGGGTTAAGTTCCCAGACAGTAATAAACAAATCAGCAAATAGTACAGATTTACTTCTTGCCAAGAAAAGGGAAAAAAAGAAAGAAATGTAATGGCTACTTCAGATTGAAATGGCAAGTAAACTCTGTGACAAAACTACAAAGGAAACTAATAAATCATGCCAGAGGAAATATATACCATAATTAAAGACACACACACATACAAACTTGACAGAGACTTTGCGTTTCTGGGTACAATACCTGTTTACTTCATGTAACATGGAAAAAGTTTAATGGATCCTTAAGACAAGTCAGTTATTTATTATTGCTGCTCTAAAAGCCCCCACGAGCCTTCCCTCAGCAGGAAAGCAAGCCTACACTCCAGGTAACAAACCCAACCACATGAATTACAGAACAAGACAAATGCATAAAAGTGTATAAACAGTTTTCAGTACTACAATGCTGAAGTAAAAAGCAGGTTATAATTAAGTTAATTTAACCTCTAAAGAAGTTACAAATATAACCTCTATTATTTGCTTCACTTCAAGGGTCTCACACCAACTAGGCATTTCACAGCCTTTGCTTTTATTATTGAAGAAGTTCATTCCCACACAGATACAAATATGCTTTTCCCTTTGACTTACATAGTGTCTGATGTAAAAAAATTCTTCTGGAGAGCACTTATGCCTGTGCTTAACATTAAGCAGTCCTTAGAGCCCCTGCCTCCACCTTCTTAAATCAATATTAAAGCCTCTGTTAATTTCGTTTGTTCATGATCCCCACTCAAGGGGAAAATGCCATCATGACATTGACATTAGTGACTTCTGGAGTGTTCTATTCTGAACACACTGATCTCCAGGCCTGATCTAAAATTAACTGAAATGAAATTAATTCTTTACTTACTTTCATATGATTTGCACTGGGCCTGCCTTCTTTTAGGAGTCAGAACTCATGTTATTTTTTTCTCAGCTTGCTTTTGAAAATTTAAATTTTACAAAATTCAGTTTATGAAGTAGAAAATCAGAATTAAATTCTGTATGTAGAATACAGCATTGGTCAACCAGAAATGTCAAGTTGTATATGAGGCTGACAGGAAAATGCTTCAGCACGAGTTGGTTTTGTTTCATTGCAATATGTTTCAGGGGCTGGAAGCACCCTGGACTAAAACCTAAATCTAAAATCTAAATCTAAAACTTTAAAAATTATTTTGAAAAAATTCTTTCCCCTAGAAAGCTAAAGACCTAACTGGATGACTTATTTCCGTTACTTTCTGACCCAGATGAGGGTTCAATATCTCTTAAATGGTTTTTTAAAATCTCAAAAATAAATTTAATTTCCAGATCCAAATTAGATTCCCATTCTCTTACAAAACCTTCTCTAATGCTGTTACCTCCAGTATCCTTTTTGATGTCGGGGTATCGAATGTATTTCTAAGTGGGTACCAAACCAGATAGAAAGACTGACTGTATTTAGTCTTTAATTAAATGCTGGTAGATTTCCTTCAATAGCGTTAAGCTCAGAAGTGAGAAAATATAATTAAATGAAGCTCCTACACAGGCAATGATCAGCACTCTTGCATGCAAGGTGTGGTAGCACAGTAAGCTAAGGATTACTTCCCAGTTTTAGTTTTATATTGAAATTCTCATAGCTCAGGAGAAACCCTATTCTGTATGCATGAAATATTAACCAGGCAATTGTCCTAAGGATGCAGTGGATTTATTAAAGTCCATTAATCTGATTAATAATTGGATTGCTGACAAGTTAAGTGTCTCAGTGCTGTTAAAACTAAGTATATTTTAAACGTATCTGACTTCCTCCCATTGTCTGTCATCTGTCTGAAGATGTGGGCAAATAAAAGGTTGCTATCATAAGAGGTTGCTACCCTGTGGAAGCCCTGGTAGCATTAACAAGGAGAGGAAAGCCCCAACATGAAGAGCTGGTGGATTGTACAAGGTTTTCAGAGATACTGAGGTAGGAATTGAATGACAGCAGAAAAGGAGGTTAATCTTTAACACTCCTGTTCTAAATGGAAATATTTCCAATACTAGTGAACTCCTGCAATTTCCACATGTACATCTAAAACATTCCTTTGTGTGGACATGTTCTACGTGATGTCTTGGCAGAAACCAAGAGACACAGACTCTGATCTTAGCTCCGCCACTGACCCGCCCCGTGACCCCGGATAAATCATTCCACTGTTCTGTTTCTCTTCTTACTTTTGCCTGTCTTGCTTCTTTAGAGCACAAGTTCTTCATACAAGGAGCCAATCTCTAATTACTTTTTTGTCTGACATGTTGAGGCCCTGATTTCAGATGAAGCCTCTAGGAACCTTTGAAAATATTAAAAATAGTGGTGAGGAGCGGATGGTACTGACATTCCCAGCCCTCATTCCATCCCAGGAGATACACCAGCGTCAGCACAACCACACCTACAATACATCATCATGGATTTTAGCTATAAATTAGGAGTTAGAAAAGCAGTCATGCCTTAGTGGGGCTACAAGTGAGAAAACAGAACTCTGTATTCTTTTCTGTTCATTGCTGGAAGTTTAATTTACATTAAATAATGCAGTTATTTTTCCATTTTGCGAGATGAAGACCACAAACTCATTTAGACTGAAGAGCCAAAGTAAATTGTATCAACAATCCAGGCTAAATTAAGATAAGTCATTTTTTGTCTTTCACTCCTTTCCCCCAGCAGTGTGCTGAAGACAAAGAAAAAGAACAAAGTACACTAGAATAAGACAATAGCTCCTAGTTAAGGCAATCTCGAGATGTGGCATCTGCTTGGCTGGAAGGGTTCAAATTCACACCTCACCCACCTCAGAAAAGCACTGGAATGATCAGTGTATCTTATCCAAGACTGGACATATTTCTGCCTCCTCCTGAGGCTGTTTGTCACGGAGGATTGACCCTGCTCTGCTACTTTTGGGCCTCAAGCTTGGGAGATTTAAATCCTGCTCTGGCTTAGGATCTCCATTAGGCACACAGTCACTCAAGAAGGGCACAGCTCCAGCAGGGTCTCTCTAGCACCTCCTAAATTCTCCTTAGTGTGCTGGCTTCTGTGACTCCCACTCCCGATTGCCTCAGACAGCTGACTTGGCTGAATCCCTCTTACGCCCTTGTCTTACCAGGAGGACATGCTCAGGCAAGGCCTCAGCAGAGGTGTTATACAAGGAACAAGGCAAGAAAGGCAGTCCCATCCTCCGTGGGAATGGCCAACCGTGACACCCGAGCTCCATGACATTGATGAGGTCACGTACAGCTCCTGTGCTAAAACACAGCATGTCTGGCACCAGGCCTGTGCTGCTGGAAAACCCTCTGGGTGATTCAGATCTTCAGCCGTGGGATGCTCTAAGTCTGCAAGAACTGCAAAAAATGATATTCCAGGACAGCACTGGGATGCAGCTGTGTGCCCATTCCAGCCTCAGCGCAAAACTGAGATCCCCTGGGCAGTTCTACCACCTCACACCTGCAAGGTTCTGCCTCTGTCTCCAAGGCAGGTACTTGCCCAGTGCCTCTCAGGTGTTGGAAAATTTTGGTATACAGCCTGTAAACTGGAGGAGGATGGGCCACATCCTCACTATCACCTCTGTCTCCACCAGCAGTACCATGTGCCTCCTTCAGCACAAGACTTTTCGTGTCCTGGGAACTTTGGCAGATCTGTGAAAGCTACCAAAAGGAATCTAGATGAAGGATATATACCCTAAATCACCAGGATAAACATTCTGGGTCACTTTTGAGCCATATAAAATAGCAAAGAAAACTAGTAACAGTTTTGATAAACAGGCTTTGCTACTGTGGCCCAAAAAAAATCCACTCAGAAATACAGAACAAAGTCAAGGCTGCAGGATATAAGAAACTCATAGTTTTTATCCTTTCCAGCTTTTACCCTTCCTCCTTTTTTTAAAGTAAGCTTGACCTACTGTGACTCCTAGAAGTTACCTGCTGGGCACATCAGATATATTTCAGTAACCAGAGAATGAGAAATATATATTAGGCTATGGAATAGAAACCAAAATAAAAGCTTTACCATTAGGAATATTAATGTTGGTACTGACTGAGTTAAGACAGTTACAGACTGGAAGACTCAGTTGCTGCCTTTAGTTTGTGTAAGTAGGAATATCAGCAATTCATCCTGTGAAAAACAGTACTTCAGCTGGTAGAGCTGGAAAGGAAGAGTGAGAGAAATTGAGGCCTTTTGTCTTGGGTTACATGTCTAAGGGCTAGAAAAACCCTACTACCTTTTTTTTTACCTCTGTAAAAAACAAATAAAATGAAACAGAAGGAAAGAAAAAAGCTCCACCAGCAACATAGCAACATGACAGTGATGTGTATAATGATCTTTGGCAGCCTAAGATAAGATCACAGCCCGTGGGACTGTTGGAGCCTGGAGCTAACGGACCCCTGCTTTGGGGAAACACTAGAAGTGTACAGAAAAAAAAGTTCCGTTCTCATATTAAAAAGAAAGGAGAGGTATGTTGCTAAATCTATTCCTTCTGAAGAAACCTTTGAAAATATAAATGTATGAAAACATCTGAGTCACTTCTGCATCCATGAGTGAGTGATCCCCTCGACTCTCACCAGTAATACCAGGAAGGGCTGCTCTGCTCCCAGTTTGTTCCAGGAACTATGCTCTTCTTAGTTAGTTCCATCAGTTTTTTCAGTAAAAGTCACCATGCAGATATCATTCTCCTGTTAAAGTCACTATAGCGTTTTTTAAAGTCACTATAGGTTTTTTTCCCCTAATGCAAACTTGTGTATAAATTTTAAATCCAGAATATAATGAATGAGGTTCATCTAAATTACTGCTCTCACTATCTTATCTCCCTCTGATCTTGGGAACAAGCCTGTCCTTTCATGAAGATTGTTTGAAATGTCTGTAATTTAATTTAAAAATATAAAAATCTCTTCTGTTCCAAGAAAAGATCCAGAAACTTCTCAAAGTCCATAAGCGGCCTTGCCAGTTCTCTTGATTTTAGATGGAAGGTGTGAAATACAACAACTAAATGACAGTACTAGTGAAGAATCAAGTTATTTATGGTCATCTTCAGTTGGATTAGTTTCTCTAAATAATTCCTTGTTTGTCTGTGTTAGTGTTTGGACTAGTGCAGTGGGAGGAAACAGCAGGATGGGAAAAAGTTTCTTTTTTGGGATGCTATTTAAGCGCATGTCAAACCGTGCCCTGGCTGCTGCCGAGTACTGAGCTCTTATGAAAATCCAACCCTTTCCTTGGGTGCTGAACAAAGGGAAGCCATGCTGCCGGTTAGCTTAAAGGACTGGTACCAGAAAAATCAGAGTGTTGGCAGACCTGTGCATGTTTGAACAGAGGAAAATACACTATAAAGAAATGTTGAGTGGGTGGAAAGTGCAGGGAGCAGCAGTTCTGTGAATCACTTCCTCCCCCAAGGCCTTGCTGTCATTAGGAGTACAGGTGTGTGGTTTTAAAAACACATGTTGTCCATACTGATATTTTAACAAGCGTTAGTCAAAGCAGTAGCAGTTCTAACAGGCATTTACTGGTCAAGATAAACCCTAAGCTTCCCCCTCTGGGTTGTCACAGTCAGCTAACATGTTAAAACTGTTGCTGCCTAGTCCAAGAAAGGATTTTAACATGAGTTAAAAATAAAGTCCTTTTTGTACATGCATGGCTTAAGAGAGAAGAGTCCAAATCCCTTCTTCCAGCAAGAAGAATAGAAAGAAGCAGCAGAAAAAGAGGATTAGAAGCAGCATATGCGCTCTGTCCTGCCTGTTTACTTCCCAAGATTTTATTTTGCTTTGATCCACTTACCGAGTGTGCCACTGGATGCCGACCCAATTAATTTCTGTATGACCTTTCAAATCAGGCCCACATACAGAACACGGTCAAGGCATGGATTTCTGGAGCCAAGTGCCCACTGGTAAAGCAACAGGTAAATGTTTTGCAAAGCAAACTCTTCTGAATATGGTAGTTTTCACCAACTCAAAATCTTTCATCTCCTTAAAAGCATTAGAAACAGAGGATGAGGCAGATGCTCTCACATCCAGCCAGCTCTGCCATTGGGAAACGTCAGAAAAGCTCTCTGGCATTTTCTGAGGTGTAAGACGAGGCAGAATTTGCCCCAAAAGCATGAAAGCAAAGTTTACGTCCATTGCCGTGCAACTGTATTACACTAATACTGAATTTGGAGCTCAGTGCCTGCTACTAATCACTCATTCTGAGTCAATTTGAACGTACACTCTCTAGAGGCAGCAGAAGTCTAAACTGAAACACTGTAGGAAATAAAATGTCATTTAACTGGAGAAAGGAAAGAGCCTAGTGAAAGTAAGAGAATTTGAGGGGCACTCCTTTCTGCTGTCATTTGTCATGTATGACACAAGAATGTTGACATCATCCTCTGATAAATGACACTGGCACCTGCATCAGAGAGATATTCTTCAGCAAAATAGAAGTCTGAAAATCCAGCAGCAGGGCACTACTAGTAGGTTCCAGGAGCTTGCAAGAAAGGAAAGATGGATGACGGTAATTTTCTTCCAAAGAGAAACATAAGACTTTTTAAGAACCATTCCCTTTTGCTTCCCTTTCTGCTCCCTCTGGGCTTTGGGAAATGATTCTGTTTTCTAAATCTAATAGTGTCTTGGACACGAGCTATACGTTATCCAAGAGGTAACTTGTGGCACTCGTGCCACCACCCAGTCTAGGAGGATAAGTGTCAAGCAGAGAGCTCCAGAAGGCATTCCCATGACAGAGAGCTTCAAAGGGGCCAGACTGGCCTTCCCTTGTCCCAGGCCAGTTAGAGATGTCAAAGAACAAGCTTTTCTAGCACCAGTCCTTCCAAATCTCACCTTTGCATTCACAGCCTGTAATGCAGAGACTTTTTCGTCTTAGAGAGAGCAGGAATACACGTCTGCATCCCACTCCTGTATGCTGTACAGCTGCAGGGCAGGTTCGTGGCAGAGGAATTCTCTTGGGAAACTTCTGCACCGCCACACAAAGCCTGCTGTGGTGTGGTTTGACATCAGTGGGCAAAGGTAACTAAAGAAATTTTTTCTCATCTTAAGACAGATACATCACGAGTTTTCTGTGTTGAAAGCCAAAGGCCAGTGGATTAACTGTGATTGTGAGGGGAAAGTCCTGCTACTCTTAAAAATGAAAAGCAAATAGATGTATTTTCTCTGACAGATATTTTTACTTCGTTGGCTCATGGAATTTATATGCAGCTTGATTTTTCTTCTAATTTTATGATTTATTTATGCTAGAAAAGAAGGGGAAAAAATCTATTTGATTTGGAACAGCAGGTTGCGAAGGCAAGAACACAAGCTCTGTGATCAAGGTAACGTGGTTCATCATCAGGAAACCTTCATTCCTTGCCAAGGACCTGCCTAGTTACTGGCCAGCCCCAGTTTGTTCTAGCCTGCTAACTACTGTCCAGTCCATTTGTCCCTTGCCATCTCCAGGAATCACCAGGCAGTGATACGGACTAATAGCCCAGCAGTATGCCAAGACACATCCTTTTCATCCTGCACAGCCAGCACTGTCTTCCAGACCTCTGAGTGCATGAGGGAGGCTGGAATCTGGATGAAGAACAGCTGGCTTAAAACACACCCTAACAAGCCAATACTGGCTGAAAGGAGAAAACACTGGAAGAAAGAAGCAGTACACGGGCTAACCTTCATATGCAGGGCTCCTTCTCCAGGACTGTTAAAATATTATGCTGCTCTTGGCTCTTACTGAATTCATCTTTGGTACTGAGCACTGGAGCAGAAGCAATCTCTGCACTCCTGATTCTCCTGCTGGGATAACAACCCCACACTCATGTCTTCAATATCATCAGGTTGGATTGTCATAAACTGAGCCATGAAACACATTCTCCAGGAAAATACACTTTCATCTTCTAACCCAGAGAAGCAAAAGAGAACATATCATACTGATCTGCTCCTCAGACGGCTTTGGACTAGAAACTTGCAAATTAAGATGCAGGCTTGTGACTGGTGAGTCCCAGCCAGCTGGGCTGGGTGCCTTCTCCTCAGAAAGTCCAAGACTTCCTGCATCATAGCGAAAGGAAAGCAGTAACTGCAGATGCTGACCCCTTAGGGTTAGGTCAGCCCCATTTGGAAAGGCTGCTTTGGCAAAAGGCAATTAATTTTATCTCGTGATGTCACACATGTATGGCTACAGTCGTTATAAAAGTTAGTGATGCAATTTTCATACTCAAGCAAATATGAAAATTGTAGTGCTTAGGCTTGGCTAACAACTTTCTTCAGAAGAAAACAGTAACTTCAGGGACTGATGGAAACTGAATTCTGACAAAGGTGTGTGAGACAGGAGATTTGGTTTTATTGTACATATTTTTTTTTTTTAAGTGCGTTATTATCCTTATAGTCTTGATACTTCTAACAGCTTTCCTGTAGCAAACTATTATTTGATTAGTTTATAATGTTTAGAGCACAGCAATGATGACATAATTTTGTTGTAATAAAGATAAATATTGTCTCAATGTCAGAAAGCACCACATCACCCACTAAGTGTTACGATTTTAAAGTACCTTAAAGAAAAGTCTTCTGGGCTGATTGCAGGAAGATACACACACACATATGTCTGATTTTGATTAAAATACAAGTTATTGAAAGCTTCAGTTCAGTCCAAGTCTAAATCAACTGTTCAGCCCCATAGATTTAAATACAGAATAAGGGAAAAAAGCCCTCCTAGGACTCTCCACATTCTCCATGCATTGGCCAGACAATGATCTAATAACAGCAGTGACTTTGGGGATATTTGTTTATCTGCTCTGAGCCCAGTTAAGTGACTCAGAGGTAACGTGGCATTTCACCGATGTTCTGTTGGACCGTGTTGTGCTTGTAACTTTATCCTGAAGGAGCCTATTCATAGCAGGCATTCAGGAATGCTGCAGAAGTGGTAATTTGAAGATGGTTGCAAACACATTTGTGGATACAAATGAGGCAGCCGCAAGTCTTCATACCTTATCTCGTAAAAGCAAGTATAAAATGGCAGGGCAGGAGAACAGGGGGTTTCTCCCAGAGCAGTGATGCCAGACTGATTCTTCAACCAGGCAACAGCGGGGGCCTCTTCATAGTTTTGATTATTACACTCCTGACATCAATCAGGAGTGCAGAATCAGGCCCTTAGCACTGACAAAACTGTGCTCAATCTTCTCTGACCTCTCATTTGAAAGCGTGCTTAGACACAAATGTAAGACACTGAAGATTAAGGAGATGGGGGCTAGGAGTAGGAAAGCTGAAGGAAAATATGCTATAAATATGAACTGGGTCGTATAAAAAAGATTAAGTATAAAAGACAGCTTTCTTGTAATGTCCAGCTGTTTCTCCTAAATATTTCTAGCAAACCTACATATGTATAGTTTCAGAAATGTACCGAGAGGGAATACTAGCACTTCACTTGAAAAACACTCCGTAGGATTGCTAGTGGTTTTGAAGCTGTAGCACTGAGATCTGTCAGGATAGGACAGGAGTTATTTCAACAGTACTAAGTAGCTCTCCCACTGCTTTACTGTGGATTGATCAATTTTCACCCTTTCTTGCCTTTCTGCAGTCACATACAGATGTAAAACAGATTAAGGCTCTGTGGAAATAAAATAAAATAAAAAAAAGACACCTAGGACTTTTTGACTTCCTCTGCAATAAAGTGCAGGGAGAGGTGAATAAAGCCACACGACAGACAGTAACAAAATGACAAAGGTCCTGACTGATAGTTTATTGAGATGACAACTCCGTGAGGTTTTAGACATCTCTGGCATGAAGACTATTTTTGTCTTTTCACAAGTTAAAACATATGTACGATCAAGACAACTGCCTGCCTATCTGTTGAAGCTTGTTTCTCCCTATTACTTCTCTCTAACAGAGCCGTACCTGACGGCAAAATAGTCCTTCTTCTTTTTAATGTACTTTAGAACTAGAGTTTGACAATGCTTGAAAGGAAACCAAAGCAAAATAACAAACCATTATCAATATATTATTTATGCAGGATCCAAAAGCTGAGAAACGTCACTAACAAGTCACTTAAATTTTCAGCCACAGATCTCAAGTATGGAAAACATCATTATAAATACCTGGCTGCTGGGAAAACAGTGCAGTGGAACGACTGCATGGTCTCAGTGAGAAGGGTTTGATTGCTGCCTGTGCAGCACTTCTTACCAGTGCAAAAGGAAAGAGAGAGGCTTTCGTTTGCCTTGGCAGCATTTTATACTCCATTTCTTTTGGTGCAGAGCTCTGCACAAGCTCCAGACCGCAGAGGACTGATCTCTGGGCTCCAGCTCCCCATTCAGTCCCTGACCTCTGGCACCAGGACTTTTGCCTCCCAGCTCAGAGTGCTGTTGACCGGACCTTGCTGCACGCGGCATCGAGGCTCTGGAATGCCTCAGATTTAGCTTCAGACACAATAAAGATTACAAATTATAGAGCTCAGTGGGAATAAAAGAGATGGGTTGCCCACTCTGACTATCCATCACTGTTTCCCATGTCTCTGGGCAAAAGCAAACAAAGCTTTCTCAACAGTCCAAAGACAAAAATAGGTTGTACATATTTTTAAATGTTTTACTTTCCCACTCTTAGGCTAATAAAAGTCAGAAATAGAGAAGGCATTGATTTTATACTTTCCAAAGTCACTAGTGTAAGAGGGCCCCTAGAATTTATATTTTTTAATGATAAAATACTGAAGCAAAGTAGTTAAGACATTTTTCAGCACAGAGTGCCTTTTATGCAAATCCCACTCTTTTTTATGTACAGTATTTATCTAGAACTATATCTAATTGCACAAAGCAATTAAACTAGCTTCTGCACAGTCAAATGACAAGTGAGAATCGGTGAGGTTATGTATTTGTTTTGAGGTTTTAAATATGAAACTGACTGAAAGCTGGATGGTTTTGGAATTAAGAGAACACTCACACTGAACCTGATCCTGTCAGATGATCTTAAGGTCTCAGAGATGCCAATCAGGATTTAAAACAAACAATTTCTGTGATGATAATGCCAAAAGTCAGATGAATATTAGATATTTCTAGGAGTTCTGGTTTGTGTCTTGTTGGCCAACTCCAGGATTTTGTCAGAGACTGTTGGCTGCTGAAGGCACAAGCGTCATTAGCTTGAGATAAAAGATCCTAAGGTGATGGCTGTAGATGGGGTAGTGAGACTGAGCTGAGATACAGACACATATGTCTGGTAGTTTATTATTATTAAATATGAGAAAAGCCCTGAATAATACACAGATTCCCACAGACACTAATGCACAAACCCATGTGTTTTAGAACAAGGCTTCCCTGACAGCATTTGTTGTACTTTGATGTCAGTCTCAGGAAATATGTTGGCAGCTCCTCCACATAAAAATCTATTTTCCACAAACAGCATATTCTGCCAGTATAAAATTCATCATCCAGCCATACAAAGGACACAGGGCCAAGGGCCTTGAGTGACACACCAAAAACCTCAAAACACATGTCTGAGCTGCCACATGACTTGTATAACACTATTCACATACAACATGAAACTGGAGCGCTGTAAACCACATCTTCATATTTTGCAACATCCTGTAAACTCATTGCAGGGAAACAATAACAGATACTAAAATGGTTTGGCCACTGCGATGACAGAGCCAAGATAATTAATTTTTTTTTTCTTTCAAAAAAGGGGTAGAGGGTGAATGGATGGGAAATCAGTCCTGCTGTTCAGTCAATATTGAGTTGTGCATCTTGGTAAGGAATAAAGGTACATCATATCTCAGCTGCTGTTCAGTGGAAATAGGGTATTGCTGAAGTCATTTAATTGGTGACTTGAGGCCACAGGTCATCTTTGGAATTGAGATAATTCCAAAGGAATCATTTTAATGATATAAGGAAAAAGGGCCACAGTGGGGCAATATCTTAATAAGGTGGGGGGAAAAGAGGCTTTCATGGAACACTGATTTAGTTAATTCTCCAGGATTCAAACAGAAAGATACATCTCACACCCGAGCCAAATGGATTTGTGAACTAGATAAGAATTATCAAACTCACCTATTCTAAATTTCTTCTATTTTTGTCCCATTTTTCAACACTGGGAGAACAATTTAGAAAGCGCTCATTAAATTAATATTAATAAGCACTGAGATGCTTTGCTTTATCATGTGTCTTGATGGGTAATTGCTGAGAAGGCAGCAATTCCTGCAGGCTTTATAGTCCTGCAAATAAACCCAGAACTCAGAATCTAAAAACTACAGAAAAGGAGAATTCAGCTCTGTTGTCAAGTCTCGGTTTAATAAATCTTTTTGGTGGTTTTATGACTAATGTAAGACTGAAAGTAGGCAAATTCCATCTGTGGTTCATCTGAGCAGGGGCAAACACATAGTAACAGTAATATATCATGAAAAAAGTGCTGGGCAATTTAACTTGAGTCCTATGATATTTTAAAGGCAGGAAGTATATCTGTGAAAATGCCCTTTTTCTTTAATCAGAAAAATCAATACATGTGGAACAAGGAGAATATTTATCTTTGAAATAAGAGCATGAGAGATTTGCACAGAGCACTTCTGGCTGTCTAGCACAGAGCTGCCTCACCTCCCAGCACAAAGGAATGTATTTACGCATGGCATGAGCAGCCTCCTTGCACAGCAGTTGTGCCTCCTTGTCCCAGGCCAAGTTATCTCAGCACACGTGTGTGCAGGAGGGTTTTGCAGCCTGAAACCACCAGTGCCCAGCCCAGCTCTTGCTGTGCTCCTGCTGGTCAGCCTCATACCTGAGCTACAGCCACACAATGAGGAACTTGCAGCATCCTGATTATATTAATTTGTCTCAGAAACGATTACTGGACTCCTGGAGACTTTGGGCAGTACTTTGCTCAAGGGGAATTTCTTCTCCTTACAGCAGCCAACTCCATGGCTGCTTCTTGAGAGATTGTTTTTTGAGAGCTGCAGCAATTCCTGTGACAATATATCAGGGGTAAATTCTCTTTTGATACTTTTGGAGAATCCTTGCCAAGCTGACACTACATATTAAAGGGTTCACAATAACAAAAGGTAGAAATTAAATTGAACAGGATATTAATACCTTGTAGTTGAGGAAATAATATTTCCTTTTGATTTTACTTTTTTTCTTTGTGAATTAGCCAAAATCTGTAGCCCAGCACAAACTGAACCAGCTTTCCAGGTTCTCCACAAAGCATCAGCAGTGGCCTTCCTCTCCCCAAGTATGTGATGATAACAACCACCTCCACTGCCTCCTCCACTAAAAACTCTCTTCAGAAACCTGTCAAATTTAAAATAATCAGGTCTGCTTCATTCTGCATCCCCTCCATATCTTCTATTCATCCTATTATTTTCCAAAGCAGCAACTATTAGTTTGCGATTAGCACATCCCAACAGCCTGCAGATGTGAAGGTTTAAAACATGAAAAAGGTTTTCCACAGTGCAATTTCTTTCTGTTTCCGCTTACGCTCAGATCTTTTATTTTCCTGCTTTCTTTCGTCGCTACAGAAAGTATTCAAGTGCATAGCTCCAAAAAACATGAATAAACACTTCCTGGACTAAGACAAGTGGACAGAGCCACACTCCTGCTGTCTCCTGTGTTGAAGGGAGCCAGACTGAAACACCTGGGAGTGTTAAACACCACAAACTTACTGACAACATTACTTCCAAAAAGACTGAAAGTGTTTCTATTGCATTACATACTCCGGTGGGCTGAGGACATTTTGCTCACACAAGAAACCCTTGCTGAGCCACTGTGACTTATTAGTGCTTCACACTCTGGGGTGTGAACTGGCATGTGGCTGATGAGACTTGTATATTGAGTTTCACATAGGCTAAAATGTGTTACTGTCCTTCAAAAAAGGTTCTATCACTTTGTTAAGGTATACATTGAGAAACCACCTACGTCAAGATGAGAAATAGCTCTGTAAGAAATTTTCACGAATTGAAATTGTCTCTCTACCTTCAAAGATAAGCAAATTGATTACTGCAGCCAAAAGGTGCACGTTTGCAAACCTGCATTTGTAGAGCACAGTTCCAGTCCTGTGCATGGCCCCTGGCTCCCCCAGCCCGCCCTGACTCCTGGGCTCCAGCAAGGTATCTTTCCATGGCTCCATCTTTCCGTGGCTCCACCTTTCCGTGGCTCCACCTGTCCGTGGCTCCGTGGGTAGGACACGGATCCACTGCACACACCGGGCAGTTCTTTTGTCTGTCTGCAGCACCTCCAGCAGAGGGTAAGGGCTGGCTGTGATCCCTTTGTCCAACAGGTCTGAGGAGGGCTGTTTAGGTTATGTCTAGGGTGCCCCATTGCATAATGGAAGAACCGCTTCAGGACTGATGTGCCAACATACGTCTGTTAACTGCATCCTCACTAAAATCGTATATTGGCCTGAGAGGCGCGTGCACAGACACACGTATTGAACGGCAACCCATCTGTAAGTGTGATCTTCGGGGACTGACTTTTAAAAAGCATTAGGTTGCAGTATTTGTACATTATCCAGGCTCAATTTAATTCAGCTTTCGGAGTGCTGGCATGGCACAAATTAGCTGGTCTGCATGCCAGCAGCCATCACTAGTGTAACAGCAGAGCCAAATTGGGAAAACATTAAGAAGCACTCTTTGTGTACATAATTGTGTGTTTACAAATGAGCCATTTGAATATTATATAGTTAGTCCTGTGCAACATGGAGATGGGATTCATAAGAGTAAGAAAATTTGGCATCCTGGTTTGAAACTCTAGCCAAAACCATCATTTAATCCAGACAAAGAAATAGATCGACCAATTATGCCAGTAAGTTTGAAACAGCACTATAAAAAGAAAAAGTGACATGGCATAGGTTTGTGGTTCCCAGCTAATGGAGCTAAAACCTAGCATCAGATGGTTTGTATTTTACATTATTGTCAAACAAAAATAAATCATCAAAAACATGGCAGATTCAAGCGTAACTGGCAAGACATACCATTAAAAAAAGCAGCTAGTGGTTGAACTGAAAATTAAGAAGTGCTGTTCATTCTCCCAGAAATGCTAGGGCTAACCAGAAGAACCAGCTCACCCTTACAGGCTCTGCAACTGATTCTCTTTTTTAATGGAAGCAAAAGGCTGCAATGCCATAGCTGAATTCTGCTCCAGAGAGATTTTGCTTCCTGATATTCAGAGATTAGCATATTAAGTGCATTATGTACTGTATTTACATAACTATTGTATTATGGCACACTTAAAATTTTGTTGGCATTTCTATTGCAACCCCCAGCTTCACAGCCTGTAGTTGTGATTAGAGATTATGTCCAGATGACCGTCTTTACAGGGGTCAGGGAAAGGGGAAATTTGGAGTTTATTTTTAAAACATATTTAAGATTTCCAAAAGAAACAACAGGCTGCCAAAGACACAGCAGTCTAATCAATACATCAATACTGGCAGGGAACAAGTATTCTTCCAAGAGGAACTCATCTTTCAAATGTGAGAATTGACAGATGCTCAAATGTCTTTATTATTCCTTGCGTTACCATCAACTCCAAACATTCACATATCATGACCTGGGTCCCAAAATTAGCTTTCCTTAAACGCACAGGACCTAAAGATTACAAATTTAGAGATAATTTAATATTCCTTTCATTTTCTGAAGCTATCAACTTCGACATTATCAGGCTTTTCTTGGCATTGTATGGGCTATACATTTCCTAACCAAAGAATTCTCCATCCTTTTAATGCAGGAGACAGATCTACACAAGTAAGGGTTATGATTAAGACAAGAAAGTTTCCAGGCCTGTATTATACTAAATTCTAGTTTTCTATTCTATGGGGTTTTTTATACCTGTCAGAAGAATAAAAGTAGCCATTTCAAACATTTTCTAGTCTGTATTTCCAAACACTACGAATTTCTTTCCAGAAGCACTCCTGGCTGGCTGTGCTGGGCTTTCTTTTGGGCCAGTATGACTTGTGAGGCAGCACTTGCAGTGCAGCCCTGGAGCTCTGAAAGCTTCTTGTCCCCCTGGCCCTGCAACAGCTGCTGCACTTTATCAGAGTAAAACAATAATTAGGCCATAGACTATGGAATTTCATCAGCTGGATGCTTTTCGTTTCCACCATGGACTGATGCAGAAGGGTCAGGAAACCAAGAAAACCTTCCAGGCAGGGTTTGCCCAGCCAAATTCTGTGTTTGTTTCTTTCATGGTCCTGGCATCACAGGCAGCTCACAGCCCTGAGCATCCCTGATCCCTGCTCTCCTGGCCACTGCAGGACAGCACAATGATTCCATGATTTCATCCCTTTCAGTGCCTTTCCCTGCCTGCGTTGAGGGCCCACAGTTACAGCAGCTCTACTGCTGAGTATCCACCAGCAATTTCCTCGCAGCAGCTGAGCAGGGCATTGTCTTGAAGTGTTTGCATTAGCTCTCCTCCCATCCTTGCTATAGTCCTGATGGGGATTTAATGTAAATTTAAATAGCCACATCAAAAACTCCAACAATCTTTACTTTAAATTGCTAGTACAGACAACGCCTTGGTCCAGCTGACTTGGCAGCTCACATTTTGAGCACAGGGCAATCAGACATGACTCAGGGCCAGATTCTCAAATGTGGTCAGGTGTCTGTAAGAGCAGGAGAATGTCTACGTGCATTTGAAAAACAATTTAATTGACTATTTTAATCTTTAATTGTAGTCTATAGGATTCTAAATTCCAGTGTGTCTCAGTGAGACTCAAGCTCTTCAGTGCTTTTGTTGCTTTATTGAGAATGATACTAATGACCAGGTTTTAAATGACATTTAGAATCTTAACTCTCATCTGGCCCTAAGCCATGGAGGACCTTTGACATTTTTACCCACCCCCTTTTCTAACTAGAATGGAAAAATGAAGAGGTGACATATTTTATAATGAAAAATAAGATTCTGCATAAATGGAAAAAGATTGTAAAGGAACACCAGGGCTGTCCTGCACCACAGTCCACCTCACATAGATCTCAGATTCCTACACACTCTCACTCAGAAAAATGACTAAATGAAGCCCTTATTCATAATTTTTCTATAAAAAGTTATTTCTTCAGAATACAAAGAATATCTTTCTACTCATAAACCTTGTGTCAAAACAGGTTTGGTTTAAAAAAAGAAGAAAAAAAGTATTTTGGCTTATGTCACATCCTAGATCTTTGTCATGAGGAAGTGTTTATGCATATATTATAAAGTTCTGAAAATAAGTGGTTATAGTAGGAATGAAAACAATCCAGACCATTAACTGTAATGGCAGACTGGGACAGTGTTGACACATACACACACATTTCACATTTATTGACAAGTTGCAGATTTACCAATTTCTAATTTTCTGAGGTTGGAAAGTCTGCACCACATGTGGAGCCAAAGGCTAAGGGCAATATTTCACCACTGAGGTAACTATCCTAACCCATGAATTTACCTGGCAGTAGATCATCTTAAGATATATCATGTGGTGAGACTACATCAATGAGCAGTTCTTTCAGTCCCCAAGATTACCATAAGTTATACGCATTGCACTATGCAGACAGAGGTAAAAATCTGTAATACGCCGAAGCATCTCACCGTGCTAAAGTAAACACCTGCCTTGTTTGGATTTACAGGAAAGTGATCCAACCAATTTAGAGCAAACTTGGCCATTCTCCACTCAACCAAACACTTACGAACCTTCAGTTAGTTTATCCTTCCAACATATTATGGAAATATTAGTATTTGCCGCTCTGAAAAATACTTTTTTTGGCATCTTCATATCCCATCCGTATTCTAAGATAAACACTGACAGCTGATGGTATTCAGGAACATTGCCATATGTTCCCCTAGAAATAGAATTCTGAAATATGGCTGTTATCCACCAATTGGCATATTTACTAATTAGTACAAAATTGCCCAAATACACTAATTTCTTCCCCAAGGGAGAATCCCTCTGAAGAATTCTCATCTGATGCATCAGAATCTCTTACTCATCACTTACCACCTCTCACTGTTTCTAATTTAATGGTTAACACACAGAATCAAAAAGCTCTTCTAGGGAGCAAAGTCAAACTATGTATCTTCAATTCCCATTTTTTCCAGACAAGCACTGCTAATGGCACTCACAGAGTTAATATTTGAATGCCTTTTCTAATAAAACCAGCTTCCATTTTTTCGGTCTTTTGTGCAAGTTTAATAAAATAAATTTTGAATATCAATGGAGTACATTCTATTTTTCTTGGCATTTCTCTGCCTTGCTATGTCCTTCTATTGCAGGAGTCATGCCATAGGGAGAGCACTTTTCCACAGTCCATTGAAGTTGTGCCATAAGGGCTGGAGATGATTTGCTAAAATGCTCCAAAGGTATTCAAATTTCTTTAAAGAAGAAATTCAATTTATGTGCATTTATATTGCAGTGTCTGTCAGGAAGAAAGGTTATAATCACCAGCATATTTTAGATTTACATTTTCTTCTGTACATGAGGTAATGGTATTAGAGGTAAACTATGAGGTTTAAAGTTGAATTCGATGTATGGTACTATTTTCATTGCTGCTAAAAGCATGTTTTTGAAGTTCTTGAGGAAAGCATATGTTAGCATATGTTACTGAAATATCAAGAACAGGATGTTGGATGGCTTAGAGGATAAACCATTTGTCTTTCTTCTCCGCATTCTCATATAAAGTACGGCTGGATTTCATGAGCAAAACGAAGAGAGGATGCTCAGCTCACAGGTTAGTTCCCATCACAAAGTTGCAGCACAGTTTTGTTAAGTAGAGCTATCAGGCACATTTCTGAACTAACATGTAAGCTAAATGTGCCTTTAGTTGTACCATGGGAGGAAGGGAAAAAGAGGGCTTAGAATTTGTGATATCACTTATGTAACCCTCAGAAGAACAAATACTCATCAAAAATTAAAAGGAAACCCTGTCTCAACCATATTGCTGTAGGAAGCATTCCACCTCATTTTTCTGTGAAAATTTAGTTCATTTAAATTTCCTGTGACTGTATTAAATATTTAGATGTTGATATTTTCCCTGAGTAGAAAACATGATCTCAATTCTTATCAAGTTGGAATCCTTTTAAGTATATCTTAAATTTATCTGATAATTAAATTGCCACTCTTATCTCATTTAAGACCTCACTAATTATTGCTCAAGCACTTCAGTGGTGTATACTGCAACTTATTTTGGAACTGTAGCTGAATATCTTCCTTTAAATAAACACTCAAAGTTGGCTTGTAGATTTATTGTATAATTTCACTGCTTCCCCTGCAATCTCTGTCAATAAGGAACCATCAAAGGTATTATGATGGCTTTTGCACAGCAAGGTAATTGTATTTTAAGCCTACTTCCAAATGAATTCCCGATAGCTATCCAACTTTGCAAACAGTCATTTAAGCAGCGCTCTTTGGTGAAGCAGGCACACCCACACATTCGCTGTTTGCTTCATGAATCTCAACAGATAAAAATCCTGTTTCATTTCTCAGGGAGTGTTTATTTTTAATATGTTCTAACCAGATACCAGGCCAGATACGGTAACAACAGATTTTTGCCAAGTACCTGACTGGCCCTGGCCAAGGCTAGATGTCAGTCCTGCAGTCAGGTCCTGGAGCTCAGGTGCCCCCCATGACTTTTCTGTGAGCAGAGTATCAAGATGCAGAAATACTCTGGGAAAAGAAAAAAATCCCAAGAGAAGGGCTCTCTTATTTGTGTAATAGTTCATGGTCTATTTATGTCTAAGCCTAATTCACTCTATACTCTTATCCTTGCTCTTCCCTCACAGATTTTCCTGACTATCAAATCTGATGCAAAACATTGCCATGACATTGGATACTTTGGGATGCCCTTTCTGAGACCTCTTTGCGGGCAGTTTTACATGGTATTTAATAGGACTTTGTGGGCAAACACGTATGCACACACAAAGCCTTTCCCTCTGTGAAGTATTGAAATTTGTCTTGGATGTGCAGAGGTCCAGGTCCAATGCAGGAAACGAGCACCTCCTGAGGAGAGACAATCCCTTATGCTCTCCCCAGGAAATGACTAATCAATTAGTTGGGAGTTCTTCACTGACATGGAGGGACCTGTCAGAGTCTGTCCTTATACTTCCATAGAGGAATGTACATCATCAACAAAATGCAGCGACATGCACACTTGTGTTAAACAGGCACAATATTTCTAGAATTACTTCCTCCCTTAGCACTGGCACTGATGTCTACAAGAAATATGATGTCTGAGAACTTTAGTTTATGTTTAAATTGGATCCCTTCCCATCTTATTGCAACATCCTGTATTCAAATTCCTCGAAGACTCCTCAGATGTACTTTCTGATGCCCAGTTCCACCACTCTAAGCAGCAGTTTCTCATATCCAGGGATAACCTCCTGCCCCTGTGCTCAGACCTGCACTCTGCCAGGACTCCAGGCACAGCACAACCCACTTGGAGCAGCAGTGGAGAAACTCTCCTGCTTCTGAAAAGGCAATTTTGAGTGGGGAGGGGTTGTGCTTCCTCACATTTGCATTTTCAGTTGTGCTTGCAGGACAGAATGTAGTTCTTTACAGTTTCAAAGCAAATGAGGATTTGAATTTATGGCTATGTTGTATCTGTAAGGATGCAGCCTTGTACCTCCACAAGGCTTTGTAACACTTGAAGACTCTGCCCGCTTTAAACCTCAGACACAGTCTGTAAGCTCCTCCCAGATTGAGAGGGAACTGCAAAATAGGTAATAACAATGAACCTGTATTTCCTCTGCCATCCTAGAGGAAAAGACATACATCCCAATTACTGACAAGTCTACATGAAATCAAAAACATAGGAAAAAATTTTAGGACCGCCAAAGAATTTTCCAAAGTGAAATCAGTTAAAAGAAAGGCACATCTGAAATTCAAAACAGTCCTATATGTTTGGGACCGCTGAAAGATATTACAAGAGAAATCACAACCACCGTCAGTTCAGCGAGTAGCACAGACATTTGTCTACACAGTTTTTCATTACATCCCTGCACACGGTACTTCAAAAAGCGTGGTAATTTGCAAAAGTAATTTTGTAAAAGCTTCCATACATCTCCTGTTAAGAGCAATTTGGCTAGTATCTGTTGCTAGCTGTGAGCACGCTTTTAGGTATTAGATGGATGAGTGCAGACTATCAGGAGGAAAAAAAAACCTGAGAGGATAAATACTTGGCAGATCTCTAACAACTTTCACTAGAAGATCGCAAAGTGATTTACAAACATCAATTAATTAAGCCTCAAAAAGCCCCAATGAGATAGGTAAGTATCATTACTCTCATTTCACTAATGCGTAAACTGAGACACTGAGAAAATAAGTCTTTCACCCAAGGTCACACAGCAAGCAGCTGGCAGAGCCAGGGATAGAAACCAAGGATGCTGACTTACCTTGCTCCTTACCTACTAGACCATTGTATTGCTCCTAAAACAGTTTAAAATTTCTCTTGTTCTTGATATTTGCAAGTTCAATATTCTGCAAACCCAGAGAAGTTTCCTTCTGTGTCTGAGATCACAAGACCTCCCTGGTACCAGGCCACGTGTTTCTCCTGCTGGGTAACATGTGAAGGTTCCTAAACTTGTGTTCCCAGTTTCTGTTGCCCAGTCCCAGACTGGTCATAGGGTCAAAAACTGGAGATAGAATGAAAATAAACAAACCAAAAACACTCCAACTCCAAAAAAATCAAATGCCACAAAACCCCAAGTTTTCAATGCTGGAAGCAAGACTGGTACTAAAGTTTTCTGTGCTCTGGCCCTGGAACATGCTGCACTGGCTGCAGTGTAGCATCACCCAGCCATGACCACAGATCTCACTTGTGTTTCACTGTGGCTCAGCTGAGGAAGAGATCAGAGTCCCAGAGAGCACATTTCAGGCTAGGCAGGATAGACACACAGATACACAGACTCATGGTATACAGAATAAAAGAGTGGTTGTGTCAGGAGCACTAGGTAACATCATACACTTGGAAAGCAGCACATGTTTGTACTTTAAACCATATTTAAAAATAATAATTTGATGCCTAGGGTTACCACTGAATATACTATCAGAGATCAGTTTACAAGGATTTAGGGCATTACTTAAAAAATTGGAATAGTGTCTAGAAATAGATATTTGCAATATATATCCTCAACACCGCTACACCAGGACAGAGGCACTATGTATAAAATATTGTAGAAAGCACCTGACCCCTGGTATCAGCAGAAATAAGCTCCCAGCAAACAGTTCTGAATAGATTTGCTTCAGCTCTGAATGCACTTGCTTATATCCATGCATATGTTTATATATGTAGACAACCAACAACGACCCCTCACAGACAAACAGACAAAGGATAGAAAACCTTTGCACTATTGCTCAATAATCCTCAAGTTTGCATGGACTAGTAGGAGAAACAAGTGACAAAGTCTCTGAACTATCCATAGTCATATAAAAATGTTCTGCTTGGTAATAAACTAGCTGATCGCTGAGATTTAGGAGCTGAGAGAAAGAACAACAAAGCAAAAAAAAAAAAACCCTGCACAAGAGTTATGTAACTACCTGCAAGACAGTCATATGGTCAGGAAGCAATTTATTGTCCACAGACCACATATATAAATACATACATACATACATACATATATATGTAGAAAAGGCCCTACATTGTCCATTTAGCTATTTAAAGTGGAAACCCAACCACTGAAGAAAGAAAAATACTTGCTGTTTGCCTACCCTGCTTTCCTACAGACAGAACTGCAAGGACTGTCAGGGAAGTGTCTTTCACATGGATCCATTACAACCAATTCCTCACCTGAAGTGTCTTTCACATGGATCCATTACAACCAATTCCTCACCTGAAAGTGTAGTTATCTTTTCGATGAGGGAAAGCAGATAACAGATCCTGTGATTTTCAGCTGAGGGAGGGCTCCTCATGCAGGTGCTTTAGCACCTTTGGGTAATGGCTGTGGGAGCAGAAGCAAAAGGGTTGCAGGGGTTCTGTTCTCCCAAAGCTGCTGCCCTGTGAGACCCTGCTGAGGATTGGGATGCTGCCTTCCTGTGCTGCTCCCACATCCTGCAGCCCTTGCATTGGCCTAATGATTAAGTCTCGCTGTATTTGGTACTTATGATTATGCTGAAAAACTAACCAAAAGCCACTCTTGGTTACTCATGGCTGAGCTGTCAGGCTCTGGGTTAGAGCCAAGCGTTCTGCCAGGGCTGGGAGCATACACTGCTCACTCCACTCGCTACGTACAAAATTTGTCCTTAGAGGCTGATTTACAGAGGGCTTAGGGTACAGGAGGCTTTACTTTGCATTTGCAAAGCCCTGCCCTGGCTCTCAGATGACTAACAGAAGGAAGCCAACATTTCCACTCTTCTCTCCATGCAGTCATTTCTATTCCTTACAGCCAACACCGCATTCTAGCTGCAAACCCAATCTGCTAGGCTAGCATATCTATAATGAGAGAAACATAAGAAACAACTAAAATCCAGGCAGACTACACATAAGACCATTTTTTACATTTATCCATCTGTGTGTAAAGTAATATTAGCAAAACTGGTGCTTTTTTAAAAGCAATTAGCTAATACATTTATGTGCAAAAAAGGATATATGTGGTATGATCAGCTATTGAAAATAATTCTGGTGCGCTCCCAAAGAAAGAATTTCAATTTAAATTATTTATTCAACATTCCATACTAAATCATATAATAAAATACGATTTCTACACAGAAAATAGATTTATTGCATACAGATGTGCTAAAATCAAAACATCTGCACACGAAAAATCATCAATACCACAATATTTTATCTACTCTGTGCAGATAAAGCAACCAACTAATTGCTTTCTGAAAAATTCAGGGCAGAAATTTAGTGCACCAAATATTTATGGGTTAAAAAGAAATGTAGTAATTACAGAATCCTGTATCACTTCCATTTGTACATAGTATATTGGGTGTAGGCACATGCCATCAGACCTCAAGTAGTGCTTTGTAGATTGATGAAGTCTGACTCAAACAATATGTCACAACAGGAGCCTGACAACTGAAAGCATGCTTAATGCAAACTTGCAAAGTCTTCCAAAAGAATGCTAGAATTTTAGCCACTTAATGATTTGAGCAGTAGGCTTTTTTTACTGCTACTGAAATGAAATACTTCAGTAAAGCTCTCGTCACTTACAGATATCCTTCTAGATCAAAATCATGCACCATTTTTGGTTCATTTACAAAATCAGATGAAACAGAGCTGGATCTTTTATTTTCTCCTAACTGGCTGCAATTAGTAGATAGATGTTATTGAACTGAACACGTTCCCCCCAGTCTAATCTCTTTTGCAGTGTTCTGTGTCAAAATGTAACCCCAAAACCTTAGCAAACATCTCCATTTATTATTTTTGATAGAAAGGTTCATAACATCTTGCAATATATGTGCTTTTTGTTTCTGTCTGGCTACTAGACACTGAAGTAATTTGGGACATTGCTTAAAATGTCTTCAGCTACTCTTCAGTGTGAAGTTAATTCTGAATTTATGTTTCCATAGAGCACTATGTGTAACACTAGAACAGCACTTTAGTGTTTAGTGCTTTATCCACATATAAAATTGTTGGCTGTAAAAAATTCAAGCAATATAGAGAGTGGTTGAGTTGTGTTGAAAAAAAACCATCTTATAAAGGTAAAAAATTGACTGAAGTTTGGGGAAAAGTATTCTTGCTTATTTTAAAATATAGATTTAAAGGACAAGGATAGAGGTGGAGAAATTTGATTATCAAATACCATTTTAAGTCTTCTTTCCTTTAGAAACTAAGTATCTATGAGGATGGGTTTTGTACTGTGGGAAGAGATTTTAAAATTAAAGATTTGTGCTACATTTTATCCTAAGATGTTTTCTTAAATATTTGATGGATGCAGGTGCCTGACTCTACACCTTACATGACACATCTGATCTTCTCAGATAACAATACTACCATCCTCATCTTTATTTAATAAATCCCCTGTCAAAAAAAAAAAAAAAAAAAAAAAGAGGTTTCTAAGTAGAGTGTGTATGATTTGAAGGAATAGGCAAATCGTGACACTTGGGCAGCTGTTGCTGTTCCTAAAGAAGACACCACACCAAAGCTGCTGCTGTCTGTAAGAGGGACGCAGACAAAGGGACTCACGTTTGGTTTATGATCAATGTGGAAAACACAAAGGAAGTGTCCATTGTCCAAAAGAAGTGAATATATCACACATATCTGCTGTGTAGCACCAGCCTGGAAATCAGTCTCCCTGGACAAATTTCCCTAAGGAATATTTCACTTAGGCAAAGGAAGGGCTGAGGAGAGCTTTTTCTTTTCCACTATATTTATGAAATGTATTCCACTTCAAGGCATTTAAAGGGGAGGTGGCCCTTCACATTGGGTGTTGGAGCTGTTATCGCAACAACCCAAATTACCAATTCTTTAACTATACTTTCTCCACATATGTTAATTTTTTAAAAAAGCCTTTTAAAAGAGCCTCATACCAGAAACTGTTAATTTTTCAGCTGCATATTATCTGAGGCAGCTTCCACATGCCTCTCCAAGCCTTTGAAACTTCATGGCACATCTGCCCCCCCATAACAGCATTTACAGATGTTCTTTTTCTGGCATGTGTAAGGTGCCTGGACTTACACTAATAGCATAGCAAGCTCTTTGAAATTTTGCCTGACCTCTATATAAGAGCTCATATAAAAGAAAAATTAATGTTTTTTATCCTCATTAAGAATCAAATGAACATATAAATACATTAGTATGAAAAATGTATGTCAAATGCTCCTAAATTAGGAAATTGAGTAAAAAGCAACATCAGTGTTTTATTGTACCTAATTCAATAAACCATATAGCTAAAGAAACTCATGATTTTATTTTGCTGCCTGGAATCATAAATGCCTTGATATTTTCAAATGGGACACTTTGTCAATGTTGCTGCCAATAAATAGTACTTGTTTAGTTTGGGAACCAGCTTTTATCACAGCTGAAATCAGCTGAGAATTTGAAAGAGGGAAAAAAGAGAAAGGTGTGCTTTCCAGGTCTGTGTGAGGATGCAACGATCACTTGAGGATGGTGGAAAAAGTGTAGCACCACAGGTGAGCTGGAGAAGCTTAACAGAAAATGGCTATAAACTGGTTATCACTGCTTGTTCAGGCTTTAAAAGCACAGACCCAGAGAAACATCTTGATTTGGAGATATAAACTGCCAACATTAGGACTAAGGATGGCAAAAGAGTGAAAAAATCTTTTCCAAGGTGTCTCCTGGAGCCTTGCTGCGTTCCAGCTTTCTCTTCTTGAGAACTCAATGCCTTTCCTCCGTTGCAGTCTCCCACTTAGAGGAGAGGTTTCTGCTCTGCAGTGCTGCCCATACATACAATCCACACCTGTGTTTCCAGAGGTTTGTGGATTCCTGGGATGTATTGCTGAAAACTGTTGAGTTACCCTTTCCTTTCCTTTCCTTTTGCCCATAGTTGCAGCTGTAATCAGTGAGAAGGGTTTGATGATAGGACACAAACCCTTGGATAGCTGGGCAAGTGGGTTTGAAAAAACCTTGAGGAAGCTCTGGGAGACCTCCTTCATCACACTTCTTTGGAAAACCATTCTCCATGCTGACACTAATGCTCCACTCTTATAACCCAAGCTTAAAACCCATTACAGACTCTAAGGCAGGAGATTCTGAATAGCCCTATTCCTTAATATGAATTTTAAAGAAACACTAAGAAAATTTGTCTACCATCAGATTCTAAGAACCCCAGCCATATCTCCTGGCTCTAAAGCTGTTTTTCTGCAAACTGTGAAAGAAGATGAAGTCTTTTCATTTATCATTATTATTTATGGAACAGAACAAATATCGTCTTTCAGTCACAGACTCTGTTATCCATTTTACCTGTGTGTAGAGCTACATACACACATACATGTGAAGAAAAACAGCTAAAATAGATGTAAGCATGTAAATACTTTTGCAATAAAGACAGATAAATGCCAGCAGGCCCTACCTTAAATGAAATAAACTGCCAGATTAAAACATTCCACATGGGGCTGCAGATCAACTCCTCTTTTTTTTTTTTGCTGTGTTCCAGGAATCTTTCCTTAGCAGCCCAGTACATTCATTCCTGGTTTTTTTTTCTGTTCATATTCTCAAACTGGGCTATGTCTCACCAACGGAAATGTAAAGACAGTGATTTTATTTAATGTTGTTGATTAGCATTCAAAAAATATTTTTCTTCAAAATTTCAAGTTTTTTTCTATGACTACTACATTTCAATCATTTTAGGAAAATGGATCGTGGTAAAATAAAAAAAACATAAGAAATTGCTAAGTTCAGCAATGCAATTAATGCAGCCATCATTGGCAGTCTGAAAGAAGACAATCAATGGCAGGAAGGTGACCTGGCTTCAGAGTTTTCTGCCATAGCAATCAATATTATCCTTACTGCAGACAGACTAGTCTAGATATGTGAGGTTTCATCTCAATGGTTTTTATTCTTGTATAAATACTTTAAATAAATAGCACAAGAAGAACACCTAGGGCTGCTTTCAATTACATCCCTATCATGCAAAGGTGAAAGCAGTTCCACTTGGTAGAATTTCCCCTTCTGTCCAAGACAAGGTACTTTCAAAAGGAAAAAGGAACTTAACGAAGTGTTATCTATACACTATAAAAGCTTACGTTATGCTGTTCTCACATTTTCAGAACCCATTTCTAGTTGGAGAGACTCTAGCTTTAGTAAACAGGCAAATTCTTATGATGTCTTTTGTTTCCAACTGAAACTTCATGGACCACTGACTCATTACTTGCTATTTTAACAAAAACAAAAACAGTCCCAAAGCAAGCACCATTTGTCCAGGAGACATTTGGGTTTTTTTCCTTCAGAAAATAATTTCTCATTCTCTTAGAGATGATCTGCTAAATGTACAAAAAAATCATAAAGTAAGCTTTATCTTCAACCACTTTTTTTTTTTTAATCTGATTTGTAAATACATTACAAAATGTGTGCAGTAGTTCTGAGTTACAAAATAATACAGAGCTATTGACAAACAATTGGTTTTAGTTGTTGTTGACTGGTAATGTTACTTATATTTGGACTAATTTATTCAGGACTGCACTGGGCAGATCATTTACAAAAAGGGTTCTTCAATTTTTTCCATATATGCAAGGTTTCATCAGCATTAAGAACATCTTTTTCATCTCTACACCCAGACTAGCTTCTACAGAAGCCTGTGGGAGTCCTTCCATCTGCAGACAAAGAACTGCAAGTTTCTTTCAAGTACACTTCATTAATTTGAGACAGGCTAAGAAAATCCCTTACAACTCTGAAAAAAAAGTTCCAGTAAGCTAGTAACTAACTTCCATGCCAGGCACAATATTCTCCAGATATGGCCCAAATAAAAGCAATAAGATAAAATTCTTAAGATAGAATGTATTTGTAAGGAACGCTAACACACTGTTCAATTATATGAAATCAAATATTTGAACGGCAGTGCATGACCTCAGAATTATTGCTTGAAAACATACTTTTAATTAACTGAACCAATGCACCTTAGTAGCTCCTTATGGTACACAGATTTTGAGAGAGTTGGGCCCCTTCTCCAGAGCCCTGAGCATGGGCTGACCCCGATGAGAAGGTTTGTCCCAGGGCTGAGCACTGCCCTGCTCACAGCTCTGAGAGGAGCGGCTCGTTGCGTCCCCACGAACAGATAACATGTGGAAACACAGACGGGTGGCACAAGTTGTGGAGTTATTTTCAGATTTGTTTTGTGGTGACTGTGTTTGCAGCAAACACTGGAAGTATTATACTAACTACAAAAAGCATGCCCATGGCCCCCAGGGACAGAAGTACATTTTATAATCAAATTACTATGTGCTTCTGGTCCTTAATTCAGCAAGATACACCAGCACACACTCACATCCTTACACAAGGGTCTATGTAAGCACATGCTTAAGGATAAGTGCATCATTAAATATTTTTGTATCTGGGATAAGAAGAGCAAAAGAAATAATTTGGATACATGATATCTTTAGGAGAAGGACAACAAATCTCATCCAAACTCAAAAACCCCTTAGACAATAAACTTCCAATACTAACCAAAAGCCTGTTTCAAATTATGCCCCAATCCTGTACCAACCCTTTCAATCTCAAAGAGCTTTAGCAACAAAAGAAAGATAGAAAAATGTTAAAAGCCAAACAGAATAGAGGTATATACTCAGTAACATTATTTGTGCTATGGTAGTTAATGTTATATACCTTGGGTAAAGGAAAAAAAACAATGGTCAAATTGCCTTGTTAATGAAAGATTAGAAAGTATCTACTGAAAGCACAGAACAATTTTGCCTCTGATAAATAAGATTTTTTAAATTTTAAATTTCAAGGAACTTCATCACCAAGCTTTCTTGCTGCTAGAGTCTATCAAAGAACCTCAAAGTTTCTGAGTAAAGCGCTTTTAACTGCCAATAAACACAAACAGGAGTAATGTGGTTTTAAATGTACAGATGTAAATTATCAAAAGTAAACTCATTTGATGTCAATTCTAATATTCTCAACTTGATATACATTTGATGTTTAACTTCTTGACTTAGGAAAAAGTTCTTTACTCAGAGGGCAGTTGGGCACTGGAACAGGCTCCCCAGGGCAGTGGCCACAGCCCCAAGCCTGGCAGAGTTCAAGAAGCGTTTGGACAAGGCTCTCGGGCACATGGTGTGAGTCTTGGCGTGTCCTGACCAGGGTCAGGAGCTGGACTCGATGATCCTTGTGGGTCCCTTCCAGCTCAGCATATTCTGTGATTCTGTGACCTGTGTTCTTAAGAGTGATAGCCTTTGACTCACGACACTCAAAATGAAGAATGGCAACTACAGTTTCAGTTCATTTAAGCATGTCAGTAGTCTTACCAACTTTGATTAAACTACTTACATATTGAAAGTTGGGCAGATGCTTTAGTAATTAGCTGGATTGGGCACAAAACCCAGTAAGGGTAGTTAAATTTCTTCATGTTCCATTATATAGAAATCAAGGCATAAAAATTTTTAATGAACATCAGAGAACTGTGTCAGCATTGTTCTAGGAGAACTACAGATTTGTACAGTTTAGATATATTCTAATTTAAAGATTTCCACAATAGGGAATTAAAAAGACCTGAATTATAATTCCTTTAATGGCAGATCACTTGATAACGCTGCCATCTCTAGCAGTTCTATTTTAAAATTCATGGTAGTGCAGACAAATACTTTTTGAAGGAAAAGAATTTAACATTATCTTTTTACTTTGTCTAATTAGCTGAATACTGTGTTTTTTCACCCTGCAGCTCCTAAAAAGCTGATCTAATTTCACAATGAACACTTAATGCCATTATATTTGGAAATAGTTGCATTTGCCAACTCTTGTGCAATCACCATTCGTCCCACTGCACTCATCCCTTGCTTCTCTCTCCTACTTTCTGCCTAGATAAGCTCCTTTCATTAAAACAACTGCTTTGCTGATTCAAAAAAAAAAAATGTTGGAAAAGTTTCTCTGTGGATGTATGCAGATATCCTCATACCAATACGTATTAGCTCCTTTTCAAATTTTGCCCTCCACATGTACATTCCACCCCTTCCATCTTTGGAAGCTCTTCAACAGCACTGAAATTCAGATTCAGACGAGGTTCCATGCTCACTGTAGGGCACTAAACCACAGAATCATCCAGAAGAGAAGAAGTGGGAAGAGACCTCTCTAAAACATCTCATCCCACCCTTACCTGAGCAGGGTAAGCTGAAGCAGGGTGTCCAGGACTGTCTCAAGCGGGCTTCTGAACATCTCCGAGGGTGAAGACTCCAAAATCTCCCTGGGGAACTTGTCCTGGTGTTCCATCATCCTTATGGTAAAATAGATTTACTTTTAAACCAAACTTCTTTCAGTCTATGCCCCTTGTCTCCAGTCTCTTCACTGGGCACTGCTGTGAAGATCCTGGCTGTCCATCTTCTTTACTCCCCACACCATCAGGTGTTTGTTCACAATTACGAGGCCTCCCTGAGCCTTCTCTTCTCAAGCCTGGAAAACCCCAGCTCTCTCAGCCTCTCCTCATACCACAAATATTCCAAACCTTTCATCATCTTTTCAGCCTTTTTCTGGGCTCACTCCTACCCGTCCATCTCTCCTGTGCTACTGTTTCTGTGCCCACATCAGGCTACATCATGCAGATGTGGCCTCACCACTGCTGAGGAGAGGAGGAACACATGTCCTTACCACCATTTGTCAAATAAGTTTATCCTTCACAGAAGTCAGCAACCAGCCAGGTCCTGGACTGTGAGCACACATTTCCTTCCGAGTGCAGCTCCCTTAGCAGGCAGATGACGAACCTTAAATGCCTGTGACCACTTCCCTTGCGGAGGATGCAGACACTTGATAGAGCTCAGACAAAATAAAGAGGACTTGTTTACACCATTTACGTGACTGGTCTATGCCCATCTAGCCATGCTCACTTGATATGAACTAAGCTCCCTGGCAGACCAGCAAAGGCAGTAAAGCCTAGGAGTGGACAGGGAATGGAAATCCATACCCAGGAGTAGTTGCTTCTCTCTGTGAAGCAGAGAGATTTTGAGGCAGAGGTCTCTCCACAGCTTAATTCATTCATAGCTTTGAGTAGATTTTCTGAATAATGACAAATTTCACCTGGTGATATGTTCTCACTGCTCCAAAACTAGGAAAGCTGATTTTGGCAGCACTGGCAATGCTGCTGCACATCTCTGAAAATACATCTGTAGTGACACGCACGACTGGGACTGGCTGAGATGAAATACTAATACAATTGATTAATCATGACAGCTATTGAGCATTTCACCAGTTGGGAGGATAAATACATTATACAGTTAAAGGAGACATTGCCTCAACCTTTCTTTGACTCTATTACTGCAGAGGGAGAGCAGCTCTCAGCCAGAAAAAGGGGCCCTCAGCACCTATAACCTGCCCGAGACATGTCTGCATACATTTTAGACAAACATTTCTTCGAAGACAGGCAGTTGTTTTTTCTTCCATTTTCATTTTCCATTTGCTTGCTCAACCTCTGCAGCCTCTTTGTTTCCTGGTAATAGGTGAGATAGGCAAATACAGGCTCCGGGCACTGGAACGAAAGGGTCTTTCATGTTGTCGGCATCTCAGAATGAGCAAGCAGTGTAAGCCCTCTCTGCAGTTTACATACTGTAGTGGCCTGCTATAGAAACTATGTAATTTGGTTTGCTTTGTTATTTGATAAATGGCAAGGAAAGCTTTGTAGCACGTTGACTGACCCTACTTGTAAGGTCATAGGCCAGCACTGGAGTGAGAGGACACAGCCGTCTGCATGGTCCCGGCATGCCTCAAGATTGCCTGGGAGAAAGCAGGCTTTATTAGAGCTACAAAGAGCTTGTGATGAAGAGCATCAGCTCTTAATCTGGAAAAAATATTGGGAGGGGTTTCAACGAAAAGATACTGAGAAGTCTTAACGTGTAACATAGCACATGGTGCACAATACAGAACAGTGAGGCATATAAACAACACCACCTCTAAAAACCTTCACTTTAGCCCATCATGGATTGCTCCCTTTTTGACCCAAAACTACACACTTTTTCACCGTGGACAGGCCTTTTCTGAACATGAGTTCTAAAACAGAATAAAACTTTTATATTTGAGAAAAATATATTTGAGTGAAAGTTGTGTTCACTTCACTAGCAAGTTCACTTGCTGTTATGTGTAGCAACACCTGTGGAGGCATGAAAAAACAAAGCATGGAGAAGATGCCAGTCATCCTGTTCATATCAGCTTTTACCTCCAAGAGCCACTGGTGACATTAATTTTTTAAGAGGAGACTATGCCCAATATGGGCTCTGAACATGAGGCACTGCTGGATCCCAGCTGATCAAAACATATGTAGACAGAAGAGAAAAGGAATTTTAGTCAACAATTTCCATCCCTTCTATGTTTTCCCCCCACTCCCACTCTCCTCCCACATCTGTGAGATCACAAACTGGGTATTCCTTTAACAGGTCTGAATTGGCTGATATATACGGAATAAGTTTGTAAGACAGCAAGGAGGAGGGTGTGCAGCACCTGTGCTCTGCAGCACAGTGAGCAGACTAGGTACAAGCAACATGAAACAGGACTGCCCACCTAGGATTACAGAAAGACTTTAAATGGAGTACAATTAAAATTACAGTGCAAAATCCTGTATTCCTATGTATAGCAATTTTTCCCTGTGGAAGTGTCTGTCTTGCTGTAATTCAAAGCTCTGTATTTCATATGTACAGTTACATCTGTCCTGCCTCTGAGAACACACTGACACCATGGAGGACCTGACCCCGAAGACATTCCATGGAGAGAGCACATAAATGGGAATAGCTACTGAATTAGAAAGATTTGGCTCTCCGCTGCAGAATATACAGGGCAGAAATTCAGTTGTCATTTTTATTAAATGACTTTTGATAGATAATTAAATTAATATTCTGAGATGAGTACAGAGTATTGATTTGTATCATCATTCAAAGCACTGCAAATCCAAAGTCCCTCCACAAAAAAGAACGGAAAGTTTCCAGAGAGAGCAAAGCAGCTGGAGGGACCCTGGGCCACAACAGCACCAACCAGCTGGGGAGACACCGAGCATATGCAGCTCCAGCTCAAGGACTGAGCTCAGCACTCGAGATGAATCTGTTGCCAAAGGACAGATGTGTGCAGAGAAATAAAATCCAGTGTGTGGGCAGTCTGCACATTAAAGCTGGAATTTAGACCTACAATTTTCATAGCAGATATGAGGCAGATGACACTTAAGACAAAGTGAGATCCCTCTTCTGAATTATTTGGCTTGCTTCTTATTTATTTTGCTTTACTCCATAGCAGCTCAATTTTGTGAGTCAGGGAGAAGCATGAAGAGGAAGTTCCCTGCTAATCACTTGGTCAGAGCTGGGCTACAGAGAGTGTCTTACCATGAATCCCTGAAAACACAGAACAAGGGCTGAATTAGCCCAGGAAAACTCACCTGGAAGCAAGCTGTCACAAAGGGGGCATCAAGGTTTGACAGGCAAGGGATGAGACTTAATTAAAGCTAGAGGCGGGAAGAGAGGAAGAAATTAAATGCTATTTGGGAACACATGAAACAGAAATAACTCAAAATATGAAATATTTATAATTTGTAGCTGTGAGGGGTTATTTGGAAATATTTTATTGCTCTTTTTCTGTCCCCAGTGCTTTTTCTAGGAAGGGAGGAAAAGTAGAATACTTCAAAGGATGTGAACCAGGAGCTGGAGAAAAACTTGGTGTATGTGTGTTATTCATGTACTTCTGGTCTTCTTTCATTCTTGAACTCGTTCCATCTGAGACTTGGATCTTACTCAGGTTGAAAAGCCAAAACATACAGATTTAAAAGTGATGGGGCTATTCTCACGTCAAGTGCCAGTAAAGTCATTATTAGGACACTGGATTTGGAGTAACACAGTTCTCTCCTCTCTTGCTTTGAAGGCCCTCCTGTTGTGGGCCGCAGGAGGGGATGTGTTACCATCCCTCCTGCAGGAGGTGTGGATGCATCCTTACCCCCTCTTCAAGGGTCAGCCTGCTCACATCAGAGCTGAGCTGCGATATCCTTGGAAAAGATGCAGTATATGTGCATATAAGCTCTCCTTCAGTTACTACAGAAAAGGAATTCAGCCCGTCCCTAGCCTCTCCAAGGTGTCAGGCTTACTGGATTATTGAATTTCCTGGCTCCTTTGAGCATACTTTCAAAATAGGTACTAGCTAGTCTTTAAGTATATGGATGGATGGATTCCCTATATTAAGCAATACTCATTGTAGTATCTGGGTTCTGTTGATGTCAACACTACTATCCTCCCTTTAATCATTGCCATAGAAAATTCTGAAAAAATAAAATCAGGCTGGATTTTGTTCCCTTTTCTCTGATGCTAACTTTGTTACACTTAAATTATTTTGTAATTTTCTCCATTATCAGATAGGCTAAAAATTTTTGTATGCATTTTAAATGAAATCCTAAAGCTGGGATCCAACAAACTTCATCTATCATAAGACATAGAGAAACTCATAGAAGTTGACAAAGAAGGAATCTTCATCCTAAAAGTGCATTGTAAATGTTAAGTCATCACTGCAATATCCACTTCAGCAAATAGTATTATCTTCACATAGTGGGAAGGGCTAAATCCAGAAAGAGATGTGAGTACTACTGAGCCAAGCACTGCTGTCCTCGATTCCTGCTGACTGCAGCCAGCCTGGAATTTCACTCTCTTGCAATGCTCTGCAGAGCTGAGTCCAACATAAATTCAGACCTGAACAAGTCATCAAAGTGCTGTATAACTTCACACAGTGACACATTTGCTAAGGTGTTTAAAGTTTCTCTTCTATTAAATACCATAATTATTCATGCCAACCTGATTATTCACATAAATCAGCCCTCCGTTTAAGCTTTCCGTCCCTTGAGAACACTAAACACTGTTATGTGACCATATCTTTAAGTTACATAAAGAATTGCAAATGCTTGTCTTCCAAAGGAAATGCTGTACAGATCCAGCACAGCCAGGGAACTACATTAATAGGATCCTGATAAAAGAAAGCAGCTTAAAGCAATACAGATAGCACAAAATGAGAAGGTAGTCAAGAGTCCCCTATCCCTTCTTAAATATCCTAAAAATTCTAAAGTGCATTTAAAAAAGAAAATTCCCTTCATTACCCTGAAGGTGAACAAACACTTTCAGCATTTTGGTATGAGAGTATCACACAAGTAAGGTCTCCAGCCAGTGATTTAAGGAATAAGGTAGTGCTGTAGGACCTTTCCAAACCACACAGCTTCAGGCAGCAGAAAAGAGAAAGCTAAAGGACAATGAAGATATGAAATTAGCCTACAATATTGCTCTGATGAATAGTGCGACTACCGTGCTACAGAGATCTCAATCCCTTCAAACCCATCCAAAAACGTGCACAAGCGGCTCCATCAGGGGGTAAAAGCAAAGCTGGGTGTGCAGAGCTGGAAGACACATTTGGGTGCATGCAGGTGGCTGGGCTCAACACTGCTGAGCACAGCTACACACCCAGGGCTGCACTCTGCACCCCAAACCAGACCAGCACAGAGGTGCTCCAGCCTGAAAGGAAGAAAATTCCTGCTTATTCCCCCCGGGCTACTTACAGATCATCTCACAGAAGAAGCCCTGGGGTTCCTCTATACTGCTCACCTCCACTGAGCCCACTGGCTGCTCCCTCATCTTCTCTGTCAGAGCCACTGACTTAGGAAAATAAAGTTAAAATAAGCAGATAATCCTGACAAAGTACAAGTGAGAAATGTACACCCTTGTGCCAGGAGATATGACAGACAGTGACCTTCAGTAAGGCAGTGTGTGTGTGTGAAGTTCCTGACCCTCCTAACTCCACTCAGTTCACACAGGATGGCACAGCTGGCTCGGCCCAGCTGTGTCCCCCAGTTTCACAGCTTGGCTGTTTCCATCTTCCTATGCCAAGTGTGTCTGGTCGGTTATATCCCCACTGGAACACCTCACTGACTGCAACAGGTTATGTACCTACTCATAAATAATCCCTGGAAATACAGATAAAGAGTCTTTGCAGGAATAAAAAGAAGTAATATAAACTGTAACACGAGTTCTGGTTTTGTCATTTCCCATGTAAAACACTAGGCCAGCATTGAACAATTTAGCAAACCTTCCAAGAGAACTGTCCATAAGCCAGTTCTTTTACCAGGTGTCAATACCAGAGCCAAATAAAATCTTTACATATTATATTGATCTGCATCTATCACATCTTGATCAAAGTTTCCTGCCTTCTGTTAAGGTGCTAATGATTTCCTAAGCAAAATCAAACACAGCTACTCAACTGTCTCAACAAGTTAGATGAAGTCACTTTAATTGCTGACTTTGATGCATCTTTTCTCGCATACTAATTTCAGCTAAGTAAGATGGTGCACACACATTAAATGGTGAAGCAAGGCAATAGCAGAGCCAGCTGCAGGTAACTTTGTAAAAGTCTCACTCATTCTTAAGTCTCAGTTTTGGGGACTTTCTTTCTGTCTCTGTTCAGACAGACCTGCTGCTTCAGAACTCATTTTTCAAAGCCCAAATAAGTAAAAATATCCCAACGACAGTCACAATACTGCTAACAAATAAAATTCACTCTCTTTTTTCATACAATCATGCAATTATTGTCTATTGCTCTTGCCTAGTCCCCTTTTGCTCAGGTCAAAAGGGGAAATCTGAGGAATAAAGTCAAAACTTAAAATTTAAAGCATCAGTGCCTTTTTAAAAAGGCTGTGGCACATGCTTGCCTGGAGATTTCCCAGTGCCTCAGTCCTCAGCAACATCTCAACTGACATGGCTCCATCTTTGCTTCTTTAAAATTCCATATGGAGAAGCTCGGGTTTTCTCTCTATGCTTGCAATGTGATGAAAGGGGAAAAATCGAAGGGAATGGGATCCTTACAGTAATATATTTGTACTGCTATTGTTAAACGTGTGTCAAGAGCTTAGAACTTTCCATAAAAAAATTTGTAATTGGAGGAAATCTGGAAAGAAAGGGCTTGGTCCTGGAGAGAATTTCATAAAATACCAAATTAAGACATGTCAATTGGGTTCTTAAATTACGCAAAGGCAAAGCAAATAATATACATCCATGGCTTGAAGTGCTCTTTTGTAATCAAATGATTTGTGTTTCAAACCTGAAATTTGACAAGTAATTAATTTCTTCAGCAGATTTATTTTGTATGGGGTTTTTTCATTTTTAGAAAAAGATAGATTGCATCATAATGTAGTAGAATATAAATTATTATGGCACACATTTTTTAGTCTGTCTGAATTTCTTTTTTTTTTTCTACATTGCAGAATATATTTCTCCAATTTTACAATTTGCGTCTTGCAAATTTTATCTCTGACATGTTTGCTTAATATTTGGATGACTGCCATTGTGTGCACAAATTAGGCTGCCTCTTTTGAAGTGCCAAGCCCCTTATCCATTACATTTCCCATAGCTTTCAACAACCATTCAGGCTGGAACCTAAGGGTCCTTCCCTGCCTGTGCAGGACAGGGCCGTTGGGTCATGTGTGCATTTCAAGGGGTTAAACACCCAACCTGCCGCTTGGTTCTCACAAATACTGCTCCTGAACCTGCATGCCAGCATTTGCACACGTCAAGATTTCCCACAAAAGTATAATTTAAAGAATGGTTTTTCAACCCCTGTAGGAGAAGTTTAGTGCTCACTACAAATCTGTCGCAGAAACACTTAGCATAGATTCTAAGCAGAGTGGATCAGCAGCCAGTGGCTTCTGAAAACACGGGGAAGTCTTTTCCAATAGGCACGTACAAGCAGTTATCATCTGGCAGACACTTTTAATTCACTTTCCTCCTTTTCAATTCCATGCTTGAGTCACGATGTTTTGTACCTGCGTTGCACAACCTGAAAGTACACAGAGCACCTTTGTCACGGTGCAGGTGAGTAAGAGGTGGGTCATCTCCAAACTACAGGTTCCATTGCGCAAATCACGCCGCAGAGGATGCGTGTGGGATATTGTTCCAATACACACAGCTACGTTTGGGAAAGCTCAAATGCACACTCTATTACAACACTCATTTTTGCTGTGCTGTCATTTGATACTTCCAACAGATTCATGCTGAAGATTGCCTCTGTTCTGCAAGTGCCCATTTCCCAGGCTGTGGAACGGCCCCGGCTGTTTCTGCAGTCTAAGATGGGCCAGGGAGCACTTCCCAGCGTAAGAACAGTTTTGCCCAGATATCCCTCAGTAGCAGAGATGGAGAAGACCAGGACAGAGGACTCTACCAGCCACAGAAAATACACAGGCACACTTCAGCAGCAAGGCGGACAATTATTCAAACTGTGCCTGTGAAAAGCCTGCTGCAGAGCCCCTTTTCTGGTCTCAGGCTCCTCTTCTTCAGGTACAAGTAGCCAATGCTGGGGACAGAGAGACCATTGCCAAGACAGATGTGTGATCAGAGATCACTGAGAACTTCCCGAAGTTCTCATACATGCAGTGATGTACAAGGTACAGGATAGGGGAAAACAAAATCTAAGGCCTAGGACTCTAAAATCTCATTTTCCTCAGCCGTATGGTTATTCTCATTATGACAAGTGTGTAAAACTATTAGCATGAGTCTAACCTTGTCAAACTTACTATCAATGCATAATACTTATTTTCAATGGGAGGAACACATCCTTGCCTCAAACAATGAGCATAAGAGCTCTTTCAAAGAGAACAGAACAAGATATCTTTTTATATACTACAGGCCAAATTACTTCTCTCACTGAAGGGTGTAAAAGTTTCCTAGAGAGGAATGAATATGTAGTGTTTTATTTAAAAATGATTTGCTATTCTGTCATATAATCTCAAAATCCTGAGCCTTCATCATCAGAGTGAGACAAGCTACATCTTTTTCCCTCCCTTTTTGTATATTCTGTAGCCAGTGTTGTTACCATGCAGAAGGTAAATGTTTGTATTTCCCTCTAGTCCGTAACACTATTCATCGAGCTGTAACACCACAAGTGTCTACATTCTCCAGGTTTAACTGAATGCATCAATTGGTCTTCATGTTCATGAGAGGCTTCACGTTTGAGGTTGAGAAATATTTCTACTGTAAACATCAGACCAAGGAGCACAAATTCAGCTTTCATTCTCTCCATAGTGATCTTTGCATACAACTTATGACACAAAGGTGAGTCAATATGTAATACAGCAGCAACAAAATCTCTCAATAGAAAGAAATTCCATTTTGTTAATACTTCAGTTGCCTCTTCAAATAAAAGATTTGCTGCTGTGCCTGTGAATGGCCAGTTCAGTTGTAAGGCTCACAATGTAACTGAGCTGTCCTGAAAAAACACGGTCATGAAATGTCTTCTTGATAAACTTGTCTGAATAAGAGTTACCAAGAAGACTTCAGTTTCAAAGCTGTAAACTCCTACATGCATGTGGATGAAGTATTATGGAGTAGAAAGAACAAGAACTAGTGCAGCTCTGAGACAAAACCTAGTATGCCTTGTCTACTTAATATGCTTGGGTATTTTCCTTCATGAAAACAGCTTTGGTTATTCATTAGGCCATTTATTTCAATTATGTACTACTGAAAAATCATATGCATAGGTCACTTGTAAAAATTACACATGTGCACAATGTGTTCTTTTTTGTGTAGATACTGTATGTATCGAAGCCTCATTAACAACCACATAGCAAGTTCTTACTATCTGCTCAAGAGTTTTCAGTCTGATTTCCACTCTGATAAAGATACATATAATTCCCACTTCTACCCACTCTTACCAACACACTCATCTCAGTGTTGTGCACAACCAAAAGCCACTGAAATTTGACCTGAAATCCTTAATGAACCTCTTCACCTGACAGATACTAGGATGCTCTCTTAAAATATGTGATCATTTGCTTAAAATAATATTCATGTAGGAGACTCAACAATGTATTTTTCTACTGGTGTGTTAAATTACTGTATTATGTAGTTATAACAGTAAAAAAGTCTGATTTCCCTTTATCAGCCATAGGTCTAAATCACTGTAAGTTTTCCTATTAGAGTCTCCCTAGGTACACCACTCTGTCACAGATCTGAACTCAAAATCATTTATTTAACATCTGTTTCACAATAATTTCTTAAAGATTTACTTCCTTTAAACACAACTGAGACACTTGATCCTCCCTTGTTTCAATCTGCAATATCCTTAAAAATAACAGTAAAAGATGTTACGAATACAAAACCAAAGCTGACACCAATAAATTTCAGTGACTCATTTCTCTTGCATTCTTCCTGCTTGGCTGCTCCTAGAAGGAGACGAACTGTAGAGACACTCAGAGGCAATTTAGTGGTATTACAGAAGGACCCATTCAGTCTGGATTGAAAAGATCCTCTCAAAATCACAGGAAAGCTTTTTTTTTTTTGGAGGGGGTGTGTAGTAAGTACAATTTCTCAAGTAAGAACCCCCAGATCACTGGTGGAGCTATGCTTAGAGTGGAGCATGCACCAGTGTCTGGCACACTGTGCCTTGAGAGCAGGCAATGCAATCGCTCTACCTGGTTACTTCAAACTAAAAAGCTGCTTTTCTTTCACATAGGAGGTTGTCTTTGCAAAATTCATTGAGGGAACGGGTTGCCTCCATAAAACCAATAGTATATTAAAAGTATGAACATTTTCCAAGTGTTAGAAGTCTTTATGTCAGGCTACAATGGACTTGTCCTACAATTGCCATGGGCTTGTCCTCTTTTTTCCACCTGGAAATTTTGCCTGGGCTAAATGTAAACACCCTGGACACTGTTCCAGGATTTCTGGCAACCCAGACATAACTAACTACTGCCAGGCTGATGGACAAGCAGAAATGCCAAACCAATGGCTCCTGAGCAGGTATGGACCCAGCGTCCGGCACGAGCACCATCGAGCACACAGGGCTGGAGGTCTCGTGTACCACAGACTTGCTGCAAGTGCACAGACCGTCTGTGCTGCACATGAGCACGTATTTCACTCCAGGAAATCCCGGACAGAAACAGGACCACCTGAGCTTGCTGCTGCCCTCCCCCTCCGTCAGCAGGCCTGTTCCAGGTTCCAGCTCTCTTCCCATCCCTACCCTGGCTATAACAGTCCTTGCTGAGCCTGGAGGGCTGGGCTGCTCTGCCATCATCTTCACCAAAGCTCAGCATCCAGAGCAGGCACCTGTCCTGAGCAGCCACTCCAGGCTACATTTACAAACAAAGAGATTAAGCTGATATTGCAAATATTAACATTTTATCAAGAGTCTTGCAATGTGTGTTATTCTTGTACTTGAATTTCTGCAGCCAGAGAATTTTGTGAGAATTGTAACTTCATTTAAGAAAAAAACATTTTCAGATTAGAACTCTGCAGCTGAGAAAGTGTAAATTATCTGATGATCTGACTGGAGACTATTGCTTGTCCAAACACATAGAATAAAAGAGCTTGCAAATGTGACCTTAGAGACTTGAAAAGCATAGGTATATAAAAAGAATTTATATTTTCTTCCTTGTTAATAATTTTTAAGCCACTCATAAAACCATCAATAACTTTGAAAGTCCATATCCTGCTGATAAATGACAATTTTGTGTAGATAAAAGTTTGATTTAAAAATTAAATATAAATTTTTCGGGAGGAAGGGTGGTGGGGGTGTCTTTGAAGTGTTAATAGCAAATGATGCACAAAACATTTTCCTAGATGGAGGCATTGGGAAATCATCACAAGTGCTCGTGCTGAGATGTTTGTCACAGTGAGTGCCTGAGGTCCACTCCCAAAAGCCTGGAGGGTCCATTCCAGCTGGCTATTGGGTTGCCTCTGTGCCAGCCCTCTACACTGCTTCAGGTGGAGGTGCTTTGGATTGAATCAGCATGCTCAGAGATCATGGACCTGCATAATTTGTGTCAAGGATCAAGGAGAGAGAACGAGTGGGGAGAATAATGGTACTTTTCGCAGTCCTGTAGTTTCATGCAAACCTTTGTCAGAGATGACAACTATATTTTCAGTTTTGTCCTTAATAGCAATGTTTGTGAGAAGAGCTGGATTTTTGAAAATAACTAGAAGTCTAAAAATTTTACATATATTAATTTAAATTAATCTGAAAATCTAGGAACACAGATTTTCAGAATTTATACTGATAATCTTTATAGGTGTTCTTTAAAAATTATTTCAGATGTATCAGCTTATAGATTTGTTTCTCTTTTTCTAATAGTACAATTTAGAAGAAACTAACTGGAGTCAGTGGCCACATGTCAGCATAAGAATGGAATGAGTAGATGGAAAATCCATCACAACCGGAGTAAGGAATTAAATCTAGTCTTTCCTCCCTCAACCACAGCACAGTCACAGAGCTCCAGCCAAGTTAAGGTACTTAAGGGAAATGAGACTCACTGTATAATGAAAGAGGTCTCGGGGGATGCTGTACATCTCACTGAAATCCTGTTTCATCAATGACAGTCAGTGCTGGTGCTGCAGGAGGGCTCTGCCTCACCCAGCAGCTCTGCCCCATGCAACGCCTACCATGAAGCTGCACTGCTGCATCCCAAATAGAGCTCCACATCACTGATGTATTATGCTCGGTGTCTGTACACAAGAACAGGCAACTGAAACCTTTTCAGCCACCTCAAATGCCATCATGACTTTATGAATCCTATTTTCAGGGTGACTCACAGCTTCCCGAGCCATCTAACCTCAAAGAAGCTGGGCAGTCCCAGTGACCCTGTCTCTGCATTATATATATCCCTGGAGTTACCATGCCATGCTGCTTCACACAGAAACCCGATGAAAAACACTAAGTGCTCAGCCAACTAGTGAGCAGCCAGACTGTGGTCCTGTGCACGGCTGTAACCCCCTGGATAGAGCCCTGATTAGCTGTGCCAGGAAGGACTGCAGGATTGAAGCCTCTGACTGTACTTAAATTACCATGAGTTATCTTAGTTGTGTTGGTACCTAAAGAGCCATCCCTTCCCTATAGAATCAGGTCCTTACACCTCCAGAGCCAAAACTGAACTTGGCAGAGAAGCTGGGCAGGGGCTGTAGGTGGCATTCTTCCCACCCTATGTTTGCCAGCTGTCCTGCAGCTTGTCCCCCCTTTCCTGTCCCTTTGTCACCAGACCCTGGTGTGTAAGCCCCCACACCCCCAAATGCACCTCATCAACCATGCAGCACCTAAGCACTCCCCAGAAATTCCTCACCCACAGAACACTGCTGACATTCCAAAGAGCAAGACAGCAGAGGTGTCCATCAAATTCCTTCCCAAACTTCTTTGTTGTTACACCCATACAGAGTGTGACAACTGCTGGGTAGCTCAGATGTGCTAAAACCTCTGCTTGTGGCTCTGACCCTCAGTGCTGTTTGTGTATTTCTGTTTTCCTTGGCTCACAGGACTGACCTGCCTATCAGCTGTGCTCGGACAGTGCCAAGCACAATGATGTTCTTCAGCCCAGTGACGCATTTGAGTCTGAGCTCCTCAACACCAGAATGCTGTAAAAAGGAAAAATTACTTGTCCCTACCCCTTTTGCCAAAGAATCACTAAATATCATTCCGTAATTTTAAGGGAAGAAAGTGATCTTCATTTGAGGACATTATCATCTTACTTATGAGTATCCAAATTTGGCATATTTCTTCAAAAAGTTTGGCAGTGGATTCCCCCACAAATGAGTGTACACATATTTTGACTTCATGTAGTCATCCCTTTTTTGCTGGCAAGGAATAGTTTTAAATACTTGTCAGCACAGGCAGCAGTACCTCCTCTATACTGCAAGAGGAACTACATTTTCCACTGACTGTCCTTAGCAAGTGTGTCTCTAACTTCTCACTCCAATGGGAATCTGTAGCACAAGACCCCTCACGTGCTGCCTGCTGCCTTTTTCTTGCTTGTCAGCTCCCAGGACTGTTACTCCAAGGTTCTGAAGGCTCTGGTAGCAGCACTGCTGTGCACTCCCACGGCTTTTCTCAGCAGCCCTGGCCCTCCAAGGCTCACAGGGGAGCTGGGGCTGGCTGGATAAAGGAGAGCTATGTGAGTTCCAGAACATCTCATCTGAATGTATCAAGGCTGCTGCTTGCATTTCAACCTGAAAAGTGGGCTTGCATGCCCATTTTTTATCTGTTTCTCCATAAGTATGTCTAATATAACTCTAATGTCTATAACGCCTATAACTAATAAGAGATACTGAATCTTCCCTAAATATCTTGCCTCACTTTTATTCTAAGACTATCACGACTACACCACCACTACTAATACGAGCCCTTTACAATCACTAATGGATTAATCTTCACAGCACTGTTGTAGAGATAGAAGACAAAAGCACAGAGATAAAGCAAATCGCTATTTAGGTCAGAGACACAGTAAAAAATGGGAAAAAAAATCCCAGAATTTCCAGTTTCTTGATGTTCATATGTCTGCATTGTAGCTCAGGCATTTTGCTATGACTTCTGGTTTAAATTTCTTCATAGATTTTTAATGTACCAAAACTGAAACTTTTCAATATTATAAAAAACTTTTTCTTTTCAATTGCGCAGAATGCTAAACTTCCACAGAAAACCATATTACAATCCAAAAGAAACTGGTCTGGTCAGCATTTTCCATATAACTATTTTGGCAACACAGCTACCAAAGCAAAATATAATTTTGCTGAAGACTTCATTGTAGGAAATAATGACTTCTTCAGTAAAACCAACTTTACAACAAGTCTATTTACAGACAAGAAACTATTTGCTATTTTACTGGCATAAAGACACTAAATAACTTGTGAGATTAGGATCAGATAGGAATCTAGGGCATGGTCACTAAATTCACACTAAACCCCCAACCTTCCCTGGGAGTGAGCTTTTGTGTGGTTGTTTTCTTTTGTGAACACGAAAAGGAGTCTGGATTTTCAGAATAACATTTTATTGGTAAATGGTCTAAACTGACTGACATACATGCTTCAATACCAATGAGAAATATGTCCAAACATGTATACTTGAGGAGACACAACTGAGTTAATGCTGCTGTTCAGTATTTTTTGTTCTCAGTTGAGCATATGAAAAAAATGAAATTTATTTATCTTAAAGCTATTGAAGCCCCCACACTAGATCTAGAATTCCAATTCCTTCACTTTTCTCTTTCAGCTATCCCATACAGATGCTTCATTCTTCAACAGGAAAGGCAGAAAATTAAAATCAATAACTTCATTATGTTTACAGTGTTTTTCTTTTCACCTGAGTTTTCCCAGTCTTAACGTCTTACTATAACTTAAAAATAATTTATTTTTTTTACTGAAATATTCCATCCTTATTCCTTTCATGCAAAAGATTAGGAATACAGCAATGTGTACTCTAATTTTTTTATAATGTATATTCTGAAAGGACTGAAGTATAAATCTCTGTCTGCTTTCACAAAATGTCCAACAAAATATAGTCTAAATAAACATTTTATAGCACCTTCTCCTGTACTGCAAAAATAATAACTTTTACTTTAACATGGAACAATTACCAGTGATCTTTTAAATTCATATTCGTTTTCTGACAATAAAAATTCTTCCTCCACAATTCTTTTAGGTTTTTGCATATATGAAAAATAAATAATTGACATTTTGTACTATGTGAACTTCATGTATTATTAATTTGATGGAAATGAACACATGATGGAGCACCTTCTTTATCTTTGTGATTGTTTTCACAGATATGTCAGTAACACTGATATTGAATTGTATGATGTGTCCTAGGGACTGTAACATTTCAACAAAATATCTCCAGAAATATATGTGCACCCACAATGTCATCTAACAAACTCACCTTTCATTAAAGTCATCTCCAGTAAATGTGAGCTTGCATTTGCAAGGCAAATCTAAAACGCTATGAAAGCAAAGCTGAAGATAAAAAAATATTACTATAGAAATAGAGCCTTAGATTTTATTTCTCCTATAATTCTAATGAGTCAATAAAAATAAAAATCCAGAGATTCAGCCTTGACGGTAACACAGAACTTTCTTCTCAGGAATATTTGGGTTCTTCATTAAATGATATACCATGTGCTATTTCTATCTCATCTGAAATTCTGGCATCTCCTGACAATGTATTCTCCCAGTGATATGCACATGTGTAATCACTCATTTACATTAATGGGATTATGGGTGTTTTGTATCTAGGAGAGAATACATTTTTAAATTTTTTTTTTTCCCTAAGAGTGGTTGCTTACGATGCACTTGGCAACTGAGATGTATTATAGTTTCTCCCTAAATAGGAATTAAGTCTCTACTGTAGAACATGTCATACTTGCCTGAAAGCAAAAATGCTGCCTACTAAGCAATAGACACCCTAATTAAAGTTGCCCAGCATAATATCAGCCCATTAGTTTAAACTAAAGAGAATAATGGAGGTGGTATTAGGATACCACAAAACATAACCTAGGGTCAAACAAAGATTACTTTGCTTTGGGTAATTTTTTTTAAAAAAAATGTATATACTTTCAATGAATTTTCAGAACATTTCTGAAGCCAAATATAGATAATAAAATGCTTGTCAGTTTTTAAGGCTCTGCCGAAGCAAAAATGATACCAAACAGCAATAAACTAATTGTCAATCGGATGCTTTCGCAGGAACACTTTGCAATAACGAGATATAATAAATATTCATCAAGACATAGTCTATAAAGGCATATAGGAGCATATTTTATGCCTGTGTGTAACATATTATGCTGGACAGTTACAGCTGATTGTGAAATGGTAGCGTATTTATAAGTTTCCTTATTCCTTATACATAGTCTAGAAAATCTGAATGCTTGTAAATGGTGGGGAAAGAAGGGAGTAAATATTGTGCATTTTCAGCTCGGTCCTTTTCACAAAGCATTCCTTAAGGAGGATGGGAAAAGGTCCAGAAAATAAGCAACCTTGGAATTCCTGTTTAAAAACTTGGTTTCATCTGTAATCACATTTTTAATGGTGCAATTTCAGACATTCCCGGATTAACTGTTTCAGATTTAAAACACCTTACAAACAGAAAAATAATGTATTAAGTAATACAGATGAACAATAATAATGCAGAAATGCTGCTGAATTATCTCCTGGTAAAATAAGTATTTTTGGGTTTGAGGATTTTGATCCAGACAATTGACCAAATAAACCAGTAAGTTACCCAGGTTCATTAAAAACCCTTGGTTGGTACTTTAAGAAATAGCCATGTGTTTCAAAACACAGGAAAATCTTCCCAGAAGAGCTGATAAAGGAAGCAGCTGGCAGAGAATCTGGTTTTGTTTCATGACACTATAAGCAGCACTTAAATTGTTTCTGCTGCATGTCTATCATACAGCCCTTTAAGATATTTATCACTGGAATCAGGAAAATAGGCATTAGGTGGAGTCACAGACACTCATCAAATTAACACAAAGAGCCAAATCCTGCCCACACAGACCACAGCCTTTCCTGAAGCCCAGGTTTTTCAACAGACACCTCCCTGAGGTCACTCACAGCAATATTTTCTTGGGTTCCAGAAACTTAGCCCAAAATAAAAGTTTCAGCCCTTCCTTTTCTCTCCGTCCTTGCCTGGGACAAGCATTATGTCCCATGTAGTAAAGCTGGGGAGTGTGCAAGGGTTCCTACAGCCTCAGGCTTCTTCCTCTTTCCTCTATAGCCCACAGGGGCTATGGAGAAGATACCTTCAGACAGGGTCTATCATAGAGGGGTGGAGGAAGGAAAAGGTGATTTAGAGAGCCAGGCTCCCCCTTGTCTGCTCCAAGGGCAACCCAGAGCTGCCAGCTCATGGCACAGTCCAGCCCTCCATCAGTTCCCCTCACTCCTACAAACAATCCGGGCGCTTTGTTTTGTAATTTAGATTTTATTGCTGGAATTTATTAAAATAGCCTATATTGTGCCAAGAATTCCATCTCGGGCACACCAAATTATTTCATCTGTATATGAATATTGAGCTATTCTCTAAGCAAACAATCAGCAGAAATGCTTCTACACACGGCACTTTCCCTGGCTTTTATTTCTCGCCATTTAGAGAGTGTGATTGAGTACGTTCACATTACAGGCTCATGGTCCAGATTTATTCTGAATTTCTTCAAAGAGATTCACTCCCAAAGACCAAGTGTAAAGGGATCACATCAGTAAGGATATATTCAGAACCTGACTGCCTGTGTCAGGAAAGCAGAGCTCTGGCACGGTACCGGCTTTGAAAGAGTACCTGCAATTTAAACGTGGCATGTCTATCTATTAGCCAGTTATCTGCCAGTATTTGATAGTTACAAAATTGTCACTAGTAGGTTGTTTGGCTAGAAAACAACAATAGCTGCAAGAAACGTTTGAAATCTTTTGCCCGAGTGCCAGCTTTAGTGAAGGTCTGAGCTGTTCTCATTAAAAGTCAGCAGAGAGGATCCTACTGCTTTCAATGCTACAAGCTCAAATCCTGTGAGCATCATTGTGCAACTGAAAGTAGGTCTGTGTAAGAACAATTACATAGCACTGATCCCAGATACTTGAGCTCTCTTCACCAGTGCAAGACTCCTGTTATCACATTTGGCAGTGGCACTAAAAATAAGGCTTTCACAGGTTTAAAATGGAGATGACAGAATATCTTGTAATGGGACCCTTTGGGTGAATGAATTCCTTTGCTCCTTGAGCAGTGTGATTAGATGGGCCTGACTGCAAAGCACAGAAAGAATGACCTATCTGTACCACAGACGGGAACAGGTTTTTGGAAAAGATGGGTTAGACCTCTTATTGTGGATTATGATCCTCCTAATCTTGCACAATTCCATAACAAGTTAGGCAGGAGCTGCTATAATAACTACACATCAGGCAACAGCTGTAACACTCAAGGTTTTCTCTAAGGAGACATTAGAAAACTCAGCTAAGACTAAAACTCCCAAAGGTAACAAGTATGAAGAGAAGCTTCCTGGCCCTATCTTTACTATCATTTCTACCCAGGACTCTTCCACTGGTCCGGCAGGGTTCCAATCCCTGACCGTGTCCTGATGCTCTGGTGAGTGCCCATGGGGACAGCTGTACCACGACCAAGGTGACACTGGCACATCTGAGCCTCAGCCTTGGTCCCATGGGCTGGGTCAGTGGCCTGGGTACTTTAGCTGGGCCAGACCCATAGTTTGTTGGGTTTGATCATCTCTATATTTTATTGAGGTAGCCTTGGGCCACAGTCCAGTAATTGCCAGGGTTTTCCAAATGTCAGGTTGAAAACAAACTCCCATCAAAACTGAGTGGCTCTGCCAAGTTCAAAAGGTGAAATAAATGAATCTTTACACATTATAAGAACAAAATCAACATTCTTCTGTGGCATAAAGTGCCTGAAAAACTAGCAAGTAAAAGCAGGTGTGATGTGCTCCCTGTCAGCTAACGACACTGATAAGCTTGCCATGCCTGGTTCTGCTTCATTTCAAACAGACTGCTGAAAAAAAGGGGGAAAAGCCAGAGCAGAAATAATTGCTGGAGCTTCGAGTTAGCTGAGAGAGCCTGCAGGCTAAGATCAACGCGACTGATTTCATCCTCTTCCTTTTATTTCTATAACCTTAAACGTTCTGCTATTATAAAAGTCATCATGTCAGCTTTCCCCCAAGCCTTAGCAGCGGCCTATTTTAAAATTGTATCAATTGGTAAAGCTCCTGGCTGGAGTATTTTCATCTTGATTTATGGTTTTTGAGCTTTAAAGATGAAGAAAAGTCCACTGACCTGATCCGAGCATGCATGTGCATTGTCCCACACATATGTTTATAATCAGACCCTACAGAAACAACGCATATTAGGGAAGCTTTAAAATTCCAGTGAAAGCAGCAAATTGCAAGTGAACACTGTTTATCCTGTATTTGTCTCCAAGAAAAAAACCAGCCAACAAAACAACACCTATTTTGATTCTAAATGTTTTCTTTCTCTGCTTAATATCAGGGATTTAGCACTTCCTGAGGCCATTGATAAGGTAAGGGTCTTAGAATTAAGAAACTCGTAAATCAGTGTAACAAATGTGGACATATAATACTGTGGCCTTGTTCTTGCTTCTAGATCAATGTAACTGATAAAAGAACTCTGTGCTGGTGAGGAAGGGGGCAAAGGGACTTCTGCCTTTTTTTTTTAAGCAGGGACTGATCAAAAGCAACCCCACAACTCAGACTATTCCAGCAAAGCAGCAGCCATCCAGCACTAACGCATATTGCTTCCTTTTAAACACTTGCAGCCTGGACCCCAGAGAATGCATTATTAAAATGTTCAAGAGGATCATATTAGGGCTTCAGAATAAATACTAACTTCCCACAATAATCTTCACACATTCGTCCATAGGGAACGATGGAATAATGACCCTTTGAATTTGTAATACAAAGGAGAGGCTTTTCTTCTCCCCCTCTCCTTGCCAGCAGTGTGGTGGCATTGCACACTAAAGAGCCTGCTGCTAGAGGAGAGGTTAACCCGGGAGAGGAGGCACTTAGAGAAAGGAACTTAAAAAAAGGGTGGCTAAAGCAGGCACATGAAGGTAAGGTTTCCTCACTGAATGGGGAAATATACACTGCAAAAAAACCACACTCCTAGTGCTGTGGGGTTCTGGAGGAGGGCTGAGCAGTGGGATGCCCAGGAATTACCTGTCATGCTGTTCGCATCTGCCCGTAAATGCCCATCACACAGGGAAAACACACTCCTACACAAAAAGGTTTGAGCATAAGAAGTACTTCTGAAGTCCTCTACCCAGATGATTTGAATTTTTGGTATGAGAAATAACCCAAATAATACCTTAAGTAATCTCAGATAAGCTAAGTATCAAAAGCACTATTTCTTATAACGTAGATAGAACAGAAGCTCAATCCAAATCTGAGAAAATTCTCTTGGGACTAAGTGTAAGTTTGATGGTCCCCTAAAAATGATCTATACCTACTCTTCAGACAGACAGTAGGTCAGAAAATGCTGTTTTTCTTTCAAGGCAAGCTGGTCACCGTGTTTCTGAAACAATTCTTTTTCCCCTGTCTTTTTTCTCCTCTTTTGAGAAATGGCTTGACAGAGCTCACCTTACCGAGGGAGATGCTTGATAGATTGCACATGAAAAAATCTGATCTATCCCTTTTCCCAGGACAGAATTGTTCCCCACAATATACTTCGTATCCATTATCAAAGGAATTAAAACATGCAAATAGGAGAAAGGTCTGCTAAGTTATCCTGTTGCTTTGAAAGAACCTAAAGGCACAATTTATGGCAAGTGAGACTCTTTTAAAAACCAGCAACTGCTTTAGCTGAGCTGGGAGGAAGAGAGGTTGTGCATGCAGTCAAAGCCATAAATGCTAGCCTTGGTCTGAAAAAAGGTAATTGTGCTGCGAATGCTGACAGGTCTGACAGAAAGTGTCTTCATTGAGAAATTGCATTTTGAAGTTCTTCCCGTTCCTTCAGAAATAAATGGACTAAAGCAACAGGGCTGGCTCTGACAGGAAGCGGGGATTCGGGACTTCAAATACAAACATTATGAAAAACAAGCAACATCTGCAAACAGTAAGTACTTATTTATATTTTATGGAGTGTGTGCTTGGGATTTTGACAGGTTTTTAAACAGAGCCTATATTAGGCCCATACAAAGGCGAGAATGTCCCTTTTTAAAAATACATTATGCTGCTGAAAAGCAGTCTAAATCTGCAGTCCAAGCCTCAGGTGAGCTCTGACCCCTCCTAACCTGGTCTAACAAAATACACATGTGGTGTTTGCAATAGAACAGTTTACTGCTACTTTCTCAAGGTCAGGACAAGACAGACACTTGAGGGTTAGTATTCAGCAAGCTTTTCCCTCAGCTGCCAGAGTGGCTTTGAACTTTTCCCTTTTGAACAAATAGGAAGTGAAACTGTGAGGAAACAAGTGCTTGGAATCAGAGAGGCACACATACCAAAAAGAGAAGGGAACCTCCCCAAAAACGATACAGATCTTTTTCAAGCAAACAAAAAAATAATCTGAACCACAAACCAAACCCAGCCTGACATCCAATTTAAGGGTTTAAAATTATTCTGTGTGTAGTTTTGAAATTTTTAACACACACTCCTTTTCTGATGCTACCCCTGATTTTTTTCATATAACAAATAATAACCACTTGGCAGGTATGGTGCACTGTGCACTATAAAATATTTAGTAAGGCAATAACGACTCCCTGGGCAGCATAAGAAAACCACGATTATAGTCAGAGAGAAAGCCATGAACAAACAGAGGGAGAAAGAAATACAAAGAAAGATAAAGGAAGGCCTTTCATCAGGTCTTCCTGTCCAATAACACAGTCAGGCTTGATCCATATGTTTTGAGAAAAATCAAAGTGTCACGACTACCAAAAATGTCAATAGCTCCAGTAAGGAATATTGTCTAACATTTTCTATTACACTGTTGAAGAATTTGCCTCCCAGCGCAATTTGGAAGAAAAGTCTTTTATTTCTAAAACACTAAAAAAAATGAACAAGGCACGCTTCTGTGCAATGTGTAATACAATAATGCTGTGGGCTTCCAAACTATCCTGGAAACTGATACTTTGATGAAAGTGAGTCCTTCTCCACACCTCTCATATTTTCTGTCCTCTGCACATAGACAGGGCTGCGAGGCACATCCTGGTCAGCGGGATCTAATAGCGTAATACATCGTTCACTGGGAAACTGGAGAAGGTAAACTTTCATCAGCCTCAATATTTTTATAATCCTGCATAATGACCCACAGGATTGGCTAACCCCTCAAAATGGAGGGGGTTGGGGGCCGTCTAGGAAGGGAGCATTAATTGCACTTTGCTCCAAGCTGTGCCTCTGTATGCTGTTTGCATCCCCGTGCATAGCTCGCTTTTAAGGACATCCCATTTCTCCCTGTCATCTGTAAACAAACAATTTTATTGCTGTCTTGGCAAAATGTAAACAAAACTTAGCACCTTGCCCTGGGGAGAGCTGCAGCTAACATATGGTTTGTCTGTACCTTGGTGCACAATTTCTTTTGTATTTGTCTTTTCCAGTACCCTTCAAGTTCCAGAGGGAAAAAACACATCAGTGCTGCTGCGTCTTTATCCTGTGGAATCTAAACTAGAATTGAGCGTGTTGCAGGCAATCAATATTACTGTGAAAATTAGCCTTTATGACTGAGCCACTGTTTGCTCAAAGGGGAAAAAAAAAAAAAAAACAACAAACCCTGGCATGAGTACAGTGCAGCTACCAAACCGCTGCTGTGAGCGCACTGCGACTTAGCTCGTGTCCCGGGGCGTTCTTCTCGAGGCTTTAGCACCCACCCGAGGGAGAAGCGACACCAGAGTCAGACAGCTACTCAGCACTGTGAAGGACTGAGAAAGAACCGCTTGGGTTTTTGCCCCGGAGCCTGTACCCACGCCCTTGGCTAGAGGAGAGAGCTCGCTGCTACACGAGCGGTGGCGGAGGTGCTGCTGCTCCACCGGGGCTCGGCAGGGGCTTGCGGGCCTTGATCCGCACCCGGAGCAGCGGGCGCAGCGGCCCGCTCCTGCCCCACCGGCTGCCCCAGCCCTGGCAGAGCAGAGCGCAGGCCCAGCACAGCCGGGCAAGGAGTGCTGGCCCTGCAAGAGCTGCGCTCACCTGGCCTAAGGAAAAGACCTTGGGGGACCAGCTAGCAGCCCCCAGAAGCCATGAGGGCGTTAGCAAGGAGGCTGGCCAGAGCCAGGCCACGGTGGCACACGGTGGGACAGGGAGGCACTGTGGGCAAGAGGTGACATAGGGACTGGAAATGAGGAGAAACAAGCAAGGGCACAGGTTGCCCAGGGAGGTTATACAGTCTCCATCCTTAAAGACCCAGCAAGAAGAAGCCCTGAATAACCACTTCAAAGCCCACAACTGACTGCTTCCAGCAGGAGATTGGACAAGAGACCTCCTGAAGCCCTTTCCTACCCAAATTACAAACCCCTTGTGAGCTACTCGCAGGAAACCCTTTTACTTCAGTGAGACAGACTTTTGGAATAAGATTCATGCTAAAGCATTTTAGAATCTGGCCTTTGGCATACTATTTGTCATTAAGCTGCACTCACTTAACATATTCCAGTACAGTATTTGCACGCTCTTACATGAGCACAACACTTATATCCAGAAGTAGGTGGATTTTCTGCAAGGATTTTCAGCAAGGCTGCCCTGTCAATATTTGGTTTTATCCTACAGTGCAAAGTTGTTTGTTTTCTACCTGTATGTTATTAAAAGGGAGAGTTAACGCAGCAATGGACATTAGTAGTCAATAAACTAAGAATTGATACTCATCACATTAATTAGAAGATATTCAAAAGTGAAAATAAATCCTGCCTGCCTAAACAAATCATACAGTAAGCAGAAGAAATGTCGTGGAATTTGTTTTGTAGAGAATAAACAGTAGAAAATACCTATTAGTGAGATATGTGAAATGAACTAGTTATTAAAAAAATGTGACTCCATGTTTGCAAATTATCCACAAATAGAGAGGGAGCTTGTGTATCTATTTGCTGTTTAGAATTACTCAGCAAATGGTTCATGTCAGCAAACTGCTGCCAGGGCTTTACTGGCAGGTTTCTTTCCACAACTGTTACTTTGAATATATGTCCTTTGTGCAATTAACTACTTGTGCTCAGCACTTCCTCACCTGAGTCAGGCAGCATTTTCCCCTCCCTCCCTGCTGTACGGGGGTAGCCGATTCCCATGCCAGCAAGGAAAGCATGAGAGAACCACATATTTTTGACACCACTAGTTTACAACCATGAGTTCTGTCTGCAAACGTTTTCATTCACAGAAAAGAGCTCATAATATTCCCAGGAACTGAACAAAGATGGAGCAAATACTGTCAAAGTCACTTGCAGCTTTCACTTGAAATATCACAAATAATTTTTTCAAGTATTCGCACATAGCTAAAAATAACCTCTCTGAACTTCCTGCTCTAATCATAAACTATGCTCTAAATAATAAATTTTAAAAGGATCGTAGAATCCACAAAGGCTTCCTTCCTTTATAAATTGGATTTAGGGTTTTTTTGGCTATCATACAACCCAGACATTGCTTATGAGTCTGGCATACAAAGGAAAAATAGCCAGAAAGGATAAGATTTAGCCAATAGCCCTAGCTTCGTACTCCTCCATCCCCCATGCAAATGTGTGCCAGGATGGGGTCTTTTTCCTCCCAAGATCAGCTGCATTTCCAAGGGCACATGAAGGCATCTCTACTTTGTCACCAGCATTTTTATTTTCAGTTCCCTGCCACACAACCTGGTTTTCCTGTGGGCCCATTAGCTGTGCTTGCAGTGTACATCCCTGTAGCCGGAACACACAAAGACAGGGCGACATGATAAGCATTTCAACCGCTTTTGCTGCCTACACTGCTTTTTGAAAAGAAGTCCAGCAAGAGATACTATGGCTAAGATCTCAAGCATAATATAAAAACAGAGACATGACACTGTCTTATTCCTTCAGAGGAAAAATGGTCCCCAGATGACCGAAATTTCCCTGTAGTCAGTGTCAGTAAACAGCAACAGAAATAAAAAGTCACAAGGGTACAATTGTCATTAGTATGTAAATTTTAAAAGCTCAGTCAAAAATATCAATACTTTCCACTTAATTTATTACTATATAAAGATGGATGATAGTAAAGTGAAACATTGATTTTCAATGCCCTTTAAAAAATGGTGATGAAGAAAATACTCAAGGACAACTACTTCAAAATACACAGGCTTAAAATTAATTATTGCAATTTTTTTTACAAATGCTTGTTCAGTTCAATCCTATTTGATTGCTTCTGGGTTGTTGTTTTTTTTTTTTTTAATGAAGTAAAGGAATAGACCATTTATGTAAAGAGCCATTTCAAAATTGATTAGATGTAAAGACAGGTTAGCATTTTTACAGTATTGACAGAAAACCATTAACCAAGCAGCCTATAGACACGGTCACTGAAAGTTAATCGAAGTGAATAGTAATTTGGTAGGGCTTTGCGTGACAGTCATACAAGCTCACTCCTTCTGTTCACAGATTTTGGTTGTAACTGATCTCTGAGACGCATTGAACTGTCTCTTTTGAATGTCGTGTATAATTACTTTTTGATTATAATCATTGAATTTAAACATTTTTGAGACTGTGTAATGCTGTCACATGCTTGTTTCTAAAATTAGCTACAGCATCTCTACCTTTGCACAGACACTTGATTTAAAGAACTGGAAGCAGTCTTGGGTAACAGCTTTTCTTTGATTATTTACCTTTCAGATTGCTTGAGTCTACACTGTAAGATAAGGCTAATATTTTAAAGGAAACAATACTTGTGGGCATTTTAGGTCAATGGTTCTGAACAAATTCTGTACCACCTGACAAATATCACATGCTTGCAGCAAACGCATTCTTAATAGTGATAAGTTGCAATTAACCCGTCTTTCAAGTGGTAGAAATGAAACACAGAGAGCAAACTAGATAAAGGGCCTGAGTAGGGGGACACCAAATTTAGTAATGGAGAGAGCAAATAAGCACATTTCCTTGTACATGTATAATTACACTGCAGATTATTAAAATCAGGACAATTTAAAAAAATTTGTTTTACTCTATTCCACACAATTTCCTCAATGTTACCTTTGTTTCTGTTTAGCATTCTTAGTGCATTATTTAAAGAAAATAAACTCCAGATACATTTTTGATTTATTTTATTAAAAATATAGGCATCAGCTTCCATCCAAGTATATCATAGGACAGTCCTATGTTGTTGTCTTTGACCTTAAAGTTTGTTATCCAACTTGAAATATTTAGTCAATTAGCAACCACTTTGGCATCTTTCTGGAAATAGTTAATTCTAAGTAACTAAGCTTCTGATAGTTTTTTGCTAGTATTTGTAAAGTCATCATCTTAATACAGACAAGATGAAACCAGGTTTTAATTTTATTTGCATTTCCTGCCCCCTGGCTTACATGTCCACTTGCAAGGTTTTAGCAAAAACTCCACTGAGCTGGAGAACAACATCCTTGTAAAACTTAATTGTTTCATCATCTTTTCCTCACGTAGGAATAACAAAACCCCTAAGGGTGGAGCATTTTTAGACAGTTTCCTGAGTAATAATGAGAGAAAGCCCTACTCTCCACCAGCCCCTTCAGGAGAAAACCCCTGTGCCTTTGTTGGGTTCAGATGTGAGCTGACCAGAGTGAACCCATCCAGAAGGACCAGTGTGGAAAAGTTCTTATCTTGAGATAAAAACCTTTTTCACCTTGTACCTTTATCTGGAGGCAGTTTTTAATACAGCAGGAGGAGGCCAGTTAGCCCCTGTTCCCTCCTAAGCTCACATTACTCAGTTGACGAGGATACGCAAAGCCACCCCACAAAGAGCCCTGGCAGCAGCTGTGGCTGAGGGGCTGCTGTGTCGATCCTCCACAGAAAAAGGCAGAGGCTGTTTGCCGTCACTGTTGCAAAGTGCTTCCAAAACATACCTGAGATTTTTTGCTGTAAGGCAAAATCTGGCCCTTGGGCAGAACAGTAATAGGGAATTTGTAACGACGTCCAGCGAAGAGACAAATGGGTAATTAGGACAAACTTTCAACGAAAACTATCCCAAAGCCTTGGGAGATACAGCTGACTCTGCTGACGAAATCAACAGCAGGTTTCATTTCTCCTGATTAACTCTATCACACAAATGTTACACAGAGCAAGTGCTCAAGTGCTGTGGCCTGTAGCACATGTGGCTGGTGGGTCCCTCCCAGCTCTGTGCTCTCAATGCATTTCAGCTGTAAGGGCATTTTGAAGAGAGCAAAATGAGAAGCTGGAGGATATTCCTTGTCAAACTGAGAAGTGGTTCAACCTGAGGTTTGTGTATGTGGACTATGCTAAAAGATTTGGTGTGAAAAGACTGAAATTATTTCCTTATTTGTCTTGAAAGGAAAACAGGAGGGAAAAAAAAGAAGCAAACATGCCAAAAGCTTGGAGGCATGCAAACCCAGAAACACAAACTAAAGGTTGTCTCAACCTGCAGCTGTTACACAAAATATACTCAAAGCCTTCCCCAAGTAAATATCTTCCTTGCCTGCCTCTTTATTAGCAAATTCTATGAACCCTGACCTAGCTTAGAAAAATTTAATATTTTCCCCCTAAATACTTTAAAAAACATATTCAAGGGGCCTGGTGGAGTCAGGAAGTCTGGAGAGAGGTAATTTGACATCTGAATTATTTCAAGGCCAATATGGAAAAGTATTCAAAGGCTTATTTGGACATACATCAGTCAAGAGACCGCTTCTACCACAGAGATGGTGTTGGAAATGTAGATAGCTTTCAAAAAGCTATGAGATAGAGCAAGGGAATTATGGCAAATGTCACATCTCAATCTAAGATGTCTATGATTAAGAAAATTATCTTGGTAATAGGCCTATTTCCACACCTGTAAAAGCATTTAGAATTTATTAAGAATGATAAGCGTAAACAAGGAACATGGTGTAAAAGCTTCCCTCTGCTAATTTGGTTGCACTGATTAAGATTTTATGTGATGCTTCTAAATTGGAATGTCAGCCCCACACTTCGTGGAGAGGCTTCATCAGTCAGGATCTGCAATGCTTTGGCTAAATGTGGCCTTTTAGGGCTGTGCTGCATTGCGAGACAAGGAATAGTAACCCATCATTTCTTTCATTTAGATAAAGCCTGGATGACTTAGTTATTCTTCATTGTCCATGCAATAAAATAAAATGGCCAAGCTTCTGATTTGCCTTCTCTTAAGGTATTTCCCTCCATAAAAAATATAATCAAATTATCCACTATTAAAATTTGAAAACGAATCATGGCTGTAATTATGCAAATCTGCAGCACCATTTTGCTAAGAGACACTCAGGTTGTGTCTGAAACAATCAGCAGTGGAAAAGGAAAAATAAATTATTAATGTTCATTTCTGAAAATTATTAGCAGTAGCACGTGACTAACAGCTACTTATCAGGGAGAAAGGAGGTGCAGAAGTCCTGGACTTGCCTGTCTAAGGTATCTTTTACAGACCAGTTACTCAGCCTTTTGGTTCGCGGCTTGGCTGTTTTTTCAGGAATCCTGTCACAGGCCCCTCTGCCACTCACCCGCAGCAGCAGTGACGGGGTTTGTCAGTCCATAACCCGGCGCTGGGCAAGTGTGGCCAGCTGTACCTGTCCAGGGGTCAGCTCTGGCCTGAGATGGTTGGAAGCAGTTTGTTGTCATGACTCATTGCCACACATTACAGACATTTCAAACTGCTTTTGCATTATGTAGACACACGTATGACATGGGCTGTGTCAGCAGGGCTGCACCTCTGACTGAGCAAGGTTCTGAACACAGAGTACCCAAAAGCCCCCGTGCACACACACACTTTATCTTAAATTTCCCAAGCAGCACGTACATATTTAAAATGACATTTCTCATCTATTGATGTGGCTGCATTTGTGGCCTTCATCACCTAATATTAATGAGAATATTAGACATTATTTAGCCTAAGGCTCTGCACCAGCAATCCCTCCCACAGGTAAGGAGCATTGCCTCTGCTCAGGTCTCCAGGTCTTAAACTCAGTTCTGTGGCTGCAATTTTTAACTTCATTTCAGTTCTTTTTTTTTTTTTTCTTCCCTGGAATTACACAGACAAACATGCTACTTACTGATTTGTTCTTTAAATAGAAGAACCCAAAACCTGTATTTTTTCTGCCATTGACTTTTTCTTAGTACAAAAGCAGCTCTTCTTATGTTCTGCAAAATTTTCTACTTTATGGCTCCCTGGCTCAGATTCCAACACACATAAACTTTAAGTATATCAGAAATATCCCCTTGTTCCAATACAAAGGTGCACTTTGAGGATAAGAGCTAATTGCACGCTGGCCAGTGGTGTCTTGATTCACCTCCTCTCCCGGCTGTTCCCGTACGCCTCTGGTGTGGGATCCCCTGGGACAAAACCAAGCCATGGCAATACTGCCTGCCTCCTCCCAAAGAAAGACTGATATTAAAAAGAAATCTGCACTGTCAGTTGTAGAAACAGATGGGCTCTCTGCTGCAGCACCATTTATCAGAGGGGTGAAAAAGCTCCCAGAGGTTGTGCCCTCTGTCCTCCAGTGCAGCCCTCTCTCAGAAACTGCTTCTCTTTCCCATCACCTGCCACCATTTACATCTCAGCACAGCAAGAAGAAGCAGTCCTAGGCTTTCCTCTCGAGGCCAGCTTGGCTGTAGCCTCCTCTCTGTTGCAGGGGCTCAGTCCTACTATTATGCATCACAAATATGTTATCCACCAGGAAATCTCTTGCTAAAGGCTCACTAATGCAGGGCTGATGGGAGAGATGGCTAATGCCTTGTTGCCAAGTGATTTCCCCTTTAATTGCATTTTAAGTCTCTTTTAATTGGTCCTTTAAGAATCTCCCATACTGTAAGCAGAATAAAGTTATACAGTGTGTGTCTTATTAGTTCTCTCACAAAGTATGTTCTGTAGGGAATTTTGCTCTGGCATTCTGGCCTTTCTGTTCATTAATTTGAAGGAAAAGATTAGCCAATGATTTGGATATTACTGCTTAACTGGTGGCTCTGGAATTACAAGTCCTTTCCTTCCATTAGAATTTTTTTTAAATTCCACATATGAAATATAGTAGATGACACCATCCTAATCCTCACTAATAGTTTCTGACCTTTAGCTGCAGGCATATATTTTCCTGGATTTTCAGGAATGAACCCCAACATTATGCTGCATTGCAAGCTGTTTCATCTCTCTGCACACTCCCGAGTTTAAACTTTCTTCTCGCTCTCGGCGTTCACAAAGCCCATGTATATTAAGACCATACTTCCACTGACTTCACTTTTAATATTAAACAGGCAGTACATGATACCCTCAGTATTGACTCTACCAAGTCCATTAATGACCCTTTTGTGGCTTCACTTTAATTTATGCTTTGGAGGAAAACTGCTGTATTATGAGTCAGGGGTGAAAGAGAATATTGCTTATATTAAAGATCTGTATAAAAAGAATATCATCTTTGACCTACTAAGTCAAAGTTGAGCACTCAAAATAATTTCTACTGTAAGCACATGAAAAATATTATTATGGAATGCCCAGGCTTTCATCTGACATGGAAGATTTAGGGATTTCATTGTTTATGTACAAAGAGGAAAAAGTCTTTAGTTTTTTTTGTTGCAGCCAAGCTACAACAGAGCCAGAGTTGTCCAAAGTCAGAATACATATCTCTCTCTCAAAATCCATGTAATTATACAGATCTGAAGTGCCACACAGAGTGTACTAAAAACATCAACTGTTCAGAGAAACCTCAAGAACTTCAACCTTACAGGTCACATTAAAGACAGAGTTTCAAAACTTCCCCAGTCTTGCTGGTTTAAGTGAAACCCTTAATAATTCAGTACAGCTCTGGATGTGTATATCAGACCCTGTGGTAGAGCTATGCACATTGTAATGAGATAGGAGCAGATCTGCATTACAGTGAAGGATGACATGGGCTAATGGCTTTGGCTACAGCAGAAAGTGTGAGATTTAAATTGACTAAACTGAAATGTGAGGGTGAGATTTGCTTGAACACGGTCATCTGAGGCATGTTCCTTCAGACTGCCCGAGGGAAGAAAGAATTCAGAAAGGACACTCTGGAGTCTGTCAAGGAGACTGTGAGCTCTGCAACCTGCTGGGAAAGGGCAGCAGCTGGGGATGAACAGAGGAGTCCTGCCTGCCAGGTCCAAGGTTTTGCTATTACCATCTTCCTTTAGCTGCTTGTCTGTAAGAAGCTTGAAGGCTTCTACTACATGCCAAAAAGGTGCTTGAGACATGGGGCAGACACAATAAAAAAGGTAAAAGACTCATATGTCAATGGTAGATCAAGAGATGCTAAAGGAATTTAAAGGCAGAGGATGGATTCAGAATGGGGTTCAAATCAATAAATTTCTAAGAGAGCAGGCACAGAAGGTACCCTGCAAAAAGCTGATGAGCTGTATAGCTACTGCATAAGCAATTTATAATGTATGTTTTACAATAATAAAGCCTTGTTATTTGGAATATTGCAGTGAACTATAAAAAAATTGCAAAAGGCTAAGGAACACTTAGAAAATTTTATTTTAAAAAATTTCTTCAAACAGCAGTTGGAAAGAATTGAAATACTAACAGTTGCTGGTCCAGTGAAACAGAACTGCATTGGATGACAGCTATAAAAAGCGCAATTATCACACTTTTCCCATGAGCCTGACCAATTTTTAGTACCACCTCTGCCAGTCTAACTTCAGTTGTTGACTACAACCTTGAATTGGAAAGCAAACTCATCTGAAAATGAATCTACTGGAAGGACAACATTTTTCTATAAAGATCAAAGGCACACGTATGTGTGTGTGTGTGTGTGTGTGTAAATCGCATCTGGTGCACTGTTTCTTTTCATCTGGCCAACACTCCGTAACACAATTATATTTAGATAAAAATGTGAAACATACCTTAGCATTTTCCAACAGAGTCAGTGCTGTAAATTCTCAAGCAGCAATCCTCTCCCTATCCAGCCAGTCACCTTCAAACCAACTCTTAACTTCCATTAACTAAGTCCTACCTCAGTCAGGAAATCAAAGCAAGGATATTTTTTTTAAGGTGAGCAAAGTCTGGACTCTTTCAGTCAAACAGCAACAACCAAGAAGTCTGTTACAGTTCTACTGACCCATTTCTATCCAGCAGCTTCAATAACCAACATAAGACCTCTCAAGATGCAGCTGGAAAAATTTTCACATAACATGCTATTCTTTTTTCACGTTTGTGAAGGCCTTGTAAAAAATTTTCAGTTAAAAACCGATCGTGGTTGAAATGTCTCAGCAGCCTGGAAGGAACAAGGCTGCTTGTTGTTAAGGGGGCAATGGAAGTTGTTTCAGTCTAAGTAATTGTACTACTGACTTGGACTGGTTTAGAGGAGAAACAGACTGGGATCAGTTGAATAGCACACAACTCTCCTTCTTAAGCCTGAGCTGAGAGCTCAGTGATTCCTACAGTTAATAGCACCAGTGAATTGCAGGGAACCAGTGCTTTGCCCTAGAAGTAGTTTAACAGAGAATTGCATCCTTCCAACACCTCACAAAGGAAACTGTTAACTGAATCCCTTCCTGTACATCTGTGTTCTGTAGTCATGTCCCTGTGTGGGAACACTGAACGCTGAGAAAGAGTAAAGCTGCTGAACAGAGCTCATGTGTGAACCAAACACTTTGTGTCCCCCTGATAAACATTCCTGCCCTCTCAGCAGCTACTCTGCTCACCTCTCCTGTGTGCAGGGAGACACAGCAACCTTGCAGCAATGGCCCTACTAGTCTCCCTTCCATGCAGGGCACAGGCATCACATCTGAAGAGATTGCCCTGCATCGGAGAAGCAGCAGAGCCTGGGATCCTGTTACTCTCACCGCCCTCTTTGGCAGGTGATGCTGCCAATTCCTGCAGTGAGGACACCCCAGTGACAGAGCAGCCACAGCACACAGTGTCAGTGGGAGGCCCTTGGTGCATCGGGACACACCTGTCTTGGTGTGTCAGTACTTATGGGGAGCTCACTCTTGGGGTGATTTTCCTGACCGTCACCACATCCTGTGTGGAGCAGAAAGCCACAGAATGAACAGGGATCCTCTCAGGTGAAACTAAACCTGATGTTCTCCAGCCACTAGGATGCATTTTGTGTATGGGCACAGCCCTGAGCTGACTCGCAAATAGGCTTCCCTGAAGAACCCACAATGTGGCCTTTGGACCTTTAGCATCACATGCTTTGTTTTACAGGGCTGCTCTGACTGGGTTGCACGACTTTTATTGGTGTAGGCTTGGCCCTGTGGACCCAGGGACAGTGAAGGACAAACACAGCAACTGGTGAGGAGACCAAATCTGCTCAGTGGAAATGGTGCCAGGCAGAGTCTCTGCTGGGGATAGGGATAGGGTTCTGCTACCACAGGCAGATAACATCGAGTGATGCTACAAGTTAAATGGTCCATGTTTCTCCTTTTCTCAATGTGAATCCAGAAATCAGCCACCCCCCCCCCCCCCCAGTATCTGGACTATCTTCTGTCGAGATGTCACTGTTTTAAAACAGAGGACTGAGTTGTGCAGCTCTTCCACAATAAATGCACAATTGCAGTAGGAATTTTTGCTGAATGAAAGACTGCAGACTTTAGCCCATTAATTTTACAAATGTCTTGTCTTCAAATGCTACAGTAATTAGCTTAACTCCTTCACACTTTAAGATGCTTTAAAGTGTGCTGCAGGAATGTCTTAGATTTTAGGGCAAAGCTAATTTAAACTTCACTAGCAGTATGATCTCCTGGGATACTGCAGGCAATGTTGATTTTTATCTGCAAACTCTTCTCTTAACTGTTGCCAAGGTTTTAGATTTTATCATAATGTATTCACAAATATTTATGGAAACTATAACTCAAATATGCATTGGCTAAAATTACACATATTTTACACAAGGTAACATCAGTGCCAGTTTATATAAATAAGTGTTCTTAGCTGCTTCAGCAGGCTTATTTGTCATGTTTAGGAAAAAACACCTTTAAATCCTGACAAAGCTGTCTCGTAAAAGAAATCTTAAATCTGTGGTTGTGGTTTACTTGCCAACACACCTTTTCAGCGTGTGGCAGCTACTGCAGCAGTGGCCACGATGCTCAGAGCAGGGGTTGCCTGGCCTGGGGCTGCACTGAGGTGCAGGGGCTGCTCCACAGGAGAGCCAACAGCTCATGTGCTGCACAGAGCACAGCAGGGCAGGGCTGAAGCTCACACACTTGGGGAACCCCCCATCTCTGGATCCAATACATTTCTAAGGAATGAAAATTTTCCCATGATTGATCTGACTATGGGAATACTTTGGACACCAAAATGATGCAGGTAAAATAATACTCATTGAAACTTGTTCAGAGAAAATAAGGAAATGCAATATGAGAACACGTCAACTTCTGTATGTTACAGATACGGAACTTGTTCAGTGTAATAAAAGAATCATGGGAAAAGCAGAGGCAGAGGAAACAAAGCAAAGAAGGTACTCAACATTTCCATGGCATATAAACCTAAATTCAATATTTTAAAGTGTGAGTATTTACTGTTAGCCCTGCAACCTCAAAAATGCCTACAACATATGCATGTCATTCATGATTTTCTACAGTTATAATTCAGCATGCTGCTCAAGTTGTTGGGAGAAAATTTGTGGAGACAAACGGCAACACTGAACGATGGCCAAAATAACTTTGCAGTAGCCAAAGCTGGAATCCAATTCAGCTTTAGATAAACACAGATAAATGGATTTATGTATTCTTTGCACTTGAGTTTATATTTAATCCAAATTACACTAGTTAAGGGTTTACCTCTGCAAGGACAGTCACAATGCAAGAAATATTTGATAGCATTCTAATTTTAGCTCAGCCTAATTAATTATACCTGGCAAACATTCTTGTTAATCCCATAGCACCTTCACTCCTATGTCCTTGCCTAGTTTTCTGCCCACTCTACATTTCTTGACAGGGTAAATGAGCTTATACAGAGGTTTGTGCTGTCACAGCTTGGATTTAGGATCATGGTATCACTGAATGGCTGGGGCTGGAACCACCTAGTCCAAACCCCATTCTCAAGCAAGGCTACCTAGAGCCAGTCACCCAGGACCACGTCCAGGTGCATGTACTGGACCTTTTAAAGTTCTTCAGCCAAAAGGAAGGTGAACTCATCTGAGCCTATTGGAAAGGAAATGGTTATCGGGCAAAGCAGTCAAGCAGAATACATGAGTTATAAAAAGAGCACATGTGGTATGCACTTAAAATGAACATTTCCTCATCGATGTATGACAGTGACCACCTCACGCTGCAGTTACCTGGATGTGTGGAACCAAGAGAAACCCTCAGTGATCAACAGAGCCCACTAAGCTGCAGCCACAAAGCTTCAAATTTGTAGCTGTCGACATCCATGGGTACTGAAAGCTGTTTGTACTGTTTGTTTTCCTACTGCTTTGGACTAGGTTATTGCTCAGGAGAGGCCTTGTGCCATCACAAATACTGGATAGGTATGTCTGTCAGCTTTAAAGCTCTCAACTCATCTTTAAATCCCTTGTTATTTTCTAGTTATTTTCTTGACTGGATTTCTTAAAGTTCCTTTGACTCCAACAGCAATGAAAAACTGTATGAGCTCAGTCATCAGCTTGGATTCTGCCTCCCCCATAGACAGCATAGGACTAAACGGACAGTCCTGCCTTGATCTGTTATGCTGGTCAAATGAAAAACAGGAAAGGAAGAAAACCTATCTGTATTTGAAACACTTATTCCTTTCACATGTTGTTTTCAGTTATGTATTGTGTTGCTCGACTCTCTGTTTCCTAGGCCTTCTTGGATGTTTTCTGTTTCCACTCTGTATGTGATATAACCACCGTCGGAGCTGTGCTGCAGCCCACCAGGATTGAGAGCCAGGTACTTCTCATAATAGGAGGTCAAACTAAATGAAAGTCGAAGCCCCACCAGTTCTCACAGCTGAATTCCAACACTGGATATGACATGGCCAAGGGGAAAATATTGGATTTATTTTTATGAGTTAGTCATAACCCTAATGCCCTTAAGAGGTACTGTGAGAAGTGAATCCATTCATAAGGCCAACAAGGTCACTTTTAACTTGTAAAAATAAATCCAATATTTTTCACTATGTCTTATTAGGTTTGTACAATGCAGCAACCACTGTGCCTTGTTTTTAAAACGTCACTTCCCACAATGGCTCATATTGCTTTTTAGCATGATTCCCCTTTCCCATGTTCCTCAGCTCCCAAGGTCTGCATTGTCTCTTTCACTGCCTTTGTCTGTGCTTTGAGACGCACGGACAAAACACATCCTGTTACTGGAAGTACACTCGAGTTTTATGTTCAGCCCTTGCTCTAACACAGCTCCATTGTCACAGTCTCTCTTTTCTGCCTCACATGTTTAACGCATCTCTTGCATTTTTCTTGACTGGTGCCACACAGCCTCAGCCTTCCCTGACCTGTCTCGGTGCCTCCTGCCAACTGAACTGCAACATCGGAAATCCACAGCAGCGTTTGGAATTTGTTGGTTAGATTGGTCTGACAAATAGTCTAATAATAGCTTAAATTTGATAAGTTCTTTTTCTTCCCTCCTTAAGGCTTCAACAACTTAGAGGAGGATGGAAGAGCTGAGATGTGACCTGGAACACTTGTCCCAGCCCATGAGAAGTCCTACAGACCACAGGGCTGTCTCAGTTTGAACAGCTTTCCCCCCCCACAGACAGCAAGAGCCCATCACATATTTCCTTTTTCTCCCTTGTAGCCACACCATAACTCACAAACAGCAGGAAAAGGCAGAGGGTATGGGAAGATACAGCCTATAACCAAAGAAGGGAGATTTCAAGTGACTGTTGACACATACAGGAGTGGGAAGACTTGGGATAGCACAGTCACACCTTCTTGTGTGCAAGAGAAAGGAGGGCAGCACTTTGTGCCCAGTGCAGTTTGAAGAGCTGAGCTTCAGAAAGTCAAGAGAAGATTGCAGGAGTAGGACAGGAAGTGTCTCAGAGGTAGTGAAAGGAGGAATGAGATTATCATCCCTTCCAAACACAGGGGAAAAATATTATTTCAGGGATAAGGCTAACACGCCTAGAAACCAAAGGAAAGCAGTGGATCAAATAATATGGACAGAGCAGAACAGTTTGCTCTCAATATAATTCAAATTTTTTGGCCAGCTTCCACTTCTGGGCAGAAGCTTTAGGGGCATTCATAAAAATCTAATTAGAAAATAACATCTCTCATGAATTATTAGCTCTCTTCATATCTGGTTGTAATAGATTAAATTAAAGTCACAGAACCAGCAAAATATACTAAATCAATTAAAAAGGAAATTTTTATGTCAATCACAGTCCATTGCTTCCTTTTAAAACACTGAAAAAAATGGCTTATTCTAAGAAGCTGCTGTAGAAAATATTTGCCTTTCCCCTACAGGAGTGTTCAAAAGTTTCCACAAAGCCATGAAACTTGTATTTTCTCTCCCTCTTAGCACTAAGCAAAATATAAACCAAGCGGTAAAGAGTTACAGGAACTAAAAGCCTGCCTCTTTTTTTGGTTTTGCCCATGTAGCCATGTTTCCAATCACTTAAATAAGATGAGCCTGTATTTTTACTGGTAAAGACAGAGCAGAATTTGGCTTTGGTTGATCCCGATCTATACAACGATAATTTGCTCACTCTTTATCCAAATTCTGACCAATATTCCTTCCCAGTAATAATTTTCACTCCCTTTGCGCTAATGTAAATGATTTCACCAACGTAAATGATTGCACAAGGGGAAAAGGAACAGCAGAACTCCAGCTGTGTCTTGGTAAGGAAAGGCTGTGCACGAGCACATCAGCTCTCACCATTCCCACACAGCTCTGAAAAATGGCATGGCCACGTCTTTATCATTTCAAAGCTCCAGCTCCCTGCTCGAGTAGCAGTTCCAGACTATACAGTGCAATTTGAAATCTTGGCACTTGGCTTTCAATAATTCCCTGTTAGATTACTGTCTGTGGAAGAGCATATAACACAACTGCTACAAATGCTGGGAGCAAAATCTTCAATAACAACTTAGCGCATATGATAACTTTCCCAATTTCCTGCATCTACACCACCTATCTCTTTACTCTGGTCTGTAGCAGCTTGTCTCTTTATTGAACATCTGCCTTGGGATCCCCTGTCATAAAAAGTAATAAACACATCAATACAAAAAAAAAAAAAAAAAAAGTATTGCATGGCCCAAAACTACTTAACCAATCAAATTGGCAGCTGGTAGCATGAAACTACAGGGATAAAACTCCGAGGTGCTTTTTATACAGTATATTTCTAATGATATTATACACCTGCTGCCATTTTGCACACCTAGCTGCCTGAGTGCTTCTAATAAGTTAATTATAGTTTCTACCGCCAATTATAGATTTCAACCTTTGTGGAAATACAAAGCAATGGGATTAATTTGTAAATCTGCTATCTCACTGATATTTGACAGCTATTGCTTTGATTCTCCTTCCTACAAAATACAGATGGATCGTCTTGGGAAAAAAAGCATTCTTTAACCAAATAATAATAAAAAAGCACAATAAAAATGCCTTGTAGCTTATTATCTACAGACCCCACAATTTGTAACTGTGAGTGTAATTATAGCTGTTCGAGTTTCCCCTGCAGGTTTTGCTAAACAAACAAATGAAAAAGATACCCAAAAGGAAAAACCAAAGCAATTTGTGCTCTCCAGTTATCATAATATAAATATCCATAGATTACTTGCATAGAGAGAAGATCAGATCTAATCTTTCACCAGAGTTTCTTGTAAATTAGAAATTACATTTACTTCAGGTGTATACTGTTTGCCCAGTTCATATCCAGCTGTAAATTAGAGCAGTTTTGCCTTTTGGGAGAAAAACCTCACTTTTGAAAAGTGGCTTATTGACTGTGTATAGATTACCAGCAGCCGATCCATGCAGTAGATTTGAAGGTAGAACTGCCTATAGGCAACTTTCTTTATTGATTGTAGATTGATACTCAGTTGATTTTTAAGAAGAGCAAAATAAAATAAAGCTGCAATGTAATTGCCAACTTTTTGCAGGAAGAAGAGAAACAGGGTGTGCAGGGAAGTGATGGAGTCACCATCCCTGGAGGTATTTAAAAGCTGTGTGCTGTGTGGATGTGGTACTTAAAGACATGGGTTAGTGGTGGGCTGGACAGTACTGGGGATACTGGTGCACTCAATCCTAAAAGTCTTTTCCACCCCAAATAAGACCATGATTCTTTGATTAGCTCAGACAGTACTGCTGTTTGACAAGCTGTTTGCTCTTCATCCTAACACTCACTTTAGCATGCCTGGGTCACCTTTCTTTCCAGCGTTCTCCTTCTGTGCATTTAGGAAGGTGAAGAGGGGAGGAAGGCTGTGGTCAGCTGCTACATGAACCTTCAGTATCTGCAAAGCCACAGAGTTCTTGGGATGCTTCTGGATAGCACTAAGGTCTGCACTGATGTGCAGCCTGCCACGCCTGTCTCTTAGCAAGAAAAAGATCCTCATTTTGGGTTAAACATTCTGAACAGCTGTTCTGAATACAGTGTTTGCTTTTAAAACTTTATCACAGTAAAAGCCACAGATAGCTCCCTGAGCCACAAGACCTATGAATTCCCATTTTCTATGGAGTTCTGCCTCAATTTCATACCTGTGTAGGTGAGCTGATTTCTAGGAGGACTGAGTTCTCAAACAGCCTTTTCCTTACAGGCATTAATAATGCCTCTCTTCCATTCTCATAAAACCAGCAGAAACTTCATCTGTTATTCAATTCATTTTGGTTTAAATTGGTCCTTGGTTGATTAGGGTACAGAACTGACATTCTTGTCTGAGCATATAGCACAATTGCAAGCACACATCTTTAAGAAACCATGTGAAATGATTTATTCTTATGAAAAACCTCTGCTCAAAAAGTTACAAAACTCAGATACCAAGCACCAGCTTGGATCCAGCAAAGCACTTACACATTTTCCCAATTGAAACTCATGCAATTTAAATCTAAATATACCCCCAAGTGCACTAGTGGTTTGAGACTGAAAAGCTCAATGCCGAATCCAATTCTACTCAGTGTCACACTGACTATTAAAATCAAACATGAATTAAGAATGTGCATCCATTGTGGATAATTGCTGGAAGCTTATGGGAAACTGTTATATAGCCAAAGCATTTTAAGTAACATTACCCAAGTTTTATAAGTGTAAAACAGAGAAAGCCCTGGTTTTCTCAGGTTTACCAGAAAGAGGCTATGTGAATAGCAGAACTAATGAAGACTAATTTCCCATAAATTCAAGTTCTTTGTCACCAAAATCCTACCCCTATGCCCTCACCACAACAATTCTGCTCTGTGCCTGCTGTTTAGTGTTCCCTCTACACAGGCCACGGCCCTTGCTGTGGCTGCCTGACCAGCTGGCTGCCCCAAAGGGACAGGGATAGCCACCTCCTGCTGGCTCCTCCTCGGAAGGGACACTGCTGTCTGCCACTCTTGCTTTGCCACATTCCAAACGTCACAAAACAATTTCAGAACTTCAGTCTCTGAGACTTGAATTTTTATTTCATATTTGATTAAAGTTGGCCATAAATTCACAGCCTTAAGGACAATGGGTTAAAAAGCACCAGAGCAAACAGAGCTCGCCAGCCAAGCTTGGTCCAGAGAGGTACCAAAGCCTTGTTCCTACAGATGGAAGAGTCCCGATGACAAGTTTCCATGCCTGAATTTGATCCCTCTATCAAGCACAGAACATATTCAATTATTTACTCTGCCAAAGGCAAGACTTTGTGCAAAACACCATAGTAAACTCAAGAGTGTGGAGAAACATTCCCACCTACCTTTCTGCTTTCAGGCATGTTCATCAGCTTCTTCCAGGCTCCTTGAGTCCCTTCCCATAATGTTTCTAGCTCCCTTCATTGCTACAGACTCAAGCCATTCTCCTGGGCAGCTGGGAAATAAATGAAGTTTTTGCACCTGTGCTCCCATTTGCTGTCATCTCTGACTAACTCCAGCTGTGGATAACCATGTCCATTGTGTTTTGGGCCCACAGAGAGGTGGTCTCTTGTGCATCAATGAATTGCAATTTTCCCTAACAAAGAAATCTGTTCCTGTGTATTTGATGCCATTATTTTGATTCCTACTTAAGCCCAACTTATTCTATAACCACCTTCACAGTTTAGAGAAGGTAAATTGAGGACACAAGGAGAGCACTAAAGCAAAAAAATAACCCAAAATGCCGTTACTGCAGATAGTTCACAGATATCATTTAATTTTTTTTATAGAAGAAACTAATAAAGCATGCTCACCATTTGTAGAGTGCATAATATGATTAACTACTCCTTCCTACCTGGCACATCTCAGGTTTCCTGTAACAGCAATATTCAAATGACAGTATTTAAGAGGAGAAATTGCTGTAGCAGCAGAAGATTATATTAGCACACAGTTTCTGAGATGTCTATGTCTTTTTTCACTGCTGGTCAGTTCACTTTTATACCAAATTTTCACCTTTAAAGAAAACCTTCTTGCTCCTTGACACTAGTACTTCTTATACAGCTCTATAACATACACCCCAGTAAATACACAGCATTTGAAATATATATGAAGTATTTTGTAGCTCATTCCTCATGAAAATCCACAGGTAGATAACTGATGATTACTCACAGCTGCTTCTGATTTGAGGCAGTTACTTTGATGCATGCAGTTCCTCATTAGTGTTTAAGGGTTTTTTTCAGTCTGACTCCATTCTCTCTAAAACTGCTGGCAAGGGCACTTGCTTGAAGAGGGAGGAACTCAAGTGCAGCACTTCATTTCAGAGTACATTATTCGGTGATGGGCAGGCAAAATTACTTCACTGGGTGTTTATCTGCCCTCCTAATGGACATGAGGTCTAAACCCCTTTCCCTGTATGCCTTTCCTATGCATAAGTACCTAATTTCCCTGAGCTGGAGTTTGTCTGCTTTTTAGCACTGGGCATGGCACAAAGATTTATGTTGCTCTGTGTGACCATACCAGTCATCCGTCACTATGAATTACAAAAAAAATCTTTCTCCTTGTTTTTAAAAGCCCTTTGAATTAGCTTCCATTATGAAGTTGTGTCACAGGTGGTCAAAAGCTTGTGAAGAAGGAGAAGGCAAACATTCTTGAAAACACCTTTGTGATCTATCTAGGCTTCTAGGTCAGGGAGAAAGTCAAGGGATTTAGGTGACTAAAGATGACTTTCCTCAGCCAAATTTAGCTGAAAATTACACAAGCAAGTTACGTCATCACTCTCCAGAGTCAACGGGAAGAGATAGACTTCTTCAGAGACAGTTCATGCTAACATGAAATAAATACCAAATCCAGGTGTAACCCTCTGGAGATGCTTCTTGCTATTCATTCATTATAGAAACCATCTCAGAATATGGAGCTAATCATCAAAAGATCTTTGCTTAGATAAGATGAATGTTCATTTTCCCAGTGGTTCTAAAATTATGGCAGCCTTGTATGTAAAAAAGGAACAGATAAAAATATCTGAGGAGAATTTATAAATATCTGAACACAGTTATGCCACTTTAAAAACGAAAGTGTTATTTTCTTCTACTGAAGATGGGGAAATCATACTAAGAGTGAAGATGACAGGTTTTTCTACCAAAGAAGAAATAGTACAGTCTACCTCTCTGTTTCATCTAGAGAATTTCCTTTAAAGCAGTTACATCAAGGTAAGAAGACATTACTTAATTTCTTTTCATAATAATAAACAAAAAAGTATATTTAAACTGTGCCAAGTCCTTCCTAATGAGGGATCTGTTTGTAAACATGCTGCATCTTTCGAACTACCAAACCCATCCTATCACCCACCACCTTGTATTACCCTTATTTTTGTTCAAGCTGCCATGCCAAGGTTACATGTGTACCACTACTGCCATCACCAAATGCAATTAACGGGGCAGGCTGCAAAATGGAGAATGTAGACTACTACTATTAGGTTTTGACTGATATCACTGCATTTGCCACCTAGTGTTTGAGTTTGTAGAGTTCATTTCTATTCCATTTAGCTGTAAACAGAAAGTCCAAACACTTGCTTCTTACATGAAAGCTTAAACAATGTTCTTACAGAATCCCTCCTTTCAGGGCTTGAGGTTTTTAGTAAAATCCCAAATATTGCATAACTTCCAACTGACCATTGGACATTATTATGATTTGACCACAGTGTTATTGCTAATCCAACACCTATCATCTGACACTTTTCCTCTTCTTGGACTTGGAATATCTACACAGCATGGCCTCCATCCAGACTTCTCATGGTACAGATCTACCAGAGCCCAGACTCTGCCTGGCCCCCAAGGGCAAATGAATTGCACACCAAGGATCAAATCCCTTCTTTCACTCACAAGGGCAGACCTGTACCTCCTCCCCTGGCTCTAAAGCAGTTTCACTTGCTGGTGGATAAGCAAGGACAGCCCGGGGCAGGGCAGTGGTGCTGGTTGGGAAGGCCTGGGCTCAGGAGCTGGGTCATGTGCAAAGGCTGCCAGTCCTGTGCAGGCAGGGGAGACGCTCCTCGAGACAGACACAGCACGGTGCTGACTCTTGCACAGGCACTCAGCTTTCGGCAGCACCTTGGCCACCTCTTTGGCAACAGAAACAGGCCAAATACAAAAGTCTAAAGGGAATTTTTTTAAATTTTAAAAGAGTGAGCTGGCCCCCTCCCACATCCAGCAGAGTACAGACACCACTCCCTGTCAGCAGGCCAGAGCATTAGCACAGGTGCGTTGGGATGGGGTGCACGCAGTGTCTCTGCAGCATCACACCGTGCTAGACTGACTCAGTTTTACACTCATGTTCTGGAGAACGCTGCTTACCAGTCCTATGAAAACATGGCTCTTGCAGGGTGGAAAAGCCCTCTGTTGACTTTGGCAGTGGCATACCCATAATGTCTCCACTTGAATTTTCCCAGTTTGATCTGGTTTATATTGCAAGAAAATTATCCTAAATGACCCTCTATTTATTTATTTTTAAACCAAACATACTAGGTGTTTTAATGTTTCATCATCTGCTCTGTCTGCCCCATTCTAGGAAGCCCCACTGTGGTAATAGGATTTTTCAGTGGGACCATATCCATCCCATATGCCAACAACAGCCCTCTGCACGGCTCTTGCTACCTGTCTGACCGGGAAGGAGTTAAAATCCTAATTTTTCTATTGAATTTCACTTTAAAGATAACCCTCTTTTATTACAGCATGGCTCAAACCCTTGACTTGCACCAACATTGCTCAGCAGAGCGTTTGGTTTTCTCTTTACACCACATTTTAGCGAATGCTGTGTTTTATAAGATAAAATGATAAATGGCCTGACTTAAATGACCGGAGGGTATCTACTTTCCTGCTACTCTATTTAAAAGGTTTCTGTGAACATTTTACACACCTTATTGTGTGACTGTGGCTGTCTAATAGCAAAGGAAACAATAGCCTCTGATGTCCACAGAGGCAGGGCATACCACACAGGTGCCATGTTTTACAACACCACTATATCTTGTCATTCAGAAGTGCTCCCTGAACAAATTGCCTGTCATATTTAAAGATAAAATCTGACAGTGCCAGAGCTGACAAGTAGTCCTCAACCCTGACATACAACACGGAGCTGAATTTTGCTAGATTCACTGTAGATGGATTTGTCTTTAGAGATTCACAGCAAAGCTAACTGCTGGCAGAGCAGCAAAAATTATTTCAAAACATTGCTAAGTGTCAGACTTTATTAAATGGTAGCTTTAAAAAAAGGGAGAAAAAGCTTCTGTGTTAGATTTAGAAAAGAACTATACAGAAGTGTTTTTACATATTTTACTTCTCCATAAAATAATGATTCACAGTGTTTCTAAATAATAGAAAATCCTGCAGTACATTTCAGGAAGTTTACATTCATTGCTCCTTAGCACTGGGATTTTATTTACACTACAGGAGCTTGTACTCTTTTATCTTTTGCCCCACGAGGCTCTGAAAGGTACATACAGTAAATGAGAATTAAGGAGTGACACAGTGTTCAGAAATGCCCATCCACTGCTCAGGTGGTGACTGGGGGCAACCAGAGGGCTGCCTTGGGAAGCAAACACCGGTGCTGCAGTGCTGTTTACCCCAGGCAACACCAAAGGGAACAGAGGATGGAGGCTACAGAACTACAGTACAAGTGGCACTGGCAGATGGGCAGAGGCAGGGCAGGTTCTCCACAGGTATGCTGAAATCCCAGCCTGCAGCTACTTTCAGATCAGCCCCTTTTTGTTCTCTTTTGGGGTTCTGAGGGGTAAAGAGCCACATACACATTCATTTGCTTATGCAGCTCTTTGTAACCATTTTATGCCCCCATTAGATACCTGTACATTAACCTCTCCTTGGCCACAGAATGCAAACTTCTGAATGTCTAGCTGGAAAGATTTTTTGGTTCCTGTTCAGTAGCCATTAACAAGGAGCTACATGTTTGTTCTCAAAGAGGAAAAAGAAAGGCATAAAACATTTTCTGCAGTTCAACGTTCCATGTTGTGTCAAATAATTTCACAAACCTTGACGCCGAGACGTCTTTTCACACCTACTGCCAGCCAAGTGCTGAACTGATGTAAAGGGGATGTGCCAGCAACAGCGCCTGGCTGCCCTCCCCAGCCACCCCACCACTGCCCCACCACCCAGCTGCTGCCTGGAGCCAAATTAACACCCCATCGGTGGGAAAATGGGACAGGACACTGCCATGGGTGAACTCAATAGGTGTCACAAAGAGAGCAGGTAGGGGCAAGCAGGACACCCATGGAGCAGACAGCTGAGTGTCGTCAGCAGTTGCAGAAGATCTGTCACAAGGCAGCTGACTCCCAAAATCATAGAATGGCTGGGGCTGGAAGAGACTTTGCAGATCAGCTTGTTCCAAGCCCCCTGCACTGGGCAGGGACACCTTCCCCTAGACCCCACCCAAACTGGCCTTGAACACTTCCAGTGCTGGGACATTCACAGCTTCTCTGGGCAACCTGTTCCAGTGTCTCATCACTTCCACTGACTTATGTTTCTTCAAGGAAAGGGACGCTTATCACAGGGGCAAGGCCAGCAGCAAGTGCAAGTACCTGTGGAAAACCTGGGAAAGAGACAAGGAGGGTAAGAGGGAGAACTGTGCCCTTCCCCACCCTGGGTGACAGCAGGAAGGTGAGAGCAGGGGGCTGCAGCCACTTTTCTGAAGGGGTTGTGGTGCTGCCGTGCAACTTGAACTTCTGACAAGCTAGTGATGATGTAGGAGTCTGGGCCAGGAGTATTATGCAAGTGTCTAAAATGCATGATTGACATCAGTTAAGTCAGGATCAATGACTGGAGAGCATACTGCTACATCTTGCATGTAAAACTGACATGTGCAGAAGGCTGTGGAATTACAAAATTGAAAATTAAGTGGTCAGAGACAGACAAAATCTCAATACTGCCCCCACCTTCAATTTATATTTCAGCCACAGACCTACTATGAAAATCAGGATTTGAGATTAAAGGTTGAAAATGCCTTTCTGTGAGTCAGTAATCTGGGAATCAGAGGGGCAAACAAACTCACCCTGCTACATCTGTTGTTCAGATACACAGGAGCTCAGTGGTGCCTCTAATGCCCTCTAACTGCTGGGATCTCCCTTCCCTGCCACAGGATTACTGCCCAGCCATGGTGTCCTCCCTGTGCTGGTGACTGAGACAGGTTTGCTGCTATGGTGTGCACAGTCCTGCACAGTGTGGGGAAATGACCTGTGTGAGTGTGAGAGGGAGAAAGTTCAGGTGTAGACACAGCTCAGTGTCTCCAATAAAATCACCCCTGCCCAGCCCTACCCAGCCCCCAGGCTGGGAGGGACACAGCAAAGGACCATCCAGGCATGAATTCCAATTGCAGCTCTAACTTGATTTTGGCAGCCCCTTCTGAGTGCCTCCTTTACTGTACACCTCAGCTGGGTCCCTGGACTTCAACCCCAGGAGCAGCTCTTGTGTTTTTCTTCTGTTGGACAAAAATATCTGCTGCTGTCACCAGCTGCACTTAGTCCAAGAAGAAAATAACCCAGACTTTACTAAGGTGACCCACACAGGGACACTTCTCACTGTCTGCAACAGAAAAGCCACTTACACGAGTTTCATTTTCTTTCTCACAGAACTTTTCTGTAGCATGGACCTATCTACTAGTCACTACACTACGAAAATCTCCCCAAGTACTCCATCATCCTGTTTCCTACAAAGCATGACTTTGCCTTAGGAACAGTGTTAGCAAAAGATGTAATTGTCATTCTCCCGGGCTGCATCAAATCTTATTTAAGGATGGATCTCCTCTCAATTTCTCTTAGAGGCACTTTACCCTAGAGAGAACCAATCCATTATTGGAAGGAGATGTTCTGACCCCATTAGCTGGGCAGACGTGTGTTTGAACTACAGACCTCTGAGCATCCTCAATCCAAGACGAGCTAGCTCAGGCGATGGTGTCTGGAAGGGATGCAGCCTCAGAGATCCCTTTGCATCCTGCTCTGCATCAGGCAAGTGCCGAATGCACACTGCAACAGGCACCTGAGAAATCAGCATGTCCAGCAGCTCACTGAAATGAGTGAATTTAAGGGTATGGAGATAAATATAAAATGCTGGGAAGTGTAACTTTGGATGTATGCTATGTTTTAAAAAAAAGCATTGGAGAGAAGTTCCTTGTGATTTATAATCCTCGTATTGGCATGTACAAAAAATCACTGTGTTGAATTTTTTTAAAAGAGTGCTCTGTTCCAAGCTTGCTTCATGCATGTTTGACTCTGGCCCCCTGAGAATAGCCAAAAATGCATAATACAAGCATTTGCAACCTTTAGAAGTGGAAATGTCATAATTTAGTCTTAGTTAGTCAGTTGTGGCCCTGATTCTAATGAAAGTGCTGTTCTGCAATATGCTTTAGTCTACATTGATTTTTCTTCTATCACCTGGGAGTCCTGGTAAAAGAACAATAGATCTAATGATATCAGTAAAGCAAAGAAAGTAAGGAACAGTGAGCTCTTCAATATATACAGGTCAAGCCACAATCAATTTCCAGATTTGAAATTATGTTTTTAAAATGTATGTTTAATATAAGATCTTGTTCTAAGTCTATCAAGTCAAATCTTGTATAGTTTCAAGTTCCTGAATGACTGCTTTATCAAGTAGTCCAGACTTAGGCCCCAGAGGTTAAGCAATAAAGGAGAAACAAAAATAACTTAAAAGTTTCTGCAGCTAGTTGAACCCAGCAACAGCTCCTTAAACCACTTTTACGTTCCTACAGTTTGACATACCATACAGCTACAAGATACATTGAAAAGCTATGAATTTGCGATGTAGGATTTCACTTGTTGTTGTTGTTAGAGGCCATTAAGTTTATTAGATGTTAGCACAATAGTTGTAAACAGAAAGTATGAAGGCTTATGAAAAGCGCTCTTTATTTTCACCCTAATAATTAACATGCAACTAGGAACAGGATAACAGAAACCTAATTAATGAAGTGCTGTTAGTTCCAAAATCTTAGTGATGATTATGCAGCAAGCTTCACACAGACCTGCTGAAATGAAATATAATTGTGCAAAGAGGGCATCATATAGATTAGATGAATACTTGCATGTATGTCTTTAGCAGATAAGCTGATTCAGTTAAAAACTCTAAAATCATGCTCTGGACCCACTGAAAAAGCAAGAATCCAGAGTGACACAACATTTCTTTACTTCTTTTTACCTATTTACAAACTCAGTGTAATTCTTCTGGTTTGAGATGACAGCTCTTTTATATGAATGATCTTGGAATGAAAAACCCAACACTTTTAAAAATGTTTAGCAAAAATTCACTTTGAACTATGATTGTATGACCACAAAATACAGACATTGGCTGACAGATAAATTGTACATCTGCAACTTCAGCAATATAACTTGAGACCTTTTAGATCAGAAATGAATTCTCATCACCAAATGAAAAGAATATCTTTTAGCTATAGCAGGGTGTGTAACCTAACGATACTCTCATTTGTAGGGTGATGACTGTAGGTAACAGTGCAAGAGCCTTCATGGTGAAAAGACAACCACAGGTCTGTCTCCTCAGAGGGAATTTATGTTCTCGTGATAGATTTCCTATAGAAAGAGTGGAATTTGGGTAAAAATCAAAATTCAACAAACATCGAATCCTGATTAGTCTCTGCCTCAATTAAGAGCAGCTGCTCTTGAATGGAGGTGCTGGAAGAGCACCTTAACCCTCACAGAAGATGCTTGTTCTTGAGTCTCCTTGTGCCTGTGTCCCTCCAGCAAAGGCCCTCATTACTGCATCTTTTTTTTTTTTTTTTTTTTGAAAGGTCACTACTGCCATGTGTTTTACCCATTTTTAGGAAGAGTTAAGGAAAAGAAAAGTATGCTCCGAGAGTAAAAAAAGGAACAGCTTAAGGGACTCTAGATCCCAGGGACACTCATCTTGGTCTTTCTAGATACATATAGGATATATTAGAATGGATTGTAAGAAATGTTTCAGACTAACACTGGTTTTGCAAATGGGTCTCCATCCAGTTGCCTGGCTTTTACTTAAATCAATTAAACTTTTTCTAAAGCCAAGGAAAGAATGTTCTAGCCTAAGAAATCATATTTCTCACCTCTTGGATGCCTTGCTGACTCTGAGCTGGAGAGTGTGTTAATTATGCTATCTGTCAACTTTTTCACTTGGAGACTCCATTCCATCCTGGCCAATATTATCACATTTCCATCACCTCTTGGCTGGAATCTACTAATGCAGAATAATTTGTGCACACAGCCTTTGGCCTTAGGGGAACTCCAGGAATTACAGAACACTGCAGTGCATCTCAGCCACACGGCCATGTGCACATCAAACCACTCTGCTGTCCTCTACAATGGCTCTTGTCAGAGCATCACAGGAAATCTGCAGGATCCATCCTTGCCTTGCTCTACCACCCGAATCTGGGATAGCATGGACACAGCTTTCCACTGGGAAAGAGACAGCTAATAACTACTATTCCTCTGACAGAGCAGAACCCTACACAAAATCTGATGTGGGTGTAGATAAACCTGTGAAATTAAGCTCTTTAGAAACAATGGACATCACAAACCTCACTACCTCTTTGTCTATGTACAAGACATATTTCTTTGACATTGCCTTGTTTAACATGACCACATATGTTTTAAATTGCAAGCTCCACTGCAACAAACATGGAGCAAACAGTTTATACACTCCAACAGGCTGATGCAGTGTTGGTGGGCACTGGGTTCCTACTACTCACATAATGTAACAGTTTGTGTCAGATGTGGGAAGTGTAAGGTTGCACTGCCAGAAGAATGTGTTCTAAACCTAGCAGAGCCATGAATTTTTGCTGAAGGAAACACTATTACAGGGAGTAGAAGTCAGTCATACTCATTTATGATATGAGTCTTACCAAAGGCACGGAAATTATTCTGCCTTCCTTACTAGAAGACTTGCAATATAACCAGAATTTAATTCTATCAATTCAAGAATAAAAACAAACTGTCCACCATCTATTTAATCTATTTACCATTATTAAATTGCCAGCATAGGCAGATGAGGATTACTGTGCACTTGGACTTGACGCACAGCTCAGGTTGTGAGCAATGTGCCACTGAAGAGTAGACTCAGCATCTTTGAGTTTGCTGCTCTGACGAAGTTTCTCTCTCACTATTTGGCATACAGAGAGCTTACAGAAAACAATTTTGTCACCTGTGCACCTGAACTTCCATGCATTGCAACAATGAGGTATTGAAGACAAGAACTTACACCTTCTGGAGGGCAAATGACAGCCAAATAGATTCTTTAAGTAGTTTATTTGATAAATGTCAGTAAATTAGTAAATACATAACATAAACTTACATATCATTATATATCTTGCAGAGTTGTATAAATATGTCTTAATAAAAAGCAGCAGTACCAAATGAAAAAGCAGTCAAAACAACCTATTAAATTGATTTGAAAAGAAATGTACTCCAGGGAATATCTGATACATAATTCTAAAGTTTTCTCACTTTAAGGTCACATCAGCCTAGCAAATAACACAACTTGTTAATAACATAACTGTTAATACAAAAGGGAAAGAAGAGGCATCAGTCAACAGAAGAGAAAGAACAGCAATAAAAGAATTGTGGAATTCTTTGATGTTGGATAATAAATTATTAGGATGTTCATCAAAATAGCTAGTAAAACAGGGCTCTCAGTAAAGTACTACCAGACTACCAAATAAGTACCAGACCAAAGTGCTAACAGGTGCATAACCAGCATTCCAGTTTGCTTCAGCAACTCACCTTCACCTTGGTAAAAACAGCACAAATACCAACAGGGTATTTTCTTAAGAGTTTCCTAATAGAGCAGCTGTACCACCTTGTGAAGCATGCAGTGGAAATACTTAAAATAGATCTAGAAGAGTGGTGATAGTATTATATTATATTGTATTATATACTGCATATTCTCCATGGAATCATTCAATTCCAATAAAATCTATCTTTCCCATTGAGAGCTCAGAGACTTGGAATGTAACTAAAAGATTCATGGCAAAATTTTAATCAAACCTTAGGAGTTCTGAAAGATCTCTATTATATGAGATGTGTTATTGTATGTTATGCAATTAAATATTGTGCTAAATATGACATGAGTAGGACAGATTCCAGCTCCACTTTCAGATATAACTTTAGAGGACAACAAGTTCTATGAGAGCATCTTTAATCTGTAAACTGAGCTGATTACTGGAAGTAATGGAGATAGGCCAGCAACAGAGGGTTACATAACACTCATTCCAGTGTTGGCACTCAGATCCCAGCTGCACTTTTGACCTCTGCCTCAGTTTCTCTGTGTAAAGCATCCTGATATTTTAAGATAAAGAGACACTTTTAAAATATCAATATGAGTAGATAAATTTTTCAGTGAAGCTGTTGAGGAAAGGAACCCTGGAAAATTTCTTCCCATTTTATGTGCTACACCTTGATGGCTACAACGAACTAGGGAAAGTTAAAAAATTGACACAATAAGGAGGTGATTTTCACTGCATTTTTTTTTTCAATTTTTTACTTAGACATTCATCTTCCACAAGAAACAAAGCTTCTCAAGACATGCTGGAGAGCAAAATGCTCAAGTCATACATGCTTAGTTTCAAAGTTATGTTGCTACTCTGAGAGAGAAATCAATGTATACTATATTAAAAACAATCATCACAGCCCTTCAAATGATTGGAGAGCTTAACTTTGAATGCAATTCAACCTAATAGAGGCTTTAATGGCTTTTGACAGATTGTTCCACTGATCAAGGGACATGTATGAAAATAACTGCCTACCAAGCCCTGATTTGATTTTAAGAAAAGAAAACTGAAGGTTAATGGTAAACAGAAGTTGATTGTTCACATTTTCACTGAAATAACTCTATCTGACCTGTTCTTAGAAGCAGTGGAATAAAGGATAATGGGAATCTTATACACCTGACTTTTTACTTTAGCCTGTAATCAAGGGGACTAATCAGACCAAGATGTGTTGGCATGAAAGCAAGTATTTGAGGATAGGGAGGGGGAGGAGAACAACTTTTGTGACCAAATTCTTGATCATCATGGACAAGCCCTGTACTGTAAAACCAGTGGAGATTTAGAGGATGTAAACCACAGCATAATACATCCTTTTGGATTATGAATGTTATCTCCAAAGCAACAAGAAGAGAAACCATGGTTCACATGATATGTGAAGTGCTCATGCCTAAATATCAGCATTTTAATGCGCTAATTTTATCAGTTATTTCTTGGTTTTTATTTTACACGTTATTCAGAGAGTTCTGTAGTCTATGTGAAGTCTTTTTGTAATTGTATAAATTATCTTCTCTTGTTCAATGAATGCCCTTAGGCTAAGATGAAGAGGACAGATGAATGTAAATGAAGGCACAAGCCCAGCCACGTCTAAGGTGAAGAGTCAGTTTGGACAGGAAAGAGAACAGTGGTTCTATTCAAGATTGCCTCTGCCTGTACAGGTAGGGTGAGCCAGAATAGGGCAGGATGGGAGTCCTACAGAACAACCAATGCTGGTGGTTTAGCCAGAGTCCTTCACCACTCCCTAGCAGCTCCCACCCCCTAAAGGCAGATTATTGTAGTGCTGAACTTTTCACTCCTATGGGGAGTGCAATGGGTGTCTATTTTTGATGAGGAAGCTCATGCAAACAGAGTTCTTCTTGTCTGACCCTTCCCTGTGTCAGATCACTGTGCTGGTGGGACAGGACAGAAGATGAGCTGCAGCAGCTTGAATCTCAAATGGGAAGCAGAACGTTTGGAGGCACTCAGTCCGTGGAGCTGTAGCAGGACAGAGGTGGAGGCTGAAGCTGGGGATGACAGTTTCTCATCCCTGTTGCTACAGTGGAACAATCACTCTTCCCAACTCTTGTAATCTTAGTGTGAGCTGAGAGTGGTCAGCTCCCAGCAAAAAGCTGAGGACTGGCTGTCAGGGGCAGGAAGGGGTTTAGGGAGCCAACATTAACTTTGAACCAGGTGGTAACAATTAGGGGAGAGATCCTGACCTGCACTGTACAAGTCTGAGCTCAATGACTCCCATATGAGTTCAGTTAATGAAGCTGTGGCCCTGAGAAAGCACATCCCTTGGGTCTCCTGTGCATCTCACCTCATGTCTCTTGCCCTGCTCTCAGCCCAGCTCAGACATCAGCTCCTGGCCTGGTTTAACATCCAACAGCCCAAACTCTACTGCATGGCACAGCACTAATGCAACAGCACTGCTGTAACTGAGAGAGGAGCAATGCCAACTCTTAACACACTACAGTATTTTAGCCACCTTTCATGACGGATTTTAATAATCTTTTGATTTCTGTCCTGTTACATGAATGGAATCCCTGAATCTGCCACACTGCATTAAATAGTCCAGCATGATTTTATAGTGCATCTTGCACCACTGCCAGTGAACCTAAAACCATATTCAGATGATAGTAAGACAACTGATTTGGATATTTATTATGGTGCATGTTACCTATCCTGCACAGCTTCCAGTCGGTGATTACTCATGGAATTCTTATTTACCCTTTAAATAATCAAAACCTGCTGCAAAGCTTAGAACATAAGTATTACGCCTTTAAAATCTACTGTATTGAGATTAATTTTATTTATTTACATTACCTTTTCAACAGAAGAAAGGACCTATGGGATAAAATATTTTCATATACAGGGATATGAACAAAGCATTATAAAAACATTTCTAATTACATTGCATAACACGGCAGTTTTCTATCAAATACTTAAAAACAGTCTGTATCTTTCATGCCCCAAATTACAGAAACAATAGAAGTTTTTCATTTTCTGCCAACATTTTCTTTCTATCAGTGTAAAACCAACTCTGTATCAGATTTATAAAAAAAGCCCTTACCTTGAGCATTTCATTTGTGCTGGTTCCATGTTTAGTCAGTAGCTTTTGTAAAATTGATGAATATTGTCTAAAGGCAAGTGCAGACAGGCAAACAGATCTGTATCTTCTGCAATCCATTTAGCCTGACGCACACGTGCAAGTGAACTATTTTACCTCAATTCGGTCCTGGCTGATGAAAAGTAAATGTAAGCAGAGTCATGAACTTTACTATTTTAAAAGAACCACTGAATTTAATGTCAGAAGTTAATTTATGCTCTCACCTCTTCCTTGAAAAAACTTGACCTTGGTCCTCATGCTTCTAAAGCATCCAGGCTTGGCAAACAGTTGCTATACATAGAACATTCATTAGAGGCTGTGTCTTCCAGCTCATCCGAAAAGGAAATGGGTTATCTAATGCTGGAATATAAATGGATTGCTAAAGAATCATTGAAACAAGCTAAATTATAACTACTTGAATAAAATAAAGAAATCTTCAAAGTATTTGTCAGCTTCTAACACATAATCTAAATACAGCAATAATTTACACTTGATCCCTCAGGTTTTTTTATATATACTTACCTTTAACTGTGTTCTCCTTTTGGGGTGCCCTTTGGCATTACTACGTGCTTCAGACAGTTCCACCACCTTTCTCATGTTATTGCTGTCAACTCCTGTGGGCTTTGCAGATATGAAATCTTCTCATACTTCTGCATCTCAACTGAACTCAATCAGGTTATACTGATTTAGACAATGCAAAACTGGAATGCAACACAGAGCCCTAAACCTCTTGATTATCGGTATTTTGGCAGTCTTATTCATTCCAAAGGTGTCCATTTGTCCATGTCATTGCTACCCATGGCTTAGATAAGTGCTATCTGACTGCACTGAGGCTAGTACAAGTTCAGCTACTTCACTACCTTAAATCTTCAAGCATAGGCAAGACTTGGAACATGTATTCTAAAAATGCTATTATTACTGCCAGCAGTCTCCTAATAGGTTAGAGGTTGTTTTGGTTTGGTTTTATTTTTACTGCTGCTGGAAATAATTCTTTGCCAATCTTTTTTTTAATAGCTTTGCCTCCACTTCAGCTATAAACTACATCACTGATGTGCCTTCTCCACCCTTTGTGGTGGTCAGATTCCTTTCAATACTGTGATCCCCATGGTTTTTAGCAGAGCTTAATTAAGCACAAAGTAATCATAAAGTAACAGTCCCCTCAAACATTGTGTTAACACTGTTACATCATTAGCTTGTCTAAATTATTACTGCTCATTTCCAAAGCAATATCTGTTTCTGAGAACTGCTTTTTCAAAAGCATAATTCCCACATCTTCAGCTAGATTTTCTCTAAGTGATCTCCAAAGTAAACACTGTTTATTGTGGCACTAATCCAAATATGTGCTATTTGCCCACTAGTAAAGCTAGCTTTAGCTAGGGCAGGAAAGAGAAAGCTATGCCCATAACAGTATTTCCAAATGTTATGAAAGCTGTGGCACAAGAGACAACAGATGAATGTGTGGATCAAGATAATATTACCAAACCTAGTTTAAGTAATAATTTATTTTTCAGAGAGTCTTTACGTTCTACAGGGTAACTAAAAGTTTTTTGCAGAAGCCCAAGACTACTGTGGAAACACTTGATTCAGGTCTTTATAGTTTTGCTGGCACAGCTATACCGAAAGTCCTATTGAAGTACAATCTCTACTTGACATAATCGTCCTGGCAAAAGCTGGTAGGTGTGGACACGGTTTTATACCACTAAAACCGAATTTTTACTGGCACAGCTTCCTTAGTTCCAGGGAGGTCTGGCATATGCTATACTGTCAAAAGTACAATTTTTGGGAGTACAAGCCTCATCCACACACACGGCACTTTGCCAGTACTGAAAGCTGGTGTGTTCTGGGTGAGCCTGGCCTCAGCAGAGACTTTAAACACCAGATTAACACAGGAGGCATATTCATTTCTTGGTGGCAACGTCAAACCCTGAATCTTACCGGCTTCTTTTGTAGCGATAATATAGCTCAAGTGCTTTTTTGCTGTAATGATTTTCTGCTTTTTGTGGCAAAGCTGGACATCAGTCCAACCAGTTCAGTTAAAATAGCAATTTACAAAATCAAAAATCTCTATCTCATTCAGGAGCACTCTGTATCATCCCACACATAATTGTTCTTTTTATAGCACGTTACTACAAAACATCACAAGCAGCTTCATTTCTTAGTTTTCTGGTTTTGTTTTCACAGATCTTGCTTGATGCTGCAATACCCAATATCACACAATCTAAATCTAGTTTCTCAGGGGACCAAGCAACCCAAATGGAAGGCCTTACTTAGGTCTGTCAGCTTTTTAGGCAATGTACTGGGAAACCTGACCTCAGAATAGGATTCACAACATGCAGAAACAAAGCAATGATTAGGAACTGAATTCTGAATTTGAGAGAGCCCAGGAGGTATAGATACACATCAGAAATCTCTCCTAGTAGTACTCAGTTGCCATGAGGCAAAACAGTAAGAAAGTCTAGGGATCTAAGTTAGAATGCTCCTACAGAATTCCTCATCTGATAAAATGATCTAAGAAGGAGCCACTGCATAAAGGACTATCTCCACCATCTGCTCCTCTGTGGTACTGAATGAAGAACATGCAGCTCTGTTTTGAAGATCTCCAGCAGGCTCAGCCCAAGCTGGCCTCTCATCAGGATGCCCAGATCATGCAGTCTGCTTTGCACAGGTGTGAGCTACACCTTGGGTTGCTCAACCCTGCCAGGCCAGAGACAGTTCTGGGCACCCATGGAAGCTGACATTTAGATACCGAGGGAACCTATCAAAACACTGGTGGAGTTGGGCCTGTTCAGCCTCAGGGAGAGATGGCTGAGAGGGGATGTTATCGATGTCTGGCCAGATCTGCAGGAGCTGGCAGAGGATGGAGCAGGCTCTGCTCGGTGGTGCCCAGAAATAGGGCAAGAGTCTATGGGCAGGAGCTGATGCCCAGAAGTTCCACCTGGACATGAGGAAGGATTTCTTTGCTGTGCAGTGTCCGAGCACTGAACAGATTGGCCAGAGGGTGTGGAGTCCCCCTCACTGGGGATATTCCAGAAGTGTCTGGACACAGCCCTGTGCCCTGTGCCCTCGGATGGCCCTGCCTGAGCAGGGAGGTTGGACCAGATGATCCCACTGTGGTCCCTTCAAACTTGACCTATTCTGTCATTCTGTGAAACATGGATATCCCTGGGCTGTAGGGTCAATGGGAATTTGAGTGGAGGAGAAGGGAACCAAGGCTGGTGTTCTGGAATTCAGGTCTTAAAAAACACACGCTTCTGTAAATTTGGGGGCTGGTCATTTTTATTGTGAGACAGTACCTAAGCTACTGTGTAAAGACCGGTAAAATCTGCGTTGACACATAAAATAACATACGATCAAGGAATCATAAAGCTGAAAATATTTATGATAACTATAAAGCTTCTCCCCAGATGACCAGCATCAATAATTCTAGGCTAGAAGGTCACTTGTTATTCTATCCATTGAACAAGATTTTGCAGATAAGCAATTACTTCTTCTAGATCATATGGCAGAGGCATATTACATTCATCATCATCTGTCCAGAAGGGATGGCATTCTGGTTTCTGGTCTTCTGGCAAGCTCTCTGCTGCGTCTGACTGGCATCTGAAAAGAAAGGTAAGCAGATAAACCACTTAAGTAAAACTGTATCAAGAAACTGAATACTCAGCAAGGATACATTTGAGCATTAATTTAAAGAGAAAGATGATAATAAAAAAGAAATACGACGTCTTCTGACACCAAATGGATTGCACATTTCCAGTGAAGTTGATTTCTGTTGTAGGCTTTGTATTTTCTATAGGGATTTCTCAAAAAGCCAATCACAGAGAAAACTCAGTTAGTGTTCCTTTATATGGTGAATTATTTTTTCATTATCTCAGCTGTTATTTAAAGTATGTGATTAAATCATTATCAGATTTAAATGTTTGCCAGTTTCCAATGTATTACTAGATTATTGAGAAAGATTAAACTGAATTTACTGCATTAAGGTCAGGGGGGATAGATTAAACAACATTAAAGAAGCCAGACTAGCTTTGTAGATTCTGGAGATTTACAAGTGTATCAACCTGCTTAGCACTGAAAAAGGCAATATAAAAAGAGAAAATTCTATAAAGAAAAATGGAAATGGAGGTTAATAACAACTTCCAATGATGAATAGATGGGCAAAACTTCAATAAAATTAAATTAAGAGGTTAGTGTATGTTAGTCCCCAGAGAAAATGTTTAAATTACAATGTTTTTTATTAAATGGATTATTCATCAATACTGGTGAAGTCTAATTATAATATTCAACTGAACTGCAGCCTGCCGAGGAAAGTTTTTATAAGTGGCAACCATCACATCTCTAAAGATTAGGCTGTAATACATGCTGCATCAAAAACACTGTCACAGTTAAAGAAGGATTTCTCCCCCACTCTTTTCCCTTCCTCTCAAACAACTTGCACATTGCTAATTAATTAGTTAATGTTTACAATGGGGCAAAACAAAGAAAAACGCTGAGAATTACCTTAATTTTGGCATATAGTGCAGGTCTACACAGCTCTTTAAAAAAATAACAACCAAATTGCAGAAATGCACTTTTATCTTTTGTATAACATTTTAAAAAATTCCTGTTCTATAAAGCACATAATTTTTGTAAGAACTCGAAAGCTGTTTTAAACACATATGTGTCTTTCCTCTCAGTAGAATGAACTCTAGGAATACTGACACACGCAACTTCCTTGTCCACACCATTGACCTTCTGGAAGAGACTGCTGCCAAATGAAAGATGTCTTCTTCTCCTAGGAATTATTAATAGCAGGGTGATCCCCATGAGAAAACATTCTTCAGCTTTACACCCATGTTGGTGGGTGGTTAATTGCTGCACCAGCATCCTGGGCACTCAATCCATCGTACATTACACTACAAGGACAGTATTAACACATAGCATTCCAATATATCTTCAGCTCTCCACATCAGCCCCTGATAATAGCATCTGTTAACATGCACTAAGTACTATTATGTAGCACATCACTTCATAAATAATAAGATTAGCCGACCTCAGGGCCCTGGGAAGAGTAATGTGTTTAAATGTTCTCATTATTTATTTAAAACAAGAATTAAAGGAACAGAAGCTACTTGTGACAATCCTCTTAGCATAAATATTAAACTGTTTGCATTGATAAGCTGCACTGTACAGAATAACAGAGGATTTGTTTTGCTGGCTGCTTTATAATAGTTGTTAGAGCAAATGCAGTTTAGTGTGTGAGTTCTGAGAGGTACTTAACTGATTGTGCCATCATGTTCGGAAGACATTTTCCAAATTATATAAAGGAACAGGAGAAAATTAATATGCAGGGGAAGCTGAAACTAATTACAGCATAACTCTATAAGGCTTTTAAAATCTTGCTTTATTTTCTGTCTTGGCACAAAATAATGCACTCAGTTTGGTGGGTAGTATAAGACATTCCAGTTTAAGCACTTACATCTAAAAGTGGATGAATTAACCATGTAGAGATTATTGGACATGACAAATCACAAAGCTCAGTGAGTAAATACTGCAGGCATGTGATCTGCAAAACTCAGCTAATAATAGTAATAGTAATAATAATAAACATTCTTTCTTTCCCACATCTATTAACAACAATTTTCACTGAGAGAAAAGATATATCAACCTTTAGCTTCCTCAGCATTTCAGAGTCCTCTTTTTAACTTTCATGTCTTTTTTTCCCTTGCTTTTTCACACAAATAGATTGACCAACTTTTCCCTCAGATCTGGGCATTTGTGTTGCTGTAAATGTGGTAGCAGTCACGGTGATGCTGTGCCTGGACAGCCCAAGAGCCACTGCCTGCTACTTTCCCTTTCCTTTCTCTGTTACCAGCAGAGCCATCGCTGAGAGGTCTCCCCACAACCAAGCACATGCCTGAGCTTCCAGGCAATCATGCACTTGGGAAGTTTTAGCCATAGCGTATTCCATGTGAGGGATTAGAGGAATGGAAGTGTGTCAGGTCCTCAGACTTGCTGTGCCAGTCTGGTGACAGCAATGCATCAATGTGCAGTACAAAGATAAAGGGAAAGCAGTGCCGTGGCTCTCCGAGTTCAGCGATCCCACGGTGCCTCCGTCCTTCTGTTGGATTTTTACTGCTTTGCTCCATACTAGCAAGAACAGTGGGGAATGATGCATTTTTGTAATTTGTGAATCATCTATTTTGACCAAAATTACAACCCGTGTGCCAGATCTGCTGACATCAAAGCCAGCTTACGTTTCTCATATTCAAAGGTATGGGGCTGGTTCTAGGCAGCCACCACTGAGCTGGCAGTTCAATAAGCAATTCTCTTGAATAGCTCCCACAACCTGGAACATGGTCAAAGATGTGCTTTCTCACTCAGAATTAGGGTGCAAAAAACAGACCGTTCCAGATCAATATATTTCTGATTGAAAACAATTTGTACAGAAGAAATTGTTCCTACAATGGTCTTTAATTTGTAGCAGCGGAACAGGGCTGAAGATCTTGCCAAAAGCACAGCAACATTTTAAACTAAAGCAGAACAATCAAAGGCACCTAAATGATTGTAGATCATTCTACATAAAATGTAGAATTATTTAAAATTCTTTATATCTGACAGTTAATATGAGTTAGCAACAATAACTCCTGATAAAAATAAACAAAAAAAGACTGCAAGCATCGATCTGTGGGAAAGTACAAAGATTTACAATATTGTAAGTTAATGAAAATATTCCATATCAATTAAAAACTGTTATTTGAGTTAATAGAGTCAAAACTCCAAAAGAAAATAGAACTAACCTGTGTATATTATATGTAAAAAATGTGTAAAGACTCGAAATCATACAAGGTCTGAAATACAGACCAGATGCCTTCAATATTTTATCTGCAGCAGGAGAACAGGAAAACTGCCATGATATATTTCAGAGCAATTTAGCTGCAGCACCTTGACAATAAGTGTTCAACAACATATTATAGAAAGAATTGTTTATTTATAGAATGTACAAAACTCCATGGTCCCTACTTTCTTACTAAAACAATCAAGACTTGTGATAGTTTCAATTAAAAAAGCCCACTTTTAGCTATCATTGAAGTGCACGTTCTCACTACCTCTACCCTCTAAAGTTCTCAGATTTTTCATAACCTTTTTGTCTGTTTCTGACAAATGGACTTTGCTCATTAATATTTACCAATGTTCAACTAAGTGATGACAAATATTTGTATGACTGTTTGACTATTTGCATAACAACACACGATGCTTTCCCTGGAAGGTGGCTGATATCTCCATGGGCAGGTGAGCATTCACTGAGACAGACACCTGCCTGGTTACGGTTCCCTGGGCTGCACTGATTTTTGATGATCAGGGTGTCATCTACATTAGAGGACACTGATCACGATGCTAAAATTAACCAAGCTAGCTAAAGTGTGTGTTAATTATGAGTATGCAAGCAGTCAATAAAAGGTTAATGCAAAAGTCAAAGGATAAATTTATTTCAGTATTGCATCACTCTACTGACTAAATGACTAACATTATGCTTTGTTTTTAATCGATATATTTTACAGTAATGCGTGAGTCATTGATTCGAAAAAACGTCTTCTTTCTAATAGTTAAGTTTTGCAACTATTAAGTATCAAGTGTCAATATACTTAAAACACTCTTTCTTCAGAGCAGATACCTTTTTGTTCCGTTGTCAGGAACAGGAATGCATAGAAGGCAAGAGGCGGCCTCGGGTTCTGCTGATGAATGGGATTAATGCAAATAAGAATTATTACCTAGGAACCTAAATAAGGTACTGTGAATTAGAGTCCCTGGAATCTCTTGCACTGTTTGTCTACTCCACAGAAGTGTAGTCAAATCAGATCAATAGGGGTCAATCTGTGGCTCAGACTGCATATTAAGGCTGAGGAGAGGATATAAACAGCCCTGTTTCCAAGATGGTACTAATTTAGTTGCCTATGCCTGGCAGTTCAAAGACCAATGGAGACCACATGGAAATTCACAGAGCAAGACAAGGAAAATGGGTCTGGCCATTTTCCCCATGCACTGATATGGTCAGAAGGGGAGGATGGGACATTTGCCCTGCAGGTACGAAAGCACACACTCACCCATACATGCTTACTCCAGCATTCCTGAAATTTTATGTTTTATATGGGGAGCTATTTTCTCCATTCATGCTGGAATAAAGGTGTTACTGAACTGTTACTCAAAATTTCAGGCTAACTTTTAAAACAATAGCCCAGGCGAAAAAAAAACATTTGGATCACTTGACTAAAACAAATGCATTCCTGAAACCCAGACTGGCGTTGCTTAAAATGGCACAACTCTGCTAACCTGGGGGCTGTTCTGAGTAAGAGTACAGCAGCAACTTCTTTAGACACCGTCTTCCATTCCTAAAATTCACAATGACTTTGCACATATGGGTCTTATCAAATATAGGTTATTAATGTTACAATACAGAGCTCTGCTGTGGAATACAAATCCTACTGGGATAGGTACCCGGGACATAGAGATTTGCTTGTAGGTTTGGATTTTTTCATCCTCATCCTTCAAACCATTCCTCTGCATGGAAATTATTATAAAAACTACATGTAGTTACTCTAATCTCAGCGTTAGGATAATCCATGTCATTTCAAGATGCCCCTCTTAGTTGCCAGAGCATATACAAGAGGATCCAGTGCATTCTCAGCTATCTGAATCACGCAAAGCATAGAGAAAAGATGAGATTACATACTCGAGGACAAATAAATAAATTAACCTTGATTTTTCTTTTTTTCTAAACCATGTATGTCACTGACAGGTATGACAAATTTATTTCTGCTGCAGAAAGCGTCACAATTAAAACCTGATACCACTTAAGTAACTGTTGAAACTTTCAGTGATTTCAACAAGGCCAAGATTTCAATCCAAACACTTTTCCAGAAACTATTCACAATACACATAAGCTAAGAAGCATAATAATAAACACCATCCAGGGGAAACTATGGAAGGAACGAAAAAGGCTGGATATAATTTCTCCAGCCTTTTCTCCAAAAGTGAAATTTCACAAGAAATACTCAATTCTTTTATCCACTTACAACGGTGGCTACATTATTGGAATTGTAAGTCTGCTAATACAACATGGAGTAATAAGATGTGATGGTCTGTAACTTCAAAGTTGCCACACAAAGGAAAAAAACCTGTTTTATCAAACTGACTTGCTCAGTAAAGAACAAAAAAACTCTAAAGTAAAACCTCAAATTGACCAAAAGTGCATGGTTCCAAGGAGGTATGTGATAGCTTTCCATGCCCTTTGGGAGAATGGACATGCTGTTCCCAAAGAACAGTGGAAACAAACACTGGAGAAACGTCAACTCTTCCACTGGGAGCAAAACCCGCAGCAGCCATTATGGCACTGGTTCCCTCATCCTGCACAGACGGTACTCCAGCCTGGATCATCCCAGGAAAACCATTCCTATGCTCTCCCAGAAGCATTTTTTCCGGACAACTAATCCAAGACATGAGATCTACACAGGGAGCTGGAGCTTAACTTGTTTATAGTTTAAAAATGCTGAAATATTGACTTCTGATTTAGCTTATTTTAGAAGAAATAGCATATACAGAATCAGTATTTCAGCTGGAACTTTACCAAAGGTGTTTTGAAGAGTGGTTGGAAAATGGGGGTTGACTAACACCCCATCATGACACAGGGTTAGGGTGGAATACTTTCTGATCTCTTTGTTTAAACTCTGTAAAATATAAGGAAGGTAATAATTAAAAATCCTTCACTTGGTATTAACTTTTTTAGTTTGCATCCTAAAGACTATTTACTGACAAAATAGAGGATGGAGAAAATACGAATATACTGAAATACCATTTTTATATGGCTATATCACCCACAAAATTCTAATTTTTCATGCCAAAACTGACATTTTGAAAGTTATTGAGTCCAATCTAAACCTTAAACCAAAGATTTTCTTAGTTTTTTTAATTAACCAATCAGAAAATTGCCAACTTTGCCAGAAAGCATTTCTTTCAGTTGTTCCCTGCTTGTCCCTCCTGTGACTCCGCACAACTAAAACCTTCCCAGGTTTACTCTACCTTTTAAGAACAAAACAAATTAAATCAATATTTGACTTTGCAAACTAGATTTTAGAAGTACTGGTCCCAAATAGGCAGTGAAAGGAAGTGGCCAGATGGAAAGACATCAGTGCTTCATTCTTTAGGACATCCAATCTCCAGGGTATTCCCAAGAAGTCTGTCCCATTTACAGTAAGTCACTGCTGATGTTCTTTCATGTGCTGTAACTACAGTGTGCCCAGCCATAAATAATGGCTGAGACCAGGACTGCATTTATAGAAGGAACAAAATGAGTTTGTTTCCAGATAAGAAACTTGAAAAGAGAATGCCAGTTTTAGGAAAGGAATGGAAGCAGTATCAATTAAATATTAATCTAAGAAAAAAAAAAAGTATCAGCTGCACAAAGACACAAGAACAAATACACTTGCTGGCATGTCAGATGATCTCTGCTTCTTTCAAAAGTTGATAATAACTCATATCACTGGTGCTTTTGGCCCTTACCACAGAAGCAAAGTTTACAGTCACTGGCTCAAGAGCTTTATGCCTCCAAAATAAACCATTCCACTGGAAATGAGGACACTGGCTACAATATCCTGAGGCATCACCGGTGACAAAGTAGGATAGCCTGAAAACAGCCAGCCTTGTGTGTACTTCGACAAAGTGAATCTATAGCAGAATCCACCTCTAACACTGGCCTGCGGAGTGCATTTTGCTGTTCCACAGAAAGGCAAGGGAGAGATCGATGAACCTCACACTAAACAGGGTGAAATGACAGTTCCATCAGCTTGAAAATGTCAGAGTTTCTATTATTACTCAAATAGTAAACCAGGTAAACATGAGAAAAACCCTCCACATGTTGAAATAAAAGCAACCAAAGCACTGGTGGAGTCCAACCGGAAGACTTTTACAAGTGGAGCACCAATGTGCTTCACACGCATTTGTAGAAATATATGAAACTCAAAACCATTTTAAAAAACATTTTGCTTTGTCTTAACTGTAAAGAGCTTAAAATACTTTCCTCCCACAATGTTAATTAAAATCTGTCAAAATGTACTTCAGTCTTTCTAAGCTATTTAGCTCAGAAACTAAGGAAAAGGATAAAGGTTTGTTACAATCCCCACTCTGTAGCTGAAAAGCCCCAAAACCTCCGAAACATTCCAGCTCTGGGTGGAAAGAATGAAAGAATAGAAGAAACAAGAAGCTCCTTTCTCCAAGAGAGTAATCTCTACTGTGGGGTAATTAATAAACAGAAATCTACCCAACTTCTGATGAGTTTATCAGTGACCTTCCTCACCATGTCCCCCAGCTCTCCCATGCAAAGGGGAATACCTAGGAGATGGCCCTGCAGCACTGGGAATAGTCCTGGCATCAGAAGCATGATGTGAATTTGACTTCCCCAGACACAGCTTTTCCCCTCCTTTGTGTCCAACAGACCCAGAAACTGTCCATGAGAAAATCAGTGCACCTCCTATTCCCACAGGAGAACGTCTGTGTGGGGCAGCCTCAATTCCATGTTTGTTTGATTTTTTAATTAAGAAACATCACTACTCGTTATAAAGTGTAGGGGGGTAGGGAAATCCCCCAGAGAAACACTGAATAAATAACATGGCATTTGCTGAAAGATGAAGTTTAATCCAATTTAACTTATAGGTCTGAAAATTGTTCCCTTTCAGTCCTGTTTCTCAGATGCTTTTGTTTCCTGTTTTTAGAATAATATGTATACAAAGAATGTATCCTGACTGTATGAGAAGCACGTTTATACATATTTATATGCACACCCCTTCACACCAATACTTGCAAAAAATCCCATTAGCCCAAAAGAGACAGCATTTAGGAGGAAATTTTCAGCACCACAGACATAGATTTAGTTACATACTTTTCATGATCAGCAATAGGAAGAGAGTTATTCCCACCGTGCTAAGAATATTTGGCTTTGACTTCAAACAACATACAAATATATCAACCTCAATATAATTTATATTCTCTCAAAAGGAACCTAAAATTCTCCAAGCCTTTGCTGAGACATCTGATGTTCCAGTCCCCTCTGTTGCACTGTATGATCGGCTGTTTTATTTCACTTGCAATCCTTGCTTTCCTATGTTTTTTTCAGACAAAGAAACAAAATGTCTGCTATATGCTGAGTATAAACACAGCTGACTTGTTTTCCCCAAAGTATCGATTTTATGCACTTTTAAAATAACTATTTTCATTCTGTTTGCATAATCAGCTGGGGCATTGTTCCTCTACATTTGCAGAAACACAGATGGAATTGCTGATTTGGAGCCTTTGGAGAGATTTTATAGTATTCTCCAGAATCTAAGCTTCTATTAAAATAAGGTTTCAAGCACTTCTGGTTGTGAAGATAGCCTGGACAATGTAATTTGATGCATGGTTATCTTGTTGAGTCCACAACCAGACAGACAGACGCAAAAGCACCAAGGGAGCTGTGAACTTCCCCCACTTATTTTATTGGGTGTTTACTTGGGGCCAGATGCTCCCCTCTGTTGTGCAGAACAGCGTTAAATGACTGGGAAAAAAGAGAGGAAAAGGAAATGGAAATAAAAATCAACACAGAGGAGAAAAGGAAATCCCCACAGCCCACTTCCCAGGGGGCTAGAGATGCCCTCCCTTGCCAGTATTAGACTGCTGGAAGATCTGGGGCTGAGCCATGCATATGGCACATTTTTTTGAAAGACACTGTATTTTCTAAAAGAATGTCACCTGAGAAGTTAATGATGCTTCCAGCACCATTTACTCTTTCACTTCATCTTTTGTTCTCTTTTTATGTGAAAGTCATATAGGTAAGCAAAAATGTAAACATAGGATCATTTTAAATGACATAGTGGTAGGATGGCCCTCCCATTTAATGCCACCTCACTTAAAATAAGCAATCCCATCTGCCAAAGAACTTCAGGACTTGCAGGCTCTGCCCTTCTGCAAGAAAGCTAAAACATTTTCCTTGTTGAGTGTGTATTTTTCCATAAGGCACCTTTTCACGTTAATAAAAATCAACTGCTGTATGACAAATCCCTGTTATTTAAGGAAAGTAAAATCAAAGGAAACATGACTGATGCAACTAACAGCAACCACATTACTTGATCCTTAAATCAGACTGGAGAAAAAGGGTCTATATCTTTTCAGCATCAAAGCAATGTAATCCTTCCTGCATCACTCCTGCTGGCTGTTAATACAACCCACCCCCAAAATCCCCCAACTTCCATCAGGACCAAAGAAAGGGCAGCACTTGGGAGCTGAATGGAACTGCAGACCTCAGATGTTTGCAGTAACCACTGTGCAAGAAGGACTCCACACGATTTTACACGGAACAGTCCTCTGTGCATGCATGGCTTATAAAGGAGAGTGACACCAAATGGAGACCCTGCCCCAGAAACCACCTGGATCCTCTCAGACTCTTACTAAGATGCGCCTCTTGCCTGCTTTGCTCCATTGCAGTGAATCTGCACATTTCAGTAGCCAAAGGGAAGCTATGATAGATGGATAGCAAGCACCATATGCAAGAGCCAAACAACTCCAAGATGCTCTCAAGAATGAAATTAAAATCTTGCTTATCACTCTAAATTGAGGCATAAATACATGTATGTACATACAGACATCTTACACATATACATATATATACTCACACACATATATAAGAGGAGCTTATACCACACATCTTCTATCAAGAGCTATGGCCTTGAACTCCTAAGAGGTTTAGGAAACAAAGAAACAAACAAAACTAAAGGTTTATTGTGCTGCAGAATGACATTGTCTTCCCTGTGTTGTGCACCTTGGCTGTAGCCTGCAACCAGAATGTTTATAACATACATTGGAACTCCTACTGTAAGAGCAATGCAATCCTGTGGGCTAAAACACAGTTTCTTTTAGGTCAACATGAGGTGAAACGGACGCAGGAGGGAACAAACAATAGGGAAATGAGAAAACAGATACAAGAATGGAAGAGAGGCTCAAGAAGAGGAAGTAGGAGTTTAGGAATAAAAAAAGAAAGCCTCATGCAACTAATCACATTTCAACTACTGCAGAATTTCTCCATGGCTGCTGCTTTATTCGGCGATATTTTATGGATAAATCACTATAAAAATATAGCACCAAAAAAAATTCCAATGCTGGCAGAGAAATAGACTTGATATCCCAGGAAATGCTCCAGTACATCCAGCCACAAATAAAAATCATATGGCAACAATATGCTCAACAAGCTGCTTCTCTACAAGTGGAGTAAATCTTTCTGACTACCAAGCAAGACCTCAGAATTTTTTCTATTACCCTTTGCATTTCAAATAACTGCAAACATTAGATAGAGATTTGAAATATCCTTTTCTACTTTCATTTGCAAATAATTACCGTTGCCCAAATACAATGTGAAGAAATGTATTTCTTTATTTATTTTCAAGTTCAGCATCGCTATACTTCAAAATTTTTTAATTAAGGTAATTCTGCGATATATTTTAAAACCATCTAAAATTCCAGTAAGGACTAGATGATGGTTTAAATTTACTAGACTGGAATATGCTTTCATTTATGGACTATAATTGCATAAAATCAATTTAAACACAAGATAAAGTACATGTCTCCAATCCTGGCCTACATTCACAGCCATTATTTTGAGAAGTACTTATAAAAAGTGCAAGGTTCTGATCTATAACATCCTATCAGTGGACTTGAATTCTCTCAGCACCATGAACACTATTCAGCCTAGTGAGTACCAAAAGGCTGCTAGCAGGCAAGACCTAAAATGCCTACTGCAACAAATGCATACAGCTCTTCATCTTACTTCTGTGGCTGAAAGACCTTTCTGACTGCAATCTCAACGACTTTAAACCACAGACTAAGACTTCAGACCTTTTGGTGGTGCCAACTCACTTGTTTTATATGCTATGATAGATGGTCCTGGCTTTGAGCTCTCTCTCACTGCTGATGCTTTTGATGCTTTGTTCTCTTTTTACTTTAGGATGGAAAATAACAAATAATGCTGAGTTCTCTTCTTACTGTTGAATTCTTCTGATGTCTATCTTCAGAACTCTTCTAACATCCAATTTATGTCATTCTTTTTCTTTCTTATGCTGTGAATTTGAAACGAAAGAAGGTAACATAATATCGTAAGATCTATGGACGATTGAAACGGCCTTCAGAGTAAACTTTAGAGTTATTCGTAAAACTATCTTGCCTCCACAGAAAGTAAAAAATTGCTTCTCAATAGATAATGCAACTACTCTTGAAATTCTTCTTGAAGTTATTGCCATAGGGAATAGTCCAATCATAATAAAGTATATGGTGCTAATGCCTTACAAGTAGCTCAGATGGGTTATTTTGTTAGTAGTTGCAAGGCACAATTCAAATTCCTTGATGTGCTTTCTCTTGACTTATTCTTTATCATGAAATGGCGACAAAACCCAAAGTTTGCTAGCAAGAGAAGCTAACATCTGCTGTGCTGATTGACCTGCAAGGCTACTCACGCTATTTTATCATGTAACTCCTTCTAAAACACCACATCGGAATTCCAAAGACCTCTTATATTAGTTAATGAAGGACCTGATTCAATCTTCTCTCAGTTCTGAGCAAAATGCATAGTCACACATTTAAATCTCATTTAGCTCAGTGGAACTTTCAAATATATTTCGGGTTCAGCACAGGTTGAAAAGCTCCACTGTGTAGGGCCCAGGAGGTGATGTCTGCATTGCTGCTCAAAGCACAGCCATACACACACAGGATTATCTGCAGCTTCTCTTAAGGACCCGAGGCAGCCATCCTAGCCCTACCCCAGTCCCTCTCCCTGCATTCAGTCTCTAGTCCCTGTGCTGCACTGAATGTCCTCTCTAACTCACGGGCAAAAATCTGCTGCATGGTACCTAAAGAAACGCAGGACTTCAGTAACCTACCAGAGGAACTGCTCAGGGGCTTCTATCAAGTAACCTACATTACACAGTCAGGTTCAAATTTTGTGGATAATGGTGTAATTTTTTGATGCCAAGGAAACAGAAATCTTTTGTTGTTGGGTGCCATTTACTGTCCATCCCTCCATATTTTGTGCAAATTCATGGAAAATCAAGATATACATCATGGAAAGTATCCATTTCACTACTCTCACAAGAGACCTACTGTTTTGTCTTCCTTTGTTCTGTGTCTGCCAAAGAACAGTTATTTAAACTTTATGAAAAGTGGATGATTTTGGCCTTCTATATGTCTTATTTTGTCTAGGAATGTTGTATTTCAGACTCCATTTTTCCTAGTTTATAGGTTGCCAGCTGGGCTTCCTTACATTGAACTGCTGATGAAATTTTTTCTCTTCCTGTTACAAGAAATGTGGCTTCCCTGAGTATGCAAATGGCCTAATATCCCTCCCACGCTGTTTGCTTTTTAAAATAATATTGTGATCATATTAATCTACAATGCAACGTGCTCACCTTTTTCTCTGCTGAAATGCTATTACTCCGGGCTGTTATAATGCCAAGAAATGGATGTAAACTTTAAGGGTTTTGGCAGTAGCTACATAACTCTCCTCTTTTCAGTCCAAACAGCAGGTGTTCCTTTTTCTTTTTTCCATTCTTAAGTGCTCCTGAGGAGTTATTAATCTGTAGTTTGTATTTCTCAGATATGTGCAGTTCTACATGGAAATTTCACCCTCTATCCTGCTTACTGAAGTGCCACTAGGAGCACGTAGGGAAGTTAAAGACATTCCTCAGGAAGAGGAGAAGCCCATTTCCTTAGACCTTCTGCTACAGAGATTGTCCTTTGCGCTTTCACGTGAGCTCTTCCAGCATTTCACCCCGATTGAACACAGAGGACACTGCTGCCTGCCCGAACACTGACAGGCCTGGCTCAGCTATTTCTGATAACAGCTATCAGCTTCATCTCCCTTTTCCAAGACTTAATGACTTCATCAGGTCCAGTTTACCTAATGCTGGCTTGTCTGCACAGCCAGGGTGACACATTGGTGAAATCACTCTGTAACCACCTGTTCTTTTCAGGCTCTTGAGGAATGCTCCATGCACTTCTTCCTCTTGGGTGGGTGTTTTAGTTTTTTTTGGTGTTCCTCCTGACAAGATATTAGAAAAATACTGTTCATTTAAATTTGTCTTGTAATATAAACTAGGTGCCTATCTACTTGATATATTTGTGATCTTTCTAACTGGAAGGCTTTAAATACATTCAAGAGAACACCTTTGCATTATGACAACTTTGGGGCTTAAAGAGCAACAAAGGGTGTTCTTCTCTGCATCACTGAATTTTAGGAATTAAATAATTTTCTACCAATGTAAAAACCCCACCTGGCAGAAGTCAGCTGGGGCTGTGCCATCAAGATTTCAGCAGCATTCAAAACTGTTTTTTCTCAACTTATTCCAGAATACATACATACAAACAACATCCACCCTCGCACACAGCCTCTTGGAGATGTTGGTGTCTGACACTAAGTCGTGCTATTAACTTGGACCAGACTGAAGAACTCTGTGGCTCAAGAATGCTGATTTGAATTCTGGAAATTACAGACTGTTAGAGCGCTGCTGCCAGGACAAGGGAGATGGAATGCTCCAGAGATCTACAGGTGCTGTAGCATATCATCAGGCAATAGAAAATCTGGCACAGGAGTCATTTGATAGATAATATGAATATATAAAGCATGACAATCAGTGTACTTTTTCTGCAAAACAAATATTGATGGACAAACAAAATGAGAATAACATGGAATAGCCTTGTTTCCAGCCTTTCAGAAGTAAGTTGAAGAAAATAGAGAAAAAAGACTGTGGAGACAGGTGAAAAACACACGATAATGATTTACTCAATTTGCTTCACTTATCAGATTTAAAACTGATAGATTGAAGGAAACTATCTTGTATGGAAGAGCTCTCTTGTCTAGCAGTGGGGGCTGAAATTGGAAAAAGAACCCAGAGAAATTCAGATATGCCTGTTTTTTTACAGTGAAGTCAATCACACACTGGGAAAAACTGTTAAAGGAACAGAACATTCCTAATTTCTGACATCTTCAAATCAAGAAAAGATTCCTGCATGGAAACCACGCAGTTACACAGCTAGCACAGGCATAAAAGAACAAAATTTAGTAACTTGTGATAGAAGTCAAAACAACTGACATAAAAATCCCAAATACAATGATGATCAAAATTTTATATATCCATTCTTTAATGAGCTTACTTAGAATAAGACTCTCAAACCTCCTTGTAATAGATCTTGCTGCAAAATTATACATTCTAAGTGGAAAAGATCCTCCAGGAGAATGAAACAAGACAGAAGAATTCTTTTTTCAAAGTCCCAAAAGAATCAGTTTAGCCTTTGAACCCAACACCACCATGGAGAGGAAAAACCCTTATGCGGGGGGAAAAAAACCCTTCAGGAAGCATCATATTCCCCATTCCCTTGCACTTGTTATAGACAGGTATAAGTCTAATGTTTAATATACATAGGTTTAACTAAAAAAAGAATTGGCCAAAAGGTATGTAAACACACGTAAATTTAATTAATATTACAACTTGTGATGTAATTTATGAAAAATATTAAATAAATGAATATATAACTAAACAGCATGTCGATATCTTCATTTACTTATTTTCTCTAAAGTTATCATGGAAGGACCGAAAATACAAGGTCACACTGAATCAAAGGACATCATCTGCTTGTTCAGAATGTCATTATGGAAGAAGCAGGAAAAGCAGCTATATTACAAGTCGCCTTTCCAGCTCTCACAAACAAACTATTAATGGAGAAAGCCAGTCCTTTAGGGTACATTACAGGACCAAGGTCACCTGGGAAGCTGTAAAGCCTCCCTGGCTACCCACAAGACCAACTTGATTAGTCCCAGTAACCTCCTGCCCTTGCCAAGGGACTGATGGAAAAACCAGTTTTTCAGGAGGCTGCTGACTTGGTGGTCACACTCTTCAGATGCAGTTACACCAGATGAAGTGCCTGAGATTCACCCAGAGCACTAAGCCACACTCACTGCTGTCTGCTGGAATTGCCATGAGCATTATAATTATGTTGATAGGCACAAATGCGCTAAATATGAAGCCAGTCTCAACTTGAAGTCCATGTCAAGACTTCTGTCAGCTAAAGAGGAGCACAACTCTGGCACAGTGACCAGGAAGGAAGCGTTCTTGGAAATAACCTGCAACCACATGCCAGACACTTTAAGGCACTGTCTTTACAATACACACAGACTAAACCCATGCTTTCAATATGTGCCTAAATTACAGACTCGGAGTGTTTTCCCTGTACAGAGTCCTCCCTCATATTCCCACAAGAGCAAGCACTTTGACTTATTAAAACATAATAAGCTCACTACAGAAAACAAATTACATATATAATATGAAATGTATTAGAACTCAGTGTAGTTTCCTTCTATATCTTTATTATGATTGAGTAATCAACTCCTTTAGAATGCTGGTGACCATCTCACTGCATCAACAACTGGTTACTGTAAACTTGCAGACTGCCAGAACCTCATAAAATAAGGTGATATGGAAAAGAAGGGGGGAATCTCTAGGTTGTAAGCAGTTCTTCCACACCAATATTTGGTTTCAAATTCTCTTTATTACATCCCACGTGCTAGTAAATAACAAGGTTCTTCCTGTGTTTACCATAAGCCCTTTGAAGATACTGTGTTTGTCATGAATCTATGAAAGGTCCTTTGAAGTTCTTCCTATGTTGGTCACGGTAAAAATATGGTATTTTCACCATAACTTTCCCAGTAGAATTCTACAAATTTAGGCACAGACAATGAATAAATGGGTGTGGTTTATTTTATGATTTTTTTGGGGTTTGTGAGAAAAAAGCAAATACTGNCTGGGGTTTATTTGTGAGAAAAAAGCAAATACTGAACAATGGTGAGAGAGCACACACCTCCTTTTACAGACTTTCTCTGTAACTTCTGACTCTGCCCCCAAATTTGAATATGATCTGGGGCATCTCATCTAACTTCATGGTGCTGCAGTGTTCTGAGCTGTAGAGAATAAACCACAGCTCCGTATCAATAACTGATGAGAGGATGTTAGTTATGTTTAATTGTTTGGTTTTCTGTTCATTAAAGCAGTCTGCACTTCAAAAGGTTCACTGGATGTACCTCTAAAGACAAACCAGCTGTGAGTTCAGGCAATCAGAACCTGTATGAGACAGACCCGAAAATGCCATTAATGTTACTTATGGAGTTTATAAACATTTTATCTGAAATAGTTAAAGCTGTTACCTGAAAGGAAATGCAGTTTTGCACATTCCTATAAAATTATTTTATTTAAAGCCCTAAAGAATTAATTTAAAGTTCTAATTATATATAAACTAGGGCACTTATTTCAGTTTTATTCTAAAACAGTGGAAAATTTTAATTACCAAAATTACGTTGTGGTAATTAAAATTTTTTATTTCTGCAAATTAGTAATTTTGAGCATTCAAATATATGTCATTTATGGAATAATTCCTCTTTTTTTATAATTTCTGTGGATATAAAAAGCACTTTTCTTCGACAAAGGATAGAATAACTGAAGTAATACATACTAGCTCTAATTCTTTGCAAAGTCGAAGTGAAGCAACAGCTTTATATACTTCTCTATGCCTTTTAAAATAACCTTTTCTATTTCCAAGACAGCTTTCTTGCATTTTTTTTTTCCAAAGCATTTCATTTAGTTTCAGTTAAAGAATTCCTTAAAACCTCTACTCCTAACTTTAAATATACCAAATGCTGTAATAAAAGCATATCAACTGCTTCAGTAGATGGTATTTACCTGTAAGCTCATCTCCTTTTAGGGCATATTTAACTGCTTTCTATGCCCTCATCACTGCCCTATCCAAACACCAAATCCTCTTCTAGTGTCACAATAACGTGCTCTCAATGCATGGGAAATCAGCACTTGAATTAGTCAAAAAAAAAAAAAAAAATCAATCGAAAATCCTACGCACACTATGCTTACTGAAAAAGCACTTGTTTAGCTTATTTTAAATCATTTATATTGTTTCCACTTATCCGCAATCTCTTCTGGTGAGAATGAGCACAGTGACACCACATTGTCTATCAGAGCTACTCACAGGCACAGTTTTGGTTCACAGAATGATGCCAAGGATGTTTACAGCAATTGCCCAATCATGTTAAGTTCAAATATACCAGTCTAAAGTATTTCTGAGAATTTATCACATAGTGTTTTATGTGTACGAATCTGTTTAATATCTTCCATGACACTTTCTATTTGCATTGAAAGTGTCTGATTTCTTCATTATAAACAAAATCTACTGTGATGTGTGATCATTTTACCGGTAATATATAATTATATTTCAGATGTAAACTTCCCAGACGGGAAGAGATGCATAGTCCAGGTTTCATACTAATTCTACATTGCCTCAATCAAACTGATTTATCTTCAACCTTTTAGATCAGTTTTACACTAGCACAATTGAATAGAGTTCAAAGGTTAGTCCTATTTACACCTAAAGCAAGAATTGAGCCCACAGCATTTCTTTTCATGACTCAAATACCTTGTTTGAGGATTCGGTAAAAGTTCATACTTTGAACTCCACATGTGTTTATGCAGATGCACGACACACACACTTTAAACAGTTATGCAAATGACAAGAACTGATGCCATTTAATCTGGGTTGAGTTTTTAACCCCTCAAAAGGCAAGGACATGTGGACTGTTTAATGCAGTCCCATCAGAGTAGAGCATGATGTTGACTTAAAAGAAATTGCAATTAGCTATTCTTTCCTTTCAGGTACTGTAGCCACTATAGCAATTCCACTTTAATTCCATCTGACTTCAATTGTGTTCAAATTATAGTAAAAAGGAAGAAGACAACAAGCTGTAAATATGAAAAGAGACAGAAAATCATTGAGAATCATGCCTTTATGAATATTTGATGAAGAAAGGTTAGATCTACTGCTGGTAAATTACTAGAAATTATGTCCATCATGTGACTCTGTCAGCAAAGGTTAATACAAATAGGTTTGGATTTAGTTGAGATGACAAGGAGGATTAAAAAAGATTTGTCCTGTCCTTGCTGCAATTAGTTTTTCTCCTATTATTACTGTAACAGAGTTTATTGTTAGGATTATGGTAACAGAACTCCCGCTCAATGAAATCATTTTGTTTTTCATAATACTGTGCCACTTTTGCAATAAATTTTTCATCTCTCCTAATCTACCTCTTTATTGCACATTTGCTGAAGTGGAGATACAATCATTAACCCATTTCTTGCTGTATTAGGTCTCACTTTGCCTAAAGGGGAGTTTTGGACGCCTTCCTGTGGGCTGCACAAGGCTCATGGGCTGCACTGCTGCCCTTCTCCGCTGTGGAGCAGGTGAGGAGGTGCTGCTCAGGTGGGACATCACACAAGACCCTTTAGATGAAACTGGTGATGACACCTGATCTTGTCTGCACTAACAGCTCTTCCAAGCTTGTGGGGATGGAGAACGCGAAACCTTGGAGCTGTTACTGTACGTGCATGCACTCAAATAAAAAGGAAGAGGTCCTGAAAATCGCATCGTTCCTCTTACATGGTAACTGCTTCAAAGCACAAGCCAAAGTAGATTGAAAACGATATTTTCTATAGAAAGAATTTATTCAGAAAACAACTATCAAGCAACTACCCAAAAGAAATTGGAAGCTTAAGCAAAGTTAAGTTTCCTTTCAAGATGCATTACAAATTTTAGCTTACATTCAAATGCTACATTTGGTCCTGTTTGTTGCATAAATATTGCTTTAAATACAAAATTTTGCCCTTCTGGAGTTGATAGTTTCTTTATCGTCTTTTCAGTTTGAATACACACTTTTAAGAATCCATGGGTAGCAGAAATTTAATTCAGTATTTTCTATGTCTGATGAAAATAAAACTTTTTGTGTAATTCTTTTGATAAAAACATAAATTAAAACTCCAGAAGTACACAGTATATTTGAAGGGGTACGCAGAATTGCCAGAAAGTGTTAAAAGTGGCTAGCAAATGACTAATTGGAATTGGCATGTGCAGCACAACTGATGGCAAGCAGTCATCCTTAGGTGGTCTCCACTGAGAGTTACATATACTTCTTCCACACTTAACACCACGTGAAAAAAGGGAATTTAACACATCAGGAAGCTTGCTGGATTATCAGAACATCTGATCAATACCATTGACAACAATTCTGTCTAAAAGCATTGGGGCAACCCTAAGTAAGCTATGGAAACAGGCATTCAGGGCCTTTGCCAATACATTCCCTTTGACCCAGCATTCCCACCTCATCCCCACGAGGCAGCGGGGCTCCCTTTCCTGAGCTCTCCTATGTAACTGCTTTCCAGCTGCCTGGTTTAATAAAATGCACCCTTTGCAGCAGCTTTGACCCAGCTAAAACCAAAACAAATAAAAACCCAAAACCCCCCACTAGTGCCACTCTGAAGCAGGAGAAACAGGGATTCAGGTCACACGGATGCCGCCCGCTGCAGCCACCCTTCTCATCAGCTGCAGAGATTGGACTCGTGTAAATCTCAGCAACGTTCTCAACGTTATGGCACTCAGTGGGATACAAATGGCTTCTTCATGTACTAGGCTTGCTCAGAGAGATTTGAGTTACCTGTGGAGCAACTTTCCCACTCCCTGACATACACCTGGTGGTCCTGAAAGACATCATGACAAATATCCACTCGCCAGATTTAATGCTCTAAAAAGCACCCAGATTTTACTGCTCCAGTTGAAGTTAACTCTCAAAGACAGAAGACAGGGATGCATGTGTCTCGAAGTACCTCAGGTAGCATTAGGGAAATGAAGTGCAATGGAAAAAAACATTAAACTCATAGTATATGCAACATATCAAGTCAGACTGCTGTTCCCATGTACCAGTAATGGCCATCTATCTTTAAAAAAAAAAAAAAATCATCAGCCTGTTAGAAAAGAGAAAAGAAACATCTCAAAGCAGAAATGTACTACATGGGAGTCATGGATCAGTCTATAAACTTTTAAACATGTTGACTGCCATTAAAAAAAATCAGAAAGAAGAATATCAGAAAGAAGTATAACAGTCACAGCTATAAGCTAAAATACGCACATAATCCCTAAAAAAAGAATCATGTGTTGCTAGGCAGGAAAAATTATTTTCTCGTGTTATCACTGACTTAATTATGTGTTTAGCCCTGACACCAGGCAGTCTGTGAGAATAATTCCATGTACCTTTCCAAGGCAATCCATAGAGTGCAGTTTATTTTAAGGATATGATCCACATTCCAGAAATGGATCAGTCACTGAATTTTGTAACTTTTAACTAAAGATGTGAATATTGCTTCATGATTGTCCAATTTGTCACTTTTTCAAAGACTACCAAATGATTCCTCAGAGAGACAGTTCTTTAACTTAAGACTATCTTTTTACTGTGATATCAAAGTAAAACAACCTGAGGTCTTCAGCTTTAAAGACAACATAATGAGATCAGAGATTCTGCCTGCAAAGAAATTAACTTATGGCTGATTAATGAAAGTAACCTTAAATAGTAGGCATCCTGCCAAGAACAGGATACTCTAACAAATGGGTAGGAAATAACAGGCACCTTTCAAGGGGCTAAGGCACAGCAGCCTAGAAATGTGAGCAAGCTGCTTTCAAATTTGATCCCAGCAACTTGGAATGATGAAATAAGTCATATCTATTATAATGTCCTTCATAAATTTCCCCCTTCCATGTATTCTATAATGATGTAGATAACAGATTCAGTTAATTGTTGATGAAAAAAATGTTCCTATGTGATAAAAAAATTTGCATGTTGTTACAGGAAAAAACCACTAATAACAATAATAATAATAAAAATCTGCTCAGCCCTATGAACACTAAAGGTCCTCTGCTACACTCAATTTGCTCAATTTTACATCAGCAGCACATTTTGTCTATTGCTGTAATTCATATTAAGTATCCTCAACTCAATTACTATTGCTCCCTGTTCTCTTTATCTGGCATAAGATCAAGGTCCAAAAAAAGGAGCTTCCAAAAGACACTTCGCTGATCTTTCTGATCTTTTTTTGCCACCACTTCTGTCCTCAAATGTGCTTGGTACCATGTTCATACAGTTGCTTCTTTACACATCTCCCTCAGTTCATTGTTATGTTTTAGTATATCAGCCAGTCTCTGGTCCAGCTAAAAAATGTGCATTAATATTTTTTCCCACGGGATTGCTGAATTTCCTTTGCCATAAGTGTTGAGTCCTCAAACAGATGAAAAACAGTTTGTTTGGTTTTTTTCTATTTAATTAGCTTTGCCTATGTTCAGCTCGTTTAACTTTGGTTTTTGAAACAAAAACCTCTCAGAAGATAAAAGTGAGAGGCAAACACTGTTGTTCCTTGGTGGTGTACTTTCTTCTCCTTTAGTTGTTATTAATTAATGTTTCTAGGTGGATAAACTATACAGCATGATTAGCTTTACAAACTGTAAGCTTGTCTGGGCTGGGCTGCAACAAGGACTAAGATGCAGTGGTACTGTATATCCACTTCTTTTTTCAGTTACAACCTAAACAGGCATCCCTGCTAAACTGAGGGAATGGTGGGAGAAATGTTACACGCAAACATCCTTGTCTTTCAAGAGACAAAATCATTGGTTTAGTATTTATTTAGTAATAAAAATCTAGTAATAAAAAGAAAAGAAAAAAGAAAAAGAAAAAAATAAAAAGAAAACATCAGATCATCAAATTAATCAAACTACACATTCTGCTTGAGAATGACTAAATTAAATGTAGTATAAATTTAACGAAGATGTTAAATTGATATATGATAGTCTTCCAAAGTAGGATGTTCAAATTAAACTGCATGATGGTGATGCTAAAATGGAAAGGAAACAATGCAAAACCAACAAGACCGGTGAAAAAAAAATCACCAGGTATATGGTAGGTGTTATGTATGTGCAGAAGGGGGCTAATGCAAATCAGATTAACCATACATGCATAATTTCAAGACATGATAATATTGATTAGAGCAAAAATCTAGCAGATTAACTGCAATTCAGATTACTATCTTCCAGGAGAATGGCAACGTGTAGATTTTCCACAGTAAACAGCTGAACAGACAAGCTGCCAGACCACTTGTACCTGTACATTAGGACACTTGGTCATGCCACCTTTTAAAAGCTGATATTCTTATTTCCCTTCAAAAAGAGTGAAAGCACAATTGCAGAAATATTTTTTGATGGAAAATTCAAGATTAATATAAAATCTAGACATTTAGGATCTCGTCAACCTCAATAAACTGTTAACAATCCCACAATGTTTTGCATGTTCTGGTTCTGAGTCATTCACCACACGACCACTGTCAGACATGAGTCTCAACAGAACTGATTGTCTTACACACAGCCTGCATAAGCAGGCCTGGAATGTTTAGCAATTGGTGGAACTAAACACATATAATATATACATGAGTGTACATATAGAACTATTCAGGACTTCTACAGGAAGACAGAAGCTCCAGTTGCTGCCTGAAATCTGTAAAACTATCCATCACAACAGAAACTGCTAAAAAGATGTAGGTGATTAGAAATGGATTTTCCTGAAATCAAATTAAATCATTTCAATATGGCCAGGAGAGGACAGTAATTTCACTTGTCTGAAGGAATGGACAATGTGTTATTCTACAAATCAGCTGGCTTCACCAGTGGCTGTCAGAAGAACTCAAGAGTTTGATATTGTCAGAGGGGTTATATACAGCTCTCAAAATTGCTCATGTGTGGCTTTGTACTTGATAGCTGAAGAAGAAACCAGGCAACCTTACATTGCTTTTAATGTGCTTTCTTTAAACCTGATGCTGGGCACACAGATCTGATACAGTGTAATACTATGATATGCTGACAGCGAGCTTTTTCTCATCAATTTTATATTAGCTTCAGTGCTTAATTTCCTGTGTAAATGTATACTATACACTTTTTAAAGTGCATTCGCCACATGCCCCATCCTATGAAAAGCAGTGACTTAGTTGCATTTCAAATGTAAAGAACCGAACACACTAAACAACCAAACCTTCTGTGCTTGTGACCAAAGGCAGATTTATCTGACAGACACCTACAACCAACCTCTGCAGGAAAGAAAAAGGTCATCCTAGGTTGAATGGACACCTAGAAAGGCAAAACAAAAATTACTCTGACAACTCGGGGCTCAGAGCAAAGAGGTTAATGGTTTGCATTCCACCTGCATGACAAAAGCCAACAAAGTACCACAGAGATTCACACCAAGAAACACTGGAGCCAGGCTCTTCAGAGGAAGACAAGGGGTAGTAGATCAAAATAAAGAGATATTCTAACCAGATGTAAGAAAAATCTTTCTTCCCACGATGACAGCCAAGCAGTAGAACAGGTTGCCCAAAGAAGCTGCACCTCTCCATCTTTGATGGTTTTCAAGCTCTGACTGGCTAAAGCTCTGAGCAATCTGATCTGACCTCATTGATAAATAATGCTTTGAGCAAGAGGTTGGTCTATACAACTCCTGAAATCCATTTCAATTTCATTTATTCTATAAATCTGTGAACTAAAGTTTTTGACCTTTTCTCATTAAAGGTATTTTAAACGCAGATTGTCTCTTTTCAGAGATGTATTCTGTTTCCATAATAATATGCAACTGAAACATTCTTACATTGAAGTTAAAAATGCTGACTTCCAGCTTCCCAAAGAAGGATGGGCAAGAAAGAAAGAAAAAACCCAAACCTTCATTGACATCAACCAACACAGAGTGGCTTAAGTTTTGCCAAGTATTAACATTATAATTAGGGAACGAGAGGTTTTGTTCCAACTTTGGGTTTCTTACAACATCCTGCCTCAACAGGATCTCTTGGAATTTGCGACTACTTTAAGCACAAATTGTTCTTCCAAAGAGCTGTTGACTTTTGTGGTCTATTAAACAAGCAATACAAAACTGTACAGTGACGCAAGTGCTTCAGGCTAAGCTGTACATAAAACAGCTCCTATCCCCTAGGGACTCTGTAGAAGGATAGACAAGATTAAAACTAAACTTCGGTGTTTTAGCAATAAGTGGTCAGAAAGCAAAAGCAATTCATACAAGTTTGCTCATTGTTTCATTTCCAGGTGAGAAATTATTTGCCTACCTACAGAGAGATGGAGTAATTGCCAGAGGAAAAACAGAAACAGTCCAGTCTTTTAGGGTGCATGAAAATCAACATGCAGTTATACACCCTTGGATCCTTCTTCCAAAGTATCTCCCATTTACAGAAGGTTGCTAGGGTAGTCCTGGCCAAAGATTCTGAAAAATCTACACTTCTGTCGGCAGGAGAAAAGGGACAGAATCACATGGGTGCAGCAGAAATCACAGCAAGGATTGGTGCAGCCTGCTACAACCTCCAAGAAATCCTAATGGGCACATATCTGGGCTCAGAGGGAGGGAAAAGAAGGGAAGGTACAAAGAAATCTTCCCAACACAGTGTTTTACGGAGCAGAAATTCCACCGAGGCTTTCGTTTATTTACTTGTAGATTGTGCTCTTGTGCACTTTTTTCCTCATTGGTGTGGAATGACCTACCAAACTCTCTGCTGGAAGGGCAAGTTCACCAATAGTATAAGCAAATACAAGCAAGTAACAAGAACCTACCCACAGCAGTGAAAATCCTGTCTTTTCTGCAGAAAAGTATTCTATGTCATGTTTTGGCAAACACGCTAGATGCAAGGATAGTCACAGTTTGCATTTGAACTGTACAGGTTCTATAGGAAATCAAAGAATGGCTGAATATGAAGTATTTGTCTTAGGATAGTTCTATTCTGTAGTATTCCATGTGAAAATTAACCTGGAAATTACTAATATACTGACAGCAATGAAGGGCTCAGAATAGGATGATGTCCCAAGTTCTTAGACATGCTTTGCCCAATTATGTTAACTACCAGTGGTCCTCGTCTGTTGAGAAAGCTGTCTTGTATGTGTTGAGTGGGTATAGTTAACAAGAAAGATTCATGAAGCTTTAATTTACTTTTCTCAAATATACATCTTTCAGTTTGTAATGCCTCATATTAATGTCTGCTGTTCTCATTCAGACAAGACACTCATTCACGGTGAGATAGTGTTCAGTATTATATAGGAAGCATGTTCAGAATTAATCTTAAATAGTAAACAGCAATTTTGGGGAGAAATCCATCAAGATTAATCCTATATATTTTCTTTCCCCAAAATTCTGGATTACCTTTGTGTTTTAATGTAGACCTTACTTCAAAGTGTTCTTTTCCTTCTATTCAGCTTTCAAAGTACTGCAGGCATTTGTGTCAGTTTCAGCAATTATAAGTGTTATTTCTTCTAAAATACCCTATTTTAATCAACGTTACATAAAGATACATAAAGTTCAGATTTCTATTATATGAATGTAGTAAGTTCACTCTCCAGAAAAGACCAAGATGTTCTGTTTTGTGAAATATCTTTGTATATCGCAGTCAGCAAAGCTGTAAACTGGTAAAGACATTATACACCAAAATCTCAACTTTAAAAACAAGTCATTTACACTGGAAGCTCATGCTCAGCTTGACAATTCCTGAAATGTTATTTGGAGGTTATAATTGTTCAGTTGATCTCCACCTACGTTTCAGTAACCAAAACATTAGCATTGAGTTTTTGACAACTGCAATACAATATTAGATGTATGTTGAAGTTAACTCTTGTAGAATTCAAAAGGGGAAAAAAATACTTTCTTTTTAAGTTTTTGACAATTAAAAGTTTTTCTACAGAACAAAAATAACTCTGCTTATAATGTAACTTCCATGTTTCAGCTTCTATTTCTCCCAGCTCAAAGCACTTTATAACATTGGTCCAAATACTTCATGCTTTATGCTTGGAAGCACTTTCATTAACTATTTATGTAGGTACAGAAAGCAAGATTTGGTCCATGATAAATAATAAATCTTCAATAGATTTAGCTGGGATCTTTTCAGTGAAACATGTTTTCCCCAGAAAATCCTAATTTCTTGAAATCATAAAAGTTGATGGAATGGGTTGGTTTCAATTTATTAATAGTTTCAAAGATATTTTGGAAGGGCATTTCCAACTGAAAAAAAAAAATCTCATTTTAACATATTTGAAACAAGTAACTTACATTTAGCTAAATATATCCAAAAGATCTCTCAAAAGTCATACGTATTTCTGGAACACAAAATACTTTCACTAACCTGTGCTAAAGCATCTTCTGAATTGAAGGTTACAGCAAGTTTTAAGAATTTGACTTTTTGTTCTTATAGAAACTGTCTCAAATGCTGACATTTTCTCCAGGACTTACAACTACCCTTTATATCAGTATTCCTTACTACTATTTACACTTTCCTGCAGAGATATAAATGAATTCCTTAAAATTACAAAGTAACTGCATTTTAGAACAGCGAGAAACAAAACCATTCTGTTTTCCAGAAAAACGCTGAAACTGTACGGTCCTTTACTTCCGTGAACATAAACTTATAAAGCCAAATTCAGAATCCAAAGGTGTGATCCCATTTCCCTCAGCACCCCTGAGCTGGGCAGGACACCCCTAACAGTTTATCTAACAGTGCCCAGTATAAAGCGCATGTCTCTGATCCACCAAAGTAAACTGGGGCCTCAACAAGGTGTTGGACACGGTGAAGCTGTGCTTCACCAAAACCTCCTGCAGCTCACGTGAAGCCATCAGGGGTACAAGCAGCTAAGGTGAATTCACTGCAAACAGTGGGTCTGATCAGCCCAGCCATAGACGAAATAAGAAGGGACTTGTGGATCTTCTCTGCCATTATTTTAATTACTGGTAAGAACTGGACAGAGCCCAATCTGGCTGAGCGTTCTCTAATCACAGTAAGTGCTCAGAACCTAAGAACAGGAGCAGACTGCAGCTAAGCAAAAAAACCAAGCCAAACATGGCACAGAAAGAATATCATTCAGATGCCAAGCCCGTGCAGTTGAGAAAGGCCGTTTGAAGGAAGGAAGGAACAAGTCCCATCCTGTCACATGTCCCCAGGCTGCTGCCTTAGCCCTTCAGCCTCCCGTGGGCCTGTCAGGCAAATATTTCTGTTCCACTGATTCCCCACCAAATACAAAATTCAGTTCTAGATCTGCTCTGAGATGGAGCCTCCTAGGATATTACCAGCCACCCAAGAGATTGCTAGGATATCCCACAATAGCAACCACAAAGTGATGCAGTCATTTGTGTTAAAGAAACAGAAAAAAATTAATGATTTTGGACCAGAAGGGAAACAAAGACTATTCCTGTAACAAGGTACTCCTTTCTACCCTGTCTTGCACAATTCCAGAACCTGACTAGAGGCTTCTCATATATGATACATATTACATATCTAAATCATAAATATTACAGTTATTTATGAGAGCAAACAGAAGAACCTATTATTTGCACATAAATGGATTCTGAAAAAAAAAGGAAGAAAAAAGGCTGTACAACATTTTCTCAGAGATGGCTTAAAGAACAAGAACTTAAAGAACTTGTACTTTGTGATTTAATTTTAGCATTTATGCAGTTACAAATAACCTGAGGCACTAAAAATTGCCATGCTAAGGTATCAAAAAGGCTGAGTCAGGACCAACTGCTGGCATCAAAGACCCTGAAAAGTAATCAGAACAGAGTCATCTGTCCGCTGGATGTTGTTTTGGTGCTAGCTCATTTAATAGGGTGCAGGGAACCCAACAAAATCAGGGACTCTGCCAAGGTAAAGTTGAAGGTTTGGCTTAAATTAACAAAGCATGCCAGCAGATATATAAACTTAACTAAACACAAAAGTCTCAACTGAGCTAGAATTTTAAAACAGCTCAAGTAGAGAAGCTTTCATTTTATATAAAAAAGGGAGGAATAAGTAATGATTTTGTCATGGTGGGAGTTTTTGAGCCCCTTCTTCACAAGGGCAGCAAAGAACCCACTGGCATTTGCTAGGAGACCACCCACAGTACCTATAGTATATTGGAAATGTCAAGAGTGAGCTGCATGTGAAAATAAAGAATATATGCCCTATTTCCTATGGAACACCTCAATATGGCATGCATAATGTCTTAAAATTTTCCACTGAAATACTGGCTGTTACCCTGATCCAATCTGGATTGTCACTCAAATGTCAGGACAGAAAGAGAAAATGCTGGGCTGGGGTTTTTTCCCTTGATTTAGACTTACCAATAATTTTATTGTCAGTCACCACCTTTTTCTTGCCATTAATGGTATCCCCTAAAAATCTGAGGTGGCATAAGCGATTCTGAGAGCAGCACTCAGTCCATCCTGGGGTGGGCAAGCAGCCAAGGACATTACACTTGTGTGACTTTGTGGCAGCTACTCCCCACAGGTCGGAGTTCTCAGATTCCCACTTCCAACACAGAAACTCATTTCTGGAATTGTAAAATAAGGTACTACATGCCACACTGCTATCACAATGGTAACTTCCCTTAAAAAAAAAAAAAATTGCAAAGAGCTGAAAAACAAGGGCACATGTGGCTGCACAAATGTAGCCAGACAGTGCAATTCTTGAGCAGTCAGAATATTGTTACTGAATCATTTTCCTGAGAAAAATCTTCAGAGAGGCAGTGGTGGGATGCTTTTATCACATATATGCATATATTAATAGTAGGTTATGCAGAAAACTCCACAAGGTGAAGCTGCAAGGCACAAATATGACACCATATTATAAAAAAATCCTGGTTTACATTATTTTCCAGTACAGAAAAAAACAAACTACAAACCGTGAAAATGAGATATGCAGGTCATCTGTGTTAATTTGCTGCTCTGACTCAAACCTCTAGATTTTAACACAGAAATGCAAAGCACAACTTTCCAACATTCCCTGGTAAGCAGCTGCTTTATGAATAACTGGAAGAAAACCTTTATGCTTGGTCACACCACCAGCAGGAGACAACTGGCTTTTCTCATGTAATACAGGGAATTGCAGCCAGTACTTCATTAAAACACAAGACACTTTGGCAGACATGGATGCTGAACATTGCTTACTGTTCACATCTGTGGGTAAATGACAGCAGGCTGAAACTGTTGCCTTCCACTAAAGAGCAAGTACATGATCCAGTGCAGTTAATCAATAAGATAATGGAATGAATCAATAGCAAAGATTTTTAGGAGGTCTTAATTAAACAAACACTTGCAGATACAAATGATGTCTTCAATCTATTGATGGTGCCAGGGTGAGGGGTTAAACACGAACAAAACCACCAACTTTATTTTACCAGCATCTCTTTCTCTAAGCTACCACAGAGCATTTTGGCCTCTGCATTGGCCCATCACTGCACTCCTATTCATTTTTACCACCACATTACACAGGCAAATTAGCAGATAATAAAGAAAAAGAAACAAACTAAAAAACCTCCTGAACAATTCAAGATGCGATGACAACGTAGATAATTCACTGCTACTTCTTCTCTTTGAAAGGTGTGACTACCTAGCCAGAAGTCCTAACAGAGCCATTTTCCAGCTGCAAGGTGTACAATTAGAATAATTAAAGAATACCTAAATTGATAGACCCATTAATGCAGGAGATCTCCACGGGCCTCCCGCACAAACATGGTAAGTCGATATTTTTGATTCTCCCAATGGTTCTTTGCCAGGCACTGTTTTAAAGAGACATCAATCTATGATGTCAGCATTTATCTAATGAACCTTCAAAAATCAATTGTCAAGAAGGCCTGCTACATGTATGCACCCAATTTGTCCATTCCCAAAGGAATACTAGGTAAAACAAAAACACTGTGTTGCGTTCTCCCGTAAGGGAACTGTGGGAGGGGATTCTTTTCAACAGATTTCTTGGAAAAATCAAATGATGCAAACATTGTATCTGAGAACCATTTATTGATAAAGAAGGGTATGTGTCCCTACAGGAGAAGAAGAGAAAATTAAGCAGAAAGGGAGGAAAAAGATTCCAAGAGAGAAAAAGAAAGACAGGGACAGAACCACCAGAATCCCAGGGTGCGCTGTCGGCTTCCAAGCAGCAGGCTGAAGGTGCATGCTGTGAGCCGTGGCAGCACAACTTCTTCCCCGCCTTGGTCACTGAAAGGGCACGCACTCAGGTTCACGCTACATTTCTCTGAGCTTGGTTTCTCACACATTTTGTCCACCATTCTAATACCACCTTTTCTAACATGTCCATGGGAAGATCATTCATTAAATTTTTTGGGATTCCCTTCTGCCAACCTTATGACCGACTCAACTGTCTTGTGGAGTGGGTGGTCCCACCTACCCTGGCTGGGGGGGCAATCCTGGGTGACATCCTCAGGCTGAATCAGGTGGTGAAGATCAGAAGGATGTAGGAGCAGCAATGTTGGCGTGCTGATGGATTCGCCGTGGCACGCCTCTTTGAGCCTCACTGTTCCTGGACCTGTAGGCTCTTTGACACCCTAAACAATAACCCTAGGACTCATGGCAGCTTGTCACCTTGGCTGAGATCCCGATCACAACAGAGGGGCAACATTACAGCAGTGCAGTGTCAGGAATGTTGTGCCACCCTGCCGTGATGCCCTTGCAATGCCTTCTGCAGTGCCAGTGTCCTTGGAAGTGTAGGCTCCACAGCTCTCTGAAGCCTAAGCCTAAGGAAGAGGGCCGCAGGTCACTGGGGCCAAGGTCCCCACTCCTATGGGGGGCCCAGTTCAGAAAAGTGTAAGAGAAGCAATGCTGGGGCCTTGCTGTGATTGTCTTGGCATGCCTTTTCCAGCCCCAGTGTCCCTGGAGCTCTAGGTTCTTTGGCTCTCTCAACCCTAACCCTAAGCGTAACCCTAACCCTACCCTTAACCCAGACCCAGCACCATGGGTTTTCCAGCTTAGAAAGACGGAGGAGCAGCAATGTTGGGGCCCTGCTGGGATGGCCTTGGCAGGCCTTTTCCAGCCCCACTGTTCCTGGACCTGTAGGCTCTTTGAATCTCTCAAGCCTAAGCCTAAGCCGAAAGGTAGTTTGGCACTGGGATAGAGGTCCTCACGGCCATAGGTGGCACAGATTGAAGAGGTTTCTCGGGGAAGCAGCAGGCTGCTGTGGGCAGTGGCAGGCAGGCTTGTGGAGCAGTGAAGGAGGGTAGAAAGAACAGGTGTGGACAGGGAAGGCAAGCAGAGACAAAGCAGGGTGGACCGCAGGGAGACAGAATGCAGGCAAGGTGAGGACAGGAGCAAAAAGGGGATGAAAAAGTGGACAAGTGAACCAAAAACTGGACGGTACCCAGTTATGGCTTGTTTAATTGCTTTTTATATGCTAAGGCTCCTCCCATTGTCCTATCCCTTGAGGACCATTGGCTACTCAGGGAAATTGTCCCCTAGCAGCAGGAGTTTCCCCAACTCTCAGGGGAGTCACCTGCAGCCCAGTGGTGGCAGTTTTCTCTCCCCTGATCGGCTGTCAGGCGAAATCTCCACAGAGAGATCTTCCCTCCATTTTCTAAAGGGGTTGCCTGCATAGAGACTGTAATTTTGGTGGTCTCCACCCCTGCCACGCGTGCTAGCTGACGTCTACACATGCCATGTGTTAGGACTCTCAGCATGTGGTGCACAGCTCCTCTAGGAATTTTCCACCTGCTGTCAGAAAATGGATTCTTAACCCACAGTTTGAGAAATAAAATCAGACAATGCTGAGGCATAAATAAAAATTAAATTGGTTCCTCACACATTGTAAGAACAGTGAAAACTGCCTGTGAGCACCCTACCTGGTCTTGACAAAGGTAATGGAAGGAGGGAAACTCGACCTGGCTGTAAACACCAAGAATAGGTTTCCAAAGACAACAGGTATTCCAATCCCTTCTATATTTTTTATATATACATATATATATATATATATAAACAATAGGTATTCCAAAGAGAAAAGGAAATTACATGGCTTAACTTAAGGCCCTCTAAAATTGCCTTTGTCAGGCTTGCAGTACAATGACAACCAGGTGATTGTTTTTTAAATTACTATAATCAGGATTCTTAAGGATAATAGGATTGCCTTAGCTATTAATACAATTCTCATGCTTGTTGCCAGTAACACATTCCTTGGCAGAATGCTTGTTTACACCTGAGAGCCAGGGTGTTCAATCCTGCATAGCTATTAGCCAGGAGAGCCATTTAGCTCTGCTGAAGCAGTTCTTTTAGCTATTTTCTTGTTAGCGTTTAGACTCAACTTATCCTCACTATTCTGTCCACAAAATTCCCTGAAACTGATATTTTGACACTGTATCAGACAGAAAGTGGAGGTCTAAGTTAGCTTCTCCCTCTCTCCTGTTTGAATAATAAACTGGTCTCTCTAGTTGCTCCGAGGTAGGGCTGCCTCCAGCCTGTAACTGGAGGTGACAGGTACTCGCTAGCAGATGGGCTGTCTTGTAATCTTTTTCTTTATTCACAGCAACTCTGTCTCTTCCTTCTGTTCAGAGTATTTACTCTTGTTGGTAGCATGTAAACAGTTAGCTATGCCTTAGACAGTTCAAAGATGTGTTATGTGGGTGAATTAGTTGTTGCAGGATGCCTGTCTGCCTTCGTACACACACTTCTTTCAAACACTGCTGTTTTCAGATTTCTGCCCAATTAACTGACAATGATTGAGCCCAGTCCTGAGCTCCTTGCCCAGAGGAAACCTCCCCTGAATTCAGGAAAAGCTCTCAGGAAGCAGAAAGCTGAGAATCACTCTGAAGATGCCACAGTTTCTCCACACTAAAATGCTGCATTCCAAGTATTTAGTACACTTGCAAAACATTCACATTCTTATCTAAATACAAAGCATGCAATTTAATTCTTTTCGTAACACTTGTGTTTCTTGATGAGTTGGAATGAATTCAAGAGTTTTTTTACATATAAAAATTACACAGATTTTTTTCTAAAATGCATGTACTCTAAGCAACTAGGGCAGCACTGACAAACGGGACAGCCTCTGCAAACTACTGATGTCTCATGACATGTTCACTAATATTTCATAATGGCTTTTTTTCTTGCCTGTCTGCCGTAGAAGAACTGCTGATTTGTCTTTACTCACAGATAACATAGTGGGGCCAAGTTTTCTGTTTTGTGCAATCACATGAGGACTGCATTTTATTGCTGATATCTTGGGAAATGGGTTTTGTATTTCAATACCAACAATGTCCAACTCATCTTCTCGGAAAACTAATTCCCCATGTAATGAAGCTTCCCTCCACATAAACATCCACTCTTGCATGTTTATGAAATGCTCCTTTTAAAATTTTTTCTTAATGCAAGTGAAATTTCCAAATCTGCCCAATTGTACCAATCTGCATTTTTGGTACAAACCCGCATGAACCTTCCTAGGGATTCTGTTTTTAATTGTATTTAATGTACCACCCTTTTTTATTAAAATACAACGCAGTTTTAAAAAACAAGTATGCAAATTAATTTTAAAAGCTACTATTCAGTTCTTCAAAGAGATGTTCTATAGATATGTAAAGTTATACCAGCATGGGAACACAGCACTTGCTGTGCAAAATGCACCATCAGTTAAATTAGTAATAAATCAGGAGTCATCTCATGCATTAGGGGCACAAGAGAAATTTTCTGATACTTTATAGCACCTACATTTACTCGGATTTTTTTAGAAGGTTATGTCAAGCTTCCAAAATTTATCTAAACTTGTAATTCTGGTCTACTGTTGTTGGCTAATAAATAAATAAAAATGTAATAGATAAAAGTTACTAGACATGTTATGCATGTTTTACTGGTTAACTTTCTCAGGCGATATCATAAGCTTCTACTTCATCCTTGGGTATTTCCTAGTGAAATTATTTTAATTTATATTCGGGTTTTCATTCCCTGGGGGATGCCACTAAAGGCCTATGCCTCCATGGCACTTTGGCAGGTCAACTTATTAATAAAGACTTCTGTGGAAAGACAGAGTGGGACTTGAGCATAAGTCAAGTGAAATCACATAGTCTTTAAAGAAACTCTTGCAGAAGGCATTTTGCACTCTACACCCATCCAGAGTCATTGTTGAAGATAAGATTTGCCCAAACGTCCTCATTTTACAAATGATAGGACATGCAGGCAACAAAATAACTCACTCTTAAATGTCTTTGTGAACCTGAGCAATGACGTATCTGTACAAAAATAGATAGATCAGCATTGACAGTACATCATCCCTAGTATTATGCTAGAATACTCATTAATAGCTCAGAAATCTTTAGCAAGCAGTAAGATGCTCCTTCACAATCTCTCAAGAACTGACTAGTCTCCATCTTTCTTGAGAGATCTTTGAAAAGCAAATCAAGACTTAAAACATTATGGTGCTGCAATTTTAATACGCATTATTTACATTATTGTTGAAAAGGCTGAACTAAAGCTCCAGCCAGACTCTGCATGTGTGCCATGGTCTCTGGAAGCATGTTATAAATGCAATCTAAAATCAATAGCAAGACACAATTACAGCATCTGAATACCATTTGGGTGAAATAAGCTGATGCTGGTGAAGCAACCAGCAACTGTATGTCAATACCTGCAACGAAGCATTCCACAGCGTTTGCACAAAGAGGGGTTGAGTAAATATCAATAAAGCAACTCCTACTACAAACAGTAAAGATGATAAAATCAATATTATAAAATAAAAAAGTTAGCACACAGATGAACACTGTGATGTAGACAGTGCTGTGTTAGGAGTGTTGCTATGTTCCTGGATCTCAGTAAAGGAACAGACAATGGCTGCATTTCTCCAGTGCTCTGATTAATCAAGAAATGAAAGTATACAACAAATGGTATGCAAACGTTAGACCACAGAAATTCATATGAAAATGTATTTATGTCCTACAGCAGGAGGAATTACACGTCTGCTGCACCTGCTAGTCCTGTGCACTGTCAAGAATCCATCTAACTAGCCCACAATATGCCAGCTCTGTCTGCTTAATGGGAAGACCCTGAAGGACTTCACATTTGCCCATAGAGAAGGCTTGAGTAAGAAAAAATAATCCATTATTGCAAAATATTTATATTAAAGCGTCAAATCCCAGTAAATTCTTTAAAGACCCAGCAACTAAAAGGGTAAAACTGCGAGTGACAGCCCATCTGCAAGATGCTGTCTGTAGCTCTGACCTGCATTTAAAACAGGGCTGCTTAGCCTTTAGAGCACCTAAAGTTGGCTCTGTTGTTTGCATTTCATAGAAACTACTTTTGAAAGTAAACAAGAACCTTTAGTGAATTATTTAGCATACAAATAAACCAGCAAAGAAGCCTAAGTAGGCCAATATGAACTAACTGGATTGAAATATTCGTCTGTAAATAACTTTTCAATCTGCTGCTTTCACGTACAAATACTACATGGAACATTAGACACAACTAGCTTCTAGGGATATTTAGGCTCACTGGAGAGCAATTTTTATGTCTACTGGCATCTGTGGGTAGTGATATGGACTGACTGTTAATATAACCAACATAAAATTTATGTGAACACTCACTGCAATAGCAACACACTGTCAGACAGCTGGTGGTTGATGCGTAGCACATGCGGATTTTATATGCACTGTGTAAACTAACCTTTGCAAAAAAGATTTAGCAGGTTTATTAGTTTAGGAAATCGCTATAATTAAGGATAATTCATAATGGCCGCTTATCCATTCTATGGCAATAGCTGCTTTAATTTAGACTCTGTTTCTTTGAGCCATAAATAAGTGTGCTGATATCTTCTGCACAGATGTGGCATTCAACCTGTTCAAGATGGTTGAGTTCTGCTTGTGTTTTAATGCAAAAAAATAGTAGATAAGGCCATAAAAGGCATTTTGCTTGAAATAAATTAGCAAAAAATGCAGCTTGAAAGTTCTGAAACTCTACTAGTAGCTCCTTTTAGGGAGGGGAGGGTAGAACTCAGAAATTTTCCAAAAAAAGGGAACGAACTACATGGTCAGAGATCTGACCTGAGATAGAATACCAGATTTGCATAATTAATCATTGGAAAAAGAGATATGTCTGTGAGCTACGAGTATTATTTACAATCTATTCAGTTTGCAATGGAGGGTTTGACCTCTGGGAGCCCTTCTTGTAACACTGTGACTTTCCTGCTTCTGTGCACAACTCCAGCCTTCTCTGCAGTGGAACACATGTGGTGTGTCCTAACTTCAATTCCTATTAAAAATTCCTGCAAAACAATTCCTTGTGTCCACATTGCTTATTTAGTGGACAGTACTTATTGGAACTGTCAGCCACTGATGTCCTACTGTCCTGCCGCCTTGGAACCACCATGGGTCTCTCTGACCAAACCTCCACAAATCCAGCTTTCCTTCCATTCCCTGCCCTTGGACATGGGAATTCTTAGTAGAAACATTTCACAGATAACTACTTTACCAATCAGGAACTATTACCACAAAGGCCTATAGTAACCAACATAGCAAACTCACTGATTTAAAAAAACCAAACAACAAACTGCTACACTTGTCACTTGTGACCCTATTGGTACCTTCTGTAGACAATGCCTATAGACCCACCCAAACTAAAAATTATGATTTGAGGTGTCTTTCAGAAAATGCTTAAGATGGTTGATAAAGCAGCTTGAAGTATCAAATGATCGGCAAGTTTAGAAATAAATACAATCCAGTTTCTCCTGATTCCAATTCATGCTTCTTCCTTTCTGGAAGAACTCTAGATTAGCATGGACAGTAAAAAATTTGGATACTGAGCTTTGCAGCAGATGACTAAGCACAATGGCTCAAGGCATTATTTCCTTCTGTATAGAGGCAAAAATGTAGTGTTATGGAAAACTATCCAGCCTTGTAAGTCTCCTGCCACTAAATTACTAACACATTGCTTTCCAGGGAGGGTGCAACCTACATTTTTTTTCCATTTAGATTTTACAGTACCCTCAAAAGTGACATTAAATGACATAAATTCACATAGTGTTATGGCAGTCAGTGGAGCACAGTAAACATTCCCTAGTTGGGATCAAGTCAGTCAAAGATGAGATGCTTTTCCTGGATTGTACAGTTTTCCCATCAGCCCAGCTTACACTGTGCCTGAAGAATGTGTACCAGCCAAAGCACTGGATCTATGAGTTTAGTATGGATCTTTGCTAAAAAGAAGACACAGGGGTTTTTTTAAAGAAGAAAATACAAAAGTGTAAGTAGTCTGCTTGCAATCACCAAGAAAATACTGAATAATCAGTTAACAAAGGGAGATGCAGCAATCACCATACATACTGAATTTCAGGTTACCTAAGCCTATCATTTTCAATCTCTTGATGACAAATGACCACACCATTCTACTCATTTCCAGTCCAGTCTGAAGAGGTATTCATTGTGAGATTCAGACTTCAGTAATAAAAAAATCTTGGCTAAGCACTATGTTTCTAATCCCTTGAATTATTACATTCAATTTTTTTCATGACTGTATGGAATAAAGTACTAAAAAAATCTTCCAATACCCTTTGCAAATCCATGAAGTAATAAAGCACAACTACTGCTTTAACACCATTCAAAACATAAACACTGCAGTAATTATGTACCTTCTGGGTAGAGGCACTACACAAAGAGAAGGAAAACGTGAAACAAACCTTTTTTTAAGGCATTCCTAGGCAGTGACAGGAAACAACTGTATTTTCCTTACCCAAATCAGAGCCAAGATTAGAATGGAAATGGCAGAGATGAGATCCAAAGTCAGAAGTTTTGCTGTCAATGCAAGACACCTTTTGGCAGTATCCTCTTGCTCTCTGGGTTCTGACTAATATGTTTTGAATGAGATAAAAGCTCCTGCATTAGCATTCAGTTCAACCAACAAGAGCAATTGACTATAGAATTGCTTTGCCAATGGCATATTGCACATAAGCTGAGTGAAGCTGCAAATCTCCGTGCCAGAGGAAATTTTGGTATTTCCATTGCTTTTTTATATATTGCATGTATTTTATCGAATAATGGCCAAATAATTCCAAATTGCAAAACTCACTCTGATTCGGAGAACTGAGCTGAAACACTTGGGTTTTAGTCAGCAGAACATTGGGCTGTTTTCTTTGTGGTGATGTTCAGCTTGGTGGGACTTGTAGCAGGTGAGCCTGACGTTCACACTCACACTATAGTTGACATCCCTTGTGGGATGAGTTGACATCTGCCATAATTTATTCAGCAGTCATTTAACTCCTACAGGCCATTACACAGCTTTATCTTATAAAGTCCAAAATACATCAAAGATATAGTATTTTTGCCAAGAAGCTGAACAAATGGAACAAAATGGGAGTTTGATCTACCCTTCTAGAAGATGATTTCAAGTGCCACAAAATTAATTTTTTTTTAATAATCAAAACCCTGAACTTCAGATCAAATTTAAAAATTAAAGAGATTTTGTTTTAATAAAACAGAGACATTTATCATGGGAAGCTTAACTTTGTAAAAGTTGCACTTTTTGGTGAAGAAGTATTTAACATTAATTTTGATTAGCTCAAATAATTGTAACTCAGCAAAAATATGGTAACGTGGGAAGTTAGATACTGCTGTGCTAATTCTTACCACAAAAACAGAGCATATGCTGCATCTTTATTAAATAATTCTTATACTTGAATAAGAAATGAATCTTGATTTCTTGAAAAAGGCTTTATTGTTCAAGGTTGCAACGGAAATACAAACCCTACCTGCTTAAAAACAGAAGCTGAAAACACATTAGAAATGGTCTTAGAGAAGCTGAAAATGTATATCTGGGGGTTGGGCCGGGCCTGAACAGGAAGGAGGACACTATCTCACCAAGAGTTGTGAGGTAAACTAATGTCTGTTGAACCCAAATTTATAAATTCCTTTTTTTCCTGAGACATTTCTTACAGTAAAACTGTTCTCTAGGTACTCCAAATTGCTGTAACGACTAGAAAAAATCAGAAAAAAAGTCTTACACTAGGCTAAAGTGGCTACACATGATTCTTAACAAAGGGAACACTTGTTATAGCCTTGGACAAGAAGGAAGCAAGTCAAGAAAAAGAACCACTTGTCCAAGCTGGTAGTGTACAAGAGAAGACCTGCGAGCAATGGAAGGCTTGTCTGAACAGGTTCCACAAGGGGAGGGCAAAAGGAAAGAAAAGAACAAAACAAACAGAAAAGGATAAAACAGTGCAGGAATGTGAGGAGTAAGATCCAGCAGGGTACAGTTATTTTGACTAAAGCCTAAAAAGCATTCTGTGATGAGGAACTCGAGATGGGGCAGGGGGCAAGGGAGAAAATAGGTTTTCTTTATTAGGATTTGCCATTTTGGCTTATTAGGTTTATTTTATCTGTGCTTCAAATAAAATATAGCAATGGAGAAGCCAGCTAGGTATTTGCTAAATAGTTTGAAAGTGCTGCTGCTGATGACCAGTGTATCTTACTGCACAAAAGCTCATTATGTGGCTTGTCATTACTGGAACTGATTCCTTAGCTAACCCAAACTCTTATTCTTCAAAGTCTCCAGAGGAAGGCATTATCAAGAGAACAAAATGCTCATGCCAGAGGAGCTCAAGAAAAGGGTGACTGGAGGAAAGTCAGCGCAGATCACGTGGGGAGGAGGCCAAATGCGCCACGTCCCACCTTGCACCAACCATCCAGGCAGTCTGTGCCCAACCTATGCCAAAGAGGCAAAATTTAAAAAAGAAACTGGTAATGCACAAACTAAATAGTTCAATGGGATGAGCATGTGATGCGTGGAAGCGCTCAGCAAGGAGGCTGGATCGGCACTCGGGGTGAGCGTCAGACCCACCGCGCCCTGCTGAGCTCCGGCTCGGCACCGCACGCGACGAAGGGAGCAGGCACCAGCTCAGAGCTCTGCAGACTCTGCTCAAAAGCTGTCAGCATGGAAAGGAACTGAGGACACAACTAGGATCTTGCAGATTGGAAGAAAAAAAGGAAGCACAAGGAAAAAAAATAATCCTGAGCATGGGAGATGTAAGGAAATGTATGGTTGACAGGTTTTGTTAGTCCCTCTCCCAGGGATCAAAATTTCTTCAGAGACTGCCAACAAAGGGAAGTCCCTTAAAAGTGAAAGCCAGTGGCCAGACTGAGAAGGAGAAAAGCAGAGATTATAAAGTAAACAAAATAGAAACTCAAGCACATCATCTGTCTTTGGTTGTAACTCACTTCTTTACTGAGAAATAAACTTCAAATTATCGAACATGAATAATGTAACAGAAGTCACAAAAGAGTGACTGAATGCAGAAGTGGTCTTCAAGGTTAGATTACATCACTTTGTCTTAAACAAACAAACCAAAAAAGCAATAAAACTACCACTAGCTTTCTATAAAATATTTTTAAACTGCAAATCACTTTTTCTATTTAAAAAAAAGAAATGCATTTGCAGTAGGAGTTAACACAGTTTTGAACATAACAAACAGCAAACAGTTTGGCACCGATTTTTAGCACTTATGGTTGACTGCAACAGCTAAAGTACAGTATTTTTAAAAGCAGAATGTATTTCTTAAGTCACAAGTTTTTTCATTGGATTTGCAGATGGGGACCTCTATTGGTATAAAATAATTACTAAAAAAAAATGACACCTGGAAATAGACCCATTGGCTCCCACAAAAATCACATTTGCCAAATTCTCATTTTCATTACAGCAATCTTAACATATACCCATTTCAATTAAAATTGCAGGAATTAGCCCAATCAAATGCAATTAATATAAGAATTTGGTCCAATTGGGAAAGACATCAAGTATTCTTAAGGAAAAAAAGCTACAAAGAAGAACTAATATACTTTGAAGTTAACCTTCGCATACTTACGCCTGGGGGCCCTTCCGTGCATGTGCCTTACGTGGTTTTTTACTACAACCTCCGTGTAAGCATGCAGCATTCTGGCTTTGGACTGACATATCTCTGTGTTGGGCAGGATTTTCAATCCTTCATGACTATCTATTTGTCACTGCAGGTGAGTGGTAGCACTCAGGCTGATCCCCAGCCACTTTCACAGTTACTTATCTGTCTTTATGGATTCTTCCTGTGTGTCAAGTTGGTGCATAACAGCATTACTGTCAGGGTGACAAAATTGTCCCCAGAGTGTCACAAATGATTCCCCGGCCGTATGGCTGCAAGCAGGTAGTAACACATCCACACTGCCTTCCTCAGCTCATCTTTCTCCAGCCCTGCCACCCGCCCCTTATTCTGCACACACACGCACACATTCCCCTCTACGGATGTAAACCTCAGCTAAGAATTAAGACAGTTCTAATTTTGGTACTTTAAAATCACCACCAAAAATAAAAGAGCAGAGTTTCCTTTCAGGGTGAAATATTTTTTTCTGAAAAGTCTGCTCATTTGCCTTATTAAATAATAGACTTTTGGGGGAAGAATACACTGCAGAATTCCTGTTTTCTAAATATGGAAACCATGATTACAAATTCGAAACAGTGCCTAAAAATTTGCACACACTGATTTCTGCTGAATTCTATATGCCATCCATGCTCTTAAGTTTTTTCACGTGTTTTTCTATCAATGAAAGCCTGGGGTTTTTTTCCTATAATTCTGTTGCATTTTTTACTTAATTGTATTCCACACACAGTAATACCTTTTTTAAAATAACATGTTCTCCAGTTCAACACTGAGTGTTTATCTGGGATAAATTTAAAATCTCATTTGACAAGTGCTGGTTTAAAAACTTTTTTCCCCCCCCATGATGTAAAATCATTCCAAGAGCAAAAAAAAAATCCATCAAGTTAAAAAAAATTATCTATTATTTGAAGAAGGCTGAGAATTTTGATAAATGCAGAGAAAAAGAATGCTTCAGCAGCAAAGCTTGTTCAATAAGCTAAAAACTACTTCATGTCACATAGTACAATCTAAGATTTCAGTGATTCTTAAATGAACCATCTTTATGTAAATAAGTTCTGCTTTGTTAAAGTCCACTGTACTTCAATTCTTCAAAACACCCTCGAGGTAACTGTTTCCAGACACTGACAGTGGACAGGACTCCATGATGGGGAGTCCCCGTGTTTTTGTCCCTTCATCACCTTGCTGTATCAGCTCATCTCTCTGTGCCTCAGTTTCCCCAGCTGTGAAGTGAAGACTGTTACACACAATTTTCCCATAAAAATGCCAAACTGCAGAGTAGCAAAAATAGCCAACATTAAAAGTACCATGAGATAAAAGAAAAGCCTTTTGCTTGGAAGATAAACCTTTAGAGAACGACCCAGGCTGCGTGTGTGTGTGAAATGCACAGTCAGGCATTGCTGCCTTGAGAAATGCAGCTGGACCAAGGGTACCCAACCCTTGCTGACACTGGCACGACCGAGCAGGACTGGAGTGTTCCAGCAAACACGTGTTTGGGCGTCCGCGCACACCCTCCCCACCCCGCGGACCATTTGTCCTTCACCCGACAAACACTCATTGTCTGAGTTCTCAGATAGGTTCAATATGATTTCTGACACTGGAAAAACAAAGCTAAAAGCAATTTAGAAATACCTGCCCATGAAGTCAAAAGGCAAAATATCTAAAGCTTCTCCTGGAATCTCTGACCTCAGAGGCTGACATGGTTTGATGGGAAATTTAATGTAATAGTCTGAGAAAGCCAAAAGGCCTATTGTCAGCAATGAAGTCTGAAAGTTAGCAGAATTAATATAACTGTACAATGGAAGTGCCCTCGAGGGACAAGGCTGCAGAACCAGGGCAGAGGGAAAAATGACTTTTGAAGTCATTTCACTATGACATTCTGTCATCACCGCTAAACGGAAATAAAAAATCATCTGTATCACCACATGCTTCAGTGTGTGTCCCTTCCTTATCTAATATAAAGTAATAACACTGACGTCCTGTGCCCCACCTAAGCTGGGAAGGGGCTCTGCAGGGACTTCGGGAGCTCCATTTTGAATTGCTAAATGCAATAAGAATAAATGCAAGTGGGAGCCTATTTAGCAGAGAATGATGTCTGGTCTGTAGCCCATCAAAGCCCAATAAATCTCAATGCTTCAACAAGAGATGAAAATGGTTATCTCATCATTTCAGTGCCAGGGTGAAATTTTCTCTGAGCCAGAGTATTTTTACAGATGATTTATGTCTGGGAAGGGTAGTTGTTTAACAAAATGGCAGATAATGATAAATAGAAAGCAAATAGAAACAGCAGCAAGGGAGTGGTTCTTAGTTGCAGCAGCAGAATAAACAATATACTTACATAAAGTATATGTCACATATAAGTGCCATTATTCTAAATCCTATGAGTTATATGTTACTTGGAACATCACATAAAAGAGCTGGTAATATGATTTACAGGATAGGAAATTTAACATGTATGCAAGGCAAATAAGTATCAAAATTCTTCTTTCTGTTAATCCCACTTCACTGAGATTACTGTAGATTTACAATTGTATAATAAACAAGAAGTGTCTGTGTGTTCACTGGGTTTAATACATTATTATATTAAAAGGAGAAGGATCAGAAGATGGGCTAATTTTGGTGTTGTTACAAATTTATTTTTAACCACAATATTTATAGTGTCTGTGGGCTAAAATACAAATACTTTAACAGAAAAAGGAACGGCTGATACATACGCTATCTGGACATGTTTTTAATAAAGTCATCTGAAAACAAAACTTTTTTTTCCCTTAAGATCTGGGTTTGGATTACATGATAAAACAAATATTCATGGAGTTAATGATGAGAAGAAAATGCAGCATAAAGCAAACAAAGCTGCCTGTTTGAGCTTTTTGAATTAGAGATACTGCAAACAATGTCAAATTGGAGATGGAGATTTGAGGTCAGAGTGCTCGGTTTCAGTTTCTTTTTCTTTTTCTGCATTTTTCCTGTGGCTGTACACAAAGGAAAAAAAAAATCTAATTACAGTTTTAAATGCCCAAAATGCCATGTCCACCAAAAGCCCGATGCTCATTAGTACTAGTAATTAACTTTACAACTGTCAACACAAACACCACACAGGCTGACAGATAGATAGTAGCTCTGAGGGTGCTAATAAATCCGGAAATAACAACTTGACACGCAGATGCACAAAAGGATGCAGGTGATAAAGAAATGTTGACATCAAATCTAATTATCTCCGAAACGGCCAAGTACTGCACAATCCCCAGTAATGCACTGTTATTGCTGGTGATGAGCCCCACTGGAACGGCTCTTAACCACAGCCTACAACGGAGCTTTTACAGCCCTTGTCATATCTAGTGAGGACAATATCAAAAAGGAAATTATGAGTGTCATGACCCCTCCAAGTCAAAAATCTAGTGATGAATATAGGCTCAGCAAGGCATAGCAGATTACCCCCTTACGAGTTTTAAAGCCAGGATGATATATGACATTTTTATCAGGCACTTTCTCAGGAATGTCACCAAGAGGGAAAATAAAGGCCCTGAAAAGAGACGACTAGGTGAATTATGCAACTGTAATTGCCGATCATAACCTGATATGAGCTGAAATTGCTCTGTTTTCATATTGAGATAGCATAAAATTGTCGGGAAATGCAATGGCTCCTTAATGTGGCCTAGATGAGTCTAATATTCTGATCATTTTTCACTCAGCTGCTAGGTAAATAGTGCTTCTTTAACACAACCACCGTGGCCCAGGGCAATCTAGGGGCCCAATTTTACACTTGAATTGAGAAAATATGTGTAAACTACAATTTTTCATATTTTCTGCATACATAAGAAGATGAAACATCTTTATCATGTGTATTGTCTGGCTGAGCTTATACAAAATATTAGTTTATCTCTCCTACTTTGGTTTATTCCATAAGCAAAACACATAGATCTAAAGGACAGGCAATATTCTATATACAAAATAGGTCCATCTTTTATGCAGCCTTGTATGAGGGATTCTACCATTTTGTTTTTGAAAAGCTGGCAATTAGCAAGTGTAGATTTTGCAAAATAAATTAAAATATTCTAAAATGCTCACACTTTTCTGCAAATTGGTATTAAAAAACAAGGAAAACAAAAGGCCACAGAAATATTTATCTGTACAACCTGAGATACTAGTTTAAACAATAACCTCTAGGGGAAAAGGAAGGTGAAGGGCATTTCTTTATTACCATGCCATAAGATAAATTTATTTTATCATAAATCTGATGTATTAAGTGGTTTATAAAACAAATTTGCTTAAAAAACAAATCTGAGTTAAAATTTAAAAAAAACTCAAATCAACCACAAAACCCAATGAAAGAAAAAGCATGCTACTACCCATTCTCAGATAATAATCAGCAATAATACCTGGGGCAGAAAGGTCATAAACCATACTTCCAAGACAGGAATAATTCATTGTACTACTATGTGTTTAAGAATTAGTTTGATAGAGTCACTATCTAGACTGTGAGATATTGTCTATCAATCTGACCTTCTAAAAATGAGCCCACAGACTCCCACTTAGATCAAAACCTCTGCTTTTGTGATAAGCAGTGTCTTTCTTACGATGAATTTTAGGCAGGCTTACGATGAGTGCAGCACCATTTGCAAAATATGGAAGTGAAGCAATACAAACTCTTAAATAATTAGGTCTTTCTAAATTTCTAGATGTATTTTTCCCGCAAAGGAACCAAAAAAAGCAACTCTGTTTTGTTCACTTGCTTAAGAGTCAGTTCAGAAATAAACAAGTACAAGGGAGGTTAAAAGATTGAAGTGTCTTTGTTTTCATTTATGTTATCTGTTCTTAGTTCCTATATATCCACCTTATCGAGGTGCTCCAACACTAATTGCAAAGCAGCACTGACTAGCAGCAATAACCAGCACTTGGAAAAATCCCAGCTGATTCTGGTGACTGCAGATAAGAGCCCCTTAACAAACTTGGGTATATCTGCATCAACTTACTTCCTACTCCCTTCTACATTTTATGCTTCCTAAAGGCTGATATTTGTACCAAATATTGTAGCAAAGTGATACCTCACTCTACAGAGAGGCTTCAAGCACAGATGATTTCCAAAGGCTTCAGGGTGTGGGATACACGGAACTGAAAATAACACTGAACACTGTGATACTTCAGTAATCTCAAGTCTTTGTAAAATATTTGACTGGAAACCAGGAGAGGATTGAAATATAGTCCCTAGCAATTAATACTGTGTGATCCTAAATGTAGAGTTGTTCAGATCTCAAAAGAATTTAAAACTGTAGACCCATCCATATTTATTACATTACCACTAACCCTATTATGAACAGTCTTTATGTAATTAACATACCAGCAGGGAATTTAAGAGGTACTTGGCATTAATTTTCAATCCCTATTCTCCATGAATTTGGTACTCAATTGTAGTGATAAATAGAAGACACATGGTTATGGTTACGCATTTTCTCTAACGATTATGCACCACAGTAGAAAATACCTCATAATGCAGCACAGGCTCACAGTTAGCAAGAAAACCCATTTACTGCTGCATTTTCATTCTCTTCCAGTAATTCAGAAAGTCAAGTGACCACTTTCCATCTTTTTCCTTTTTCACAGAACCTGTTTCGAGAAGACTTTTCCCACAGTCGCTGGCACTTGGCAAAAAAATAACTTCCAACCTTTATCATTGCCTCCTGAAGTCAGCCCCGCTGAAGGTGTATTTATTCCATCTCCCCGTCTCTGTATCCCCCTTCTGGAGAGCGGGCACAGGGGCTGCAGCCACTGTTGCTAAGCAACTCAGCCACAGCACTGCATCACCAAGTACAGATTGCTCCCTTTGCTTTCAGCCTCACAAATTTGGGAGCTGCTATAATAATAGGAAGTAGTATGGATAACAAAACCATTATCCATAGACCGGTAAGTTAGCAGATGGATCATAAGAGCTAAAAAAAAAATAAAAATCTACTGTAACAAGAACACTGAACAATTATTGGCAGTATTATTTTCAATCTTTTTTTTTTTCATCAGTACAGCCGCTACAAAGAAGTTTACATACTCACTATGCGTGAATGAGAAAGTATTTTTGAATTGTGATAATTTTTGTGGGTCTTTCTGTGCAAGAGAACACCACAACATCGGTGCTGCTGAAAGCTAGCACAAGATCTATTAGTAATCAAATTTCAGCCCAGATTTTATGGTTAGTCTAACCGAGTTAATTTCTCTAATGTTAGCAATTCATGGAAAAGGTCTCTTGTGGCAGCACAAACCTGGGATCCACAGCAGCTGTCAGAAGAGACTCTGAGGAATTCCTTATTAGCCAGAATGCAACCAGGCAGAAAACTCATTACACAGTGCTAAATATACTTAATCACATCTATTAGAGAAAAATGAACTTGATAATTACAACAAATAACTAAAGAGCAAAAAGTGTTCATGGAAAAACCCACACCAGGAAGTGTAAGAAGAGGGGCTGCATACTGACTCTGTGTGGGAGAAAGCCTCGCCGGAAACTCCTGTGATTCTGATGGAAAACGATTACACCACAATGTACAAATGATTTAGGTTCCCCTTGAAAGTGAAGCATTTACATTTAACAGCTTACATAAACGTAACATAATAAGTAAATTAATTGCTTAGGTTTTAAAAACTAATTTGGAAAGCTCTTCAGAGAGTTGAGACAACAACATATTCTCAACATGCTTTTTTGGGGAAAAGAAGTCTGCTACATTCACCACAATAAAGCTAATTTCACAATAGCTGGTGCTTCACTGCAGTACATAATACAAGTGCCCAAGGTTTTTCCTTGTTCTGCAGCCTTTATTGTGCATCAAATGGGATTGGACTGTGGGGTCATGTGGTCCACAATTTTGCCCATCAAGCTATCTATATTTTAAAACTGACAGTACCTGATACCTTTAGTTTAAAAATGACCTCACAACGTAATAATAGCCTGAAGTCAAACACAAGCATCACATACTCTTCGTGGATTCATCACATGCCATACACAGGCACTCCAAGCAGACCTGGATACCATCTGCCAGAACCTCCCTCCTCTGTCATCCAGAAGTATACAAAGTCTGTCTTAGTTTTTTTTTGCACTTTGCCTCGTCAGTGCACATGAAGTGTGGGCACTCTAAATTTGCAGCAACTGCAAATCCTGATGAACAGACACTTGGAGAGCACAACGGAGCAGTGACTGCAGCTTCACACCTTTAGAACAAGCCTAATACCCCGACTTCTGTCACTTCATACCAAATTCCTCTCACATCTTATGAAAAGCAGTTAACCTTTAAGCAGATCTGAACTTAGTTTGGAGTCTTTTTGAGCCCAAAATTTATTTTAAATTCTTTCCCAACTACATATATCCTTAATTCAATATCATTGAAATAAAAAAATCAGGCATATTGAAATCATCAAATAAAATCTGAGAAGGGATACTCCAAGGTTTTCATGTAATTTTAACTTTATTGGAAGAGGACAGCTAAGTAAGGCACGAAGCAAGCCCTCTGGGTTTTCTTTTTCTATTCAGCCATAGAACACTTTCACCTTTATTTCTATGAAATATAATTAAAACATTGGATAGCATCTAGCAAAAATAAGACGAATTCTTCACAGTTGTTTCCAAATAAAGAGAGAACACAATGGCCACAAAGTCCCTACCTAAAGGCTGTCAAAGACATACAAAACCTCAATACTTTGCAAGCCAAAGTGAGGGACCCAGGTAAGTCCCAAGTGAAAGGTCTACACTGCCAGCTTCCTCTCTTCACCTCATTCCTTTCCTCCAGCTGTCATGAAGAGAGGCAAGAAACTGCAGAATTCCATTTCCTAGGAACATAACTTAAAATAGTGGAAATTAGGAAACAGGATTTGATTCATCGTGTGGCCCAACAGCAGTGAGAGATCCAATGTCTGCATGACAGTAAATTAAGAGCAGATGGACAGGACTTTGAACTGATAGACAAAAATTTCTTTTACTGCTCCCTTGCACTTGCTTTCCTTTGTTTTAGCTGATTCCTACCTTCTCTGGGTCATTTCTGCTGTCTCTGTATCATGTCAGAACCAGTATTTCAGAACTAAAACAAGGCAGTAGCCACAAAGCTCAGGCAGTAGCCACTTCTCAGAAGTTAAGGACCACACATATATCATTTTTAAATACGCTCCTTACAATGAGTTACACTTGGGGACTAGTGTTATTTAAAGAAAAAATGTAAAAGGTATTCTAAAAGAGTCTTAAAATTGAACATATTCTTTCTTCCAGTGAAAACATATCATCCCATATACACATGGATACAGTACTTTGCTTGGCTGGGCTTTACGATAACACAATGTAATTTTGGGGAGTGGCAGTAATTCTGAAAATTTTTTGGTTCTAAGTTTACAGATCAGAAAATGCTCTTATGGAAAGAAGGAATTGAACCTTGCAAAAATTACTGACTTCATGAAGTCTATTATTCAACTCATAAATCTAAAGGGTGAACCCTACTACAGAGAACATGTAGTATTCCTCTGTGTGAGCAAAGGTATCACAGAACTTATAGAATTGCTTCCTCAGTTCCGTACATCAATTAAATAATTTGTTTTCCTTTGTACAAGCTGAAATTCTAATTTTAGGTTGTCAGTTGTAACTTAGCATATACATTACACCATGCTGAAATCAGAATTAATACACACACGTGAATTAAATTATGGGCACAGAATGGTACATTAATTTTGAAGTTATTTTTAAAAATTTCTACTGTATTTCAATAGATTTAACTCCCACTTAGTTATACCAATACAATAAATGTCCAGTAAGTTTGAGATGTGGAAAAACAGTTTTTTCCTTCGAGCATCCTCTCTCCATTCTTCCTCTGTGCTTTCAAAACTAGGCACAGTTTACACTGGATTGCTGTATTAGGTGAACCTTTCACCTGAATTTTCATAGCAGTTTCTACAATCTTTTGACTAAGATACTCTTTACCTGAGAAGGTTAAGTTGGCCACACAAATATAACATTAACTATATGAAAGAGAGCTATGGTAGCAGTGGTAAGACAGAAAAATGAAACAAGCAAGTTTTAAAGGGCATAAAAGGCCATGAGCTTTCTTTATGTGTAAAGAAAATGGCTACAACTGCATCAGAATTTTGTTCAAAGAGTAGAAGTTACTGACTGCTCCTTTCAGAAGGAAAGCAGAAGGAAAACTCCATGGTTAGGAGTTTGGACAATAAAAGCTGGTTCTGTAACATTTCTCATTTACACACTACGAGCCCTGAGCATAGAAAAACCACAAGTATAATTGTACATTGCAGTGACAAAAAAAGGAGGTGTAATGTCCTTATACAACAATCATGTTCAGGAAGGCTAAACACAATGAGAACATCATCAGAATGTCAGAATTCTGCCCTTAGTGTTTTGGGGATAAAGGTACATTGCAATCCTTTCTGTCCTGCCATTCAATAAATAAGCCTTCCTCACTTTAAACAGAAAATGTATCCAATTTAATATAAAAGTTCATTAGCATTTACTGAGAATTGAATTAATAGAAATGGAAAGCTTGCTGTAGAATTAGTGTGTTAATAGTATATGAACTGCAGATATTTCCTTTTAAATCCAGACAATTCTTGCAGGGATATAAATTCTCATTCTTATTTAATTCTCTGTTGGAGGCCTTATAGATTTTTTTTTCCCCCAGGGAAGTTTTTTCCATAAAAGTGTAGTATCTTGAATTTTAAAAAAAAAAAAAATCTGTGGAGATGTTCGCAGAGCAAGTTTATGTTGAGAATGAAGAGCAATTTGAACGCTAACAGAGAGTGATGAGCAGTGACAAACACAAGAACAGAGGAATCATTCCTTTTACAGTCCTCATGGACAGTCCAAAGATGCCACAAGCACAAACTTTTCCTAAGCAAAGAATGTTCTGATAACATCAAAAGCAGAAAATCTGATTAAAGTGGCTAAAAATGAGCTCTGCTGTTACAAAGTGTGGAAAACCTCATGTCTCCAGATGGTCCTAACTTGAGTCTACACTGGTTATGAAGCTTTCCTTTGTTTTTTTCCTATTTTCCAACACAGGGCTGCACCAAACACCCTTGAAAAATATGGAAGAGTTAGGAACAACACCGACAAGCAGAGCAAGCAGAAGCAGCACAGCGTGGTGGCAGCTGCAGCAGCACGGGACTGGCAGGGGCTGCAACACAGGGCTGGCACTTACCAAACAAGAGAGACAACCGCTGCAGACCACGCATGGGGCATCTCTGCGTGGGGCTCCCCCCCAAGAAATGACAAGAAGAACTGCATCCATGACTTTCTCTAATGTTCATAACTCAAAACCTACGACCTTGATCACTTTAGCAGATGGTTTTGCTCTGCTGTAGTTGCAATTAAACAGAGTGTGCCAAAGTGAAGAGCAAATTACCCACGCTATCTATCCCAGTTAAAAAAATCTGCAGTCCTCCAGTATCTAGTGGGACAATATCCAAAATTTTTCGGCACCAGCCCATGCTGTATTGCCATTATATTTTATGTCAGTCAGTACTTCAGAGAGTCCAAGACCCTTGGCATATGTTCTTAGTTAACAAAATGGAAAATTAAACTTTGTAGCAACCCCCTGCCACTCCCAAAATAAAAGAAAAATTCTATTTACATCAACGAGCAGGAAGTCTGATCTTCCTGTGCCAGCCAAAAAGTCTACAATATAAGGACATTTGGCTGAAGAAAGGAATATAAAGTAAGCAAACTAGACTAAACTCTCAATCCTGTATTTCAGGTGCTGAGGAATATTCATAAGGAATATGAATTTTAAAATAACCTCTGATATTGACAAGCAGAAGTTTATTACTTTGACAGAGCTTTTATGCCTTTTCAAAAATGAGCTGACTTTTTGAACGCATTTATCCTCATGGAAAAGCGCTCCTGAATTTCTTCAGAATACAAAAACTACCATAATCATAAGTCCAGTATATGCACAAACAAGTAAAAAAACTGAATTTTAACGAAACAGGAAGAGGTACATAAGACTGTGGCATTTTCACTAATTAATCACAATGTATAAGACCCTATGAAGTCTGAGGGACTGAACAAGACCATGTTTGAATATGAGACTTAGTCTTTGGTTCCCAGCTATCAGAACAAACTTTTCTCTGGGCTACACTGAAAAGGAAACACGAGCAGAACCTTCTCCTTGGTTCTCCAGCATTGATGAATTTGGAATACCCATGTAAAGTAGTTTTTACAAATTAAATGCATGAAAACTACAATGAGTAGACTTTTAAAAATTATATTTCAGAGTAGATCTGAATATGAAGAAGATATGTAGATAAACTACCTCACTGGCAAACTCACATTGAGATTTTTACAGTCCAGATGGTATGGGGCAAAGCAAAAGGGGGCATTTATGTCAGAGCCTGTACAACAGGAACAAGGATGCTGATATGGTTTCTTTTTTATATACAGCTGGGTAAAGAGATCAGAGAACACTGGAACGTTAGCCAAAACAAGTTATCCAGCTGCGCTGTGTTTCATCACATATCAATTTTTACTGAAAGAAAACCATACAAATTTAATCAGTTCTTCATATGGTAATATTTAACATTTTTCCCCAAGTTGTTTGATATTATTGTTTTAAAAGTTCCTTTTCCCCCGTCCTCGAACGTGATGTGTGATAGTGGTGAACACAGGAAAAATATCTATCCCTGGCAAGACTGAAAGCCTCATTTACAGTAGACTCAGTAATAAAGGCACTGGCGTCTGTGTCAATTGACTGTCTCAATGAAGACCAGGTCACCATAGGGAACAGCGCAAGCAGCGTCTACATTTGAACTCCCACATCCTCATCCCATGCATGTTTGTAGCATCAGTAGAAATTAAATTACCCTAATAAACCTTTCTGCCTCCCCCCTCCCCAAGAAACAGGATTTTTTTCCTGATATCTTAAACCACATGGGTTTTCCTTTTTTTTATTTTTTTGGAAGGCTATCATATAGCATTTGTATAGCACTTTTAATTATTTGAAAATATATAATAGAGTGGAGACATGGATCCCACTTATATAAATGCCTATTAAAAGGCCATTTATTCTCTCAGTAACCGTAAAACATAAAACACCTCTTAAAAGAATATAATTCCTTTGTTTCTAAGCCAAACACATATAATAAGACAGCCTGCTCCTTTTAAGTAAATAAAAATGATTTGTATTAAATAAAATGAAATATTGTACGCACTATATAATTTAACAATAAGACACATCAAAGTATGCATTACTGCGAGCTAACCCATGCCTCAGAGGTGTTGCAAGCCAAATACTTTAAACGATCCAAGAAACATGTTGTTACGGAAAAGCAAAAACCACAGCGCGTCATAAACTATTGGTCAGATGAGATGTAAAACCAAGTTCCCAACCATTTGTGGTCACTAAAATCCCCTGGCAATTACTGTGCCCTTAGAATGTCGATTTTGCCCAAAGTGGAATGTTTTTAATGCACGAGTTTTATGCTCTATTCCTGATTTCTGCAGGGAGAAGTCCTCCCTGCCTGCTCTGCAATGTGGGTGCTCTGTCCGGTCCTCAAATGGCTGCAAGGACTGTCTTGCATGTGAACACATTCATCTGGACCTCTGCATGCTCTCAGCTACAGCCCACTGAAATGGGTGAAACTAATGGCATCTCTAGGAGATCCTTGATAGTGAAATTTGATCCAGAGTTTGTAACACAGTTTCAAATCCCTCAACTATAATGCAAGTATAAATAACATGATTGTGCTGTATATAACTCCATATAAGATGATTCAAAAAAATGTAATAATTGCAAATACACTAAACCCCTTGACAGAACACAAAGTATTTTGAAAAACGCAGCAAAAATAACCAGCACAGAAAAGCTTATATATTGTTTGTATCAGTTTCATATGGATTTACACCACCACATTGCATCCACATTCTCAATTTAGGAACTGCTCCGTAGTTTTGATCGCTCTATTTTAAAACACTTTTCTGCGGAAGCACTGTAAGCTGAATCAGAAAGCTGATGAGTCAGTACAGTTTGCTAAAAAGGAATTTCCTCTCCAAGAGAAACATTAACAAGTAGTGTAGCTTAGGTTCTAGCTGTGCCAACTGTCTTGTAGCAAAAAATCCCTCCTCTGTCTCTAGCAATAGCAGTAATTTCTTTTTAAAAATACACCACACAGCAAGGAAATGGACTGTAATCCTACTGATTTATACTACCTGTGAGGAGTGAGTGAATGGTGGCATCAAGTGAAATGTGAATCCAAAGCTGGTGAGGTGAGAGAACAGTTTACAAACACTGACACTATTCCATGAAGAGAAACCTCCCCAAAACAGAACTAAAGACCTTCTACTGCACCCAAAGTCTTCTATACTGCAGAATCAGCTGAGACAGTGGGGTCTGCTAATCCCGAGGAGATCAATTGTTGGGGCACCTGCCCTACAGCTGGTCCCATGCACAAAGAACGAGCTGCCTGTGCATGGCAGAGGTGCTGGGGATGGGCAACTCCCTGCTTGTCAGAACACTTGTCCAATCCACCCACAAAAGGCCCCACAAACAACCACAATGATTTATTTTGTGATGCTTGAAAAACTGTCTTTAATAGTAAAACAACCCTAACTGAAAAGTAGTGAAGGAGAGTGGAGGTTTTCCGCTTAACTGTGTCTCCAAAACATTTTACTTTGTTGATCTAAATACATCTGCCAGGTGGGTAGGAAAATCAGACACCAGCATATCATCCTTTCCATTCTATTGTTACAGAAATAGCAGAAAGCATATTAATGTATTTCAAACATTTCTATCCAAAAAGCCATGTTAAATAATAAATTTGAGGCGATTTTTTTCATACCATAATGTCAACAAAAAAAGACTGTGCTTATGAAATTCTTTCTTGTAATATTAATTAATAGTTCTGAACTTTTGCTGCTGGCTTGTAAATTAACCTGCACCTGCAGTTTCCTGTGGCTATAGACCTCACCACCAAAAGTCATGTGGTGCTACAATAATATTTAATAAACACTTTTTATTAACCTGTCTTCCATCCACAGTATTATTACAGTCAATAAATGTTACAACAACATTCTTATGTGGCCCAAAAATTGTTATTAATTTGCATTCGATCGACTCCACGTGTCCACAGGCCTTACAGGACTGCTCAGTGCTTCTAGCACAGAGCCGCAGCTCTTCTGAAGCAGATTCACACCCATTCAAAAACAAAAGGCTATGCCCATTGAACAAACAGCAGCCAAATCCTCCTTAATTTCATTGCTCTAGGCGTGCTGGTGAACTATTCACACTGATTGGCATCGTTCGGTTTTCAATAAAGGATTTGCTGAAGTGACAGATACTTGTGGAAATAAACTGCCAACAGATTTGCTATGTCAGTAATTAAGTATGTAAAGCTACAGATGTTGAACAATAGTGCCTTCCACCAAGATGTATGCCATAATATTGAAAAGTAACCTGGCATCTGGTTTCTTTATTTAAGTACTTTTCTTAGGGTTTGGATCTTAATTTTTTACAGTTGACAGCAACGTTATTTGAGCCAGTCAGTGGCATCTGGTTGCTGGGGGGGTGGAAAATAAGGGGGAAAAAAAAAAAAAACAGGGAAAAAAAAGCAGCTCTGTGCACTTTAATTAATTGTGGAGAGATTACATGGTCTTCCAACCGTGTAGTTTGTCATCAGAGCACATTACAGATTTATATTAGATGTTTCTCCACAGTGTCAAGAATAATTAAAAAGGGATAGGAAATGATGCCAGCTAGCAATGCTTTACATCAGCGGTGAAAGTTTTATATTTATTACAGCCAAACAATTTTAAAAGAAGATGTCAATTTTGTAGTTATACTGTGCAAGGAATAAATATTAGGTGGGTAAAGCAGCCAATACATTTCAGTTGCTTGAATAATGAGAGGTTCATGTTTAATCTATCAGACCTACCAGAATTGGTGTGACATGTCAGTTATTAATGAAGCAGCATCCCCTTTTCTCATAAAAACATCCCCTCAATACAATAACTAACATATGTTTTTCTTTTCTTCCTAAAAGCAGCTCTGCCCAATTCCTCCTTTTGATTCATGTAGGAACAGACATGCCAACTGTACACAAATTCTTTTGCTCAATTAATTTGCAATACCTTTGGTCTTGGGCTGTGCTAATAGAAGAGTGTTTATGTGTACTCAAGCTCTCAATTCACTCATCATAAAGGGCCACATTTCCCTCCTCCCCTGCGCACAGACTCCTTTGTACTTACAGATGAGAGAAGCGTATGGACCTAAAGGCAGTTTGCAGCCTAAGGAACAATCTCTACCCAAATACTACGGGCTTCATTTCTGTCCTCATATAGACTCATTCACAAACTGCATTTCCCAAATCCCCTCAATGTATTTGTACTTACTTCATGCAGTTTTACTAATGCAGTTTCTGCTGCTTTAAGCATTCTCTATTAAGAAACCAGTGCAAACAAGCTGCTTCCTTTTGCTATGAAATAGCTTTCAACCTCTGAGCTCGAGTGGAGATTTCTGTCACATGTCAATGCTAAAATGAATTATTAAAAACAGCTGCAAATTGTCCCCTTTACCCCTATTCTGTTGTTTTTTTCCTAAGCACAATGAGAAAATAACTTCAGACAAATTACTACACATAGTGGTGATCAAATGACTTGGCCCTTACTGTTGTTTTTGCTGAGCTCAAAAGAGGAAACAAGCACTCATGAGTAAAACAGCAGCTTTCCCATTCAGTTCGTGTCTTTCATTGAGATACACTTTATAGAGGTAAAAATGTAAGAATTCACATCCTACATCTACAGCACCATTCAATTATGTTCAGAGCTCATGGATCGCAGAGCTGACCCGGAGGAAGCTGGAGCATCTCTCCATACGAGGTAGGCAGTGAGCCCCAGCAGACAGAGCTCTGGACTGAGATTCCAAGGAGAGGGATGCTTCTCTCCTTGGCATGCCCAGGAACTCACTAGATGGCCTTGAGTAAGTCTCTTTCCTTTATGCTTATGACTCCAGAAAGGGCCATTCATTTCATTTCATTTCAGGCACCTGGGCATCTGTTCATCACCTTGCACAGTGTTACCCCAATTAGAGATGAAGTTCTATATGTTCTTCTAACGCACACAGATTTTGAAAAAATATGGTTAAACCCAGTCTTTCATTCTTTAATTGTTCTGAATTCATTTGGGATGTTTAACCATGCAGTACAGCATTAGTGGGTTAAGATACCACACAACGTTTCTGCTTATTGAAGCTGCTGTGCCATGCTTCAGAATTGTTCCCTAGCAATGGACACCACAGCACATGCTTTTGTTTGGTTTTGTTTTCTGCTGAATGATTACTTTATTTACACTAGAAAACATGGCGATGACAATTCCATAATGTTTTGTATCTGTAATAAGTCCACTTGGAAAAGGCAACCAGTGTGCAATTTGTCTAAATGGTGGTTCCCTAAACATTGCAAAGCTTTGCAATGGAAATTTCTATTTACTGCTGTCTTCTAAGCACCTTTTTAAATGCAGTTTTTCCTGTATATTACCAAGACTTGGGGGAAATTACCTGTCTAGATCCCTTCCTTTCTTTTTAATTTGCCCACAGTAGCTGCAACTGCTCACAAAAGAAGCCTCCAGGAGAAGCAATACCAGTCAGTGATGAGATCTCTTTCTTTGAAGCCAGACTATTGGCATTTTTTTGGGCACCCCCTTCTCCCTAAGAGATGAGGAAATATTCTGGGCAAAGTCAGGTAATGGCTGTGGGGAATTCTCAAGATACTTGCTCTGATTATTTTTAGGTTGATAAGGAATTTGATTGGATTTGAAGAGAGAAGATGGGAAGAAACTGTTAGTCTTATCAAATAGGATCAGATTTATTTTAAGATTATTTGGAGCACTGAGAGCAAGCTACAGTAAATAAAATATGAACACAAAAAAAGGAGAAGGAAATTGTTCACAGCTACCTGCTGCATTACATACTGCATTTGACTTAGCTGATGTCTTGCAAGTGCCAGTCAAAACAAAAAAAAGTTCCAGCTTCTCTCAGATTTCTGTGTGAGTACATGTGCCACTGACAATTCAAAGCCTTTTCAGTCTTCAGAGAACTAATGAACATATTCCAATGGATTTGAGAGATGCTAAGGAGGCAAAGAGTAGACATTTTCCCTTGTGTCTAGGCTCAATTGTCCTTTCATTTTGAAATAAAGAATAAGTTCTCCAGCCTCAGTACAATTCCTTTGTCATGAGAGACCACCTGATGAAAACCCACTTCTAAGAGGAAAAGATCAGCTGTTTACAACTGACACAGCTTTTGGTTCTGAATCAGTGTATGGCTAATGTCAATATAAATACCCAAATAATACTTCCTGGAGAATTAAACCTGGACCTCAGAGTCTCCTGAACTACAACTTCCAGCTCAATAAAAGTCATACACCTAAAATTACTGCTTAATACGCTGACTTACCATTTCAGATTCAGAGACTCAAATATCACGAATGTGTCTGGGAAAATAATCTCCCCACCATGTTACTTTGTCCTCTGAACTACCCTTCCCCTCCCTCTCTTTCCAGCTCAGTGACAGGCAGACAGCAAGGGCCATTAGCAGAGATATGACTGGTACAGTAGCTCCTGCATGCTTTGATGATCTGCTTTGATCATCTTGCATCATATTCATTAGAGAACTTTTACCCTTTCCATTCTGTAGAGGGTGGATATCTCCATTAAAAATCCTCTTCTCTGATTACCATCAATACTGGGGAATTCATGGTGTGCAATGTAGCTTTCAGATCTCAGACACACAGAGATGACAATGTTCAAATGTAATGCTTTGATTGCATCAATACACAGCTGCTTTATGGTCAAATCAATCCACTGATTAACAATACTTTATTATTGACTTGAAATTTTGCCCATGCAGAACACAAGTTATATTAATATTTGTTCTGATTTATCCTCCCCTAATCAACACTCAGTTACCTATTTTAACTACAGAATATTTAATAACTAGTATTAAAATAAAAGAGCATTATCAAAGTTTTGGACATCTTCCAAAGTGTATTAATTTCTTATGACACCCAACCAGCTTCTCTAAAAACATGCAAAAGCCATTAGTTTGCATGAAATCAATGAAACGGATACAGCATAATCATGGGTATTTCTTAAATTATTTCCCACAGCAATGGCTGCCTAATTTCCACCTGCCCTTCACCTTTGTAAGGAGAAGAATTTAGAAAAAAAAAATCACATCTTTAGGTTCCTAGTTGGGTTTACATTCTATATGATGACATTAAGTAATTATTCCACTTCCATCCCATTCTGCTAACACATGCAGGGGCTGCAAAGGCAACTAAACATTAGTCTTAGATAAAGACTAATCACGATTTAAAACTACTTCTTTTTGGAGGGGATTTTTAGGAAGACATGTTGGATGTGGAAACATTCCCAAGCCACAGACATATTTAGGCCCTCTAAGAATGCCAACAGAGTTTTTGGACTTCAGGTATTAAACACTTTGTAACTTGTGCTACAAAGGGATGGTGAATATTTGCAGGATGGTCAATGGGGTACGAAACAAATTAACTCTGCTTTCTTTTACACTTGTATGTTCTCTGAACAACAGATGAATTCATTTACAAAAATATTTACCACTTAATTTAGACTGAAAAATATCTAAATGTAATCAATGTTGTTGACATTTTCACTGAAGTGAAACAAATTAATCAAAGTATTTTAATTATAAAAGTTAAACTCATTCATGCAACTGCCAAAAAAATGAGGTTTCTTAACCAAAACCATTACATCAGAAATTAAAAACCTCTTTCACACAGATGTTTCCCAGGAGTTAAAAACATGCCTGGGCTGGCTACTGCTACTGGGCACCAAGTTTCTCAAAGCTAAGCTAAACCCACTGGACTTTCAGAAGAGTATTTTTCATCTCTCTTCCAAGAAGAGGTTATCATGACAAATTAAGTGAAATATTTTTTAATAATGATAGTACCTTATATATTATCAGAGGTCTTCACCAAGATCATTTGTTCTTGATAAGGGATACATTTTTCCAGAGAAGAGTTAACACCACTTGTGTTTCCATGGAGTGATCATGCCATCCCTATCTTCTCCCAGTCTCCAGCTGCACCTCTGGCCCAAACCCTGTCCCTTCCCCAGATGCAGGAGCTGGACAGTGCAAATTTAGGTACACACAACTGAAGTTAAAGTGAGATGATTTTAAAAAGTCTCCATAAGATCTGAAATCATAAGCAGTATACTAATGAATCTGTAAAACTACAGATTTTGGGGGAGGAAAAATGTGGAAAATACTTTTCTTTTTCAATCTGCCATATAAAATGGTCACATATCCTGAAATTTTTTCTTGTGTACTCCCATCAAAATCATGGGAATACTTTAGCGGCATTTGACCTGGATGCTTATCATCTTTTGTATCTATATTTTTAAAAAGAATTTTACTTCTTTTAAAGGCCACTGTGCTCTGTAACACAGGTGCCAATACTCTAGTGGTATGCTAGATGATCCAACATATGTTAAGAGTTTTCTAAAATACTTTGGAATCCTTGGGGATAAAAGGTGCTACATAAATTTATTTATATATTTATAAACAACAAAATTGTGTCCTCTAACATATGTACACCTAGATGTTTTCAGACTGCACAAGAAGCTGCATTTTTGTTGTTGTGAATGCCTTATATCACTTTGTTTCCTTGTGGAAGACATGCTAAAAAGCCAAAATTTCAGTACAAAAAAACTCAAATAATAATAATTTAAAAAAAACCAAAAACATAACTCTAAACTCACACATTTAGATTTCAGGCTGAAAACCTTGATGGACCCATACTAAATTCCCAGTAAATCCTGTTCTAGACACTTATGAAGAAATGCATATATACGAAGGTAAATGCTAATTATGCATTATAATGTTTATAGAGGGTTTATGCTGGATGAAATATGCACCAGCACTTCAGAAGTAAATGGCTTTATATTGTATTCCTTGATTTCAAATAGTCCAAACATTTTAGCACTGATGTGCCTTTCCACTCACAGCCTTTGCAGCACACCTCTTGACCTTTCAGCACTCAAGAGTGGGGCTGAGATAACTAAAATCTGGGAAAGGTAGTAAAACACCGAGCACATAATAAATTAAAGACTTGGAAAATTGTGGTAATAAGCCCTTTGGGGTAAGCCTCTTTTAAAGCAGTAGCACTGTTTAACACTACTGGAACAATTCTTGTTTTATTTAAAACTTGTGTTAAGGAGCTTCACCTACTGCTTAGATACAAAATGTGTTTCTGTTACAGTGATGTGATTCTGTTTCAATGAGTTTCTGGCTTATGTCATGATGTCTTTAGATCTTTGTCTAAATAAAAAGACAACAGTTTGGTGAAATGTTTAGTCCCATATACACAGAAAGACAAGTTACTCCTTACACTGAACGCTTCCACTCTGAAGGCATGAGGTTTGGGGAACAAAACCATATGAATCAGTTGATTAAAATTAAAAACTTTGGCAAGGAGTCTTCTGGGACATCTTGTTTGTGCAAAGCCATGTATGAGTGGGAACCACAATTACTGTCTAGATCTCACCTACATTGATTTTTAAAAGTGAATGCCAGAGAGAAGACTGCTCTCACAGAAAGGAAGAACAACCAGCACCTGGAACTGGATAATGGAACGACCACGGTAATGAGAAAAAAAGCAGAAATTACAAGGAATGCCTGACACTATTAAGAATATTTGCATGAAGCCCTTAGGGAATCTCAGTAAGTCATGAAAAACACTGGTCTTTCATGGAAATTTAGGAATGCAGAGATGGCAGTCACATGCATGAACAAACTCCAGGGAATTCTGCTTTAAACTAAGGAAGTTGAGAAAAACTGAGGCACTGGAAACCTGAGTCTTTGACATCTACCTGAGGGGAGGCAAGAGATGTACAGCTGGGGAAAAAACCCAACCAAAAGCTCCGATACTGAAGCCATTGTTACAGGCACTTAACGGAGGAATTGTAGTTACTGCTACAAACCTGCAATGAGAGACATGGATAAGCAACTAGCAATTTTGCAACACATGAAAATCAGAAATTAATAACTGTTAAATAACTTATAAAAAACCAGTCTCAGGTGACTGTCTAGTCTATACTTCTGCAGTGGGGCAGCACTGATGTAATTATCAGCATTCATGTTCTCAAAACAACTGATGTGAAAACATGCTAAAGGTGTCAGTTGACAAATGATAGCAAACATAGATCAAAATGAAGCAAGCAAATTGGCAGGAAAAATGAGTGACTGAATTGCCTGAGGGATCACACAGGTGTTAGATATATGACCATGTGAACAGAAACGCATACAAGTATTCACACAGAGCATCTTTTTACCAAGAACATTTTTTATCTCTTCACCATTATAAAACTGTCAACTCATATACATTTATTAGCACTCTAAAAGAAAAAGAGCAGAATGACTCATTGCTATTTATTAGTTTGATATGTTAACCAGCAAAAGAGAAAAAATCCAGCCATATTAAGTATGTGGAGACTGCCTACTCTTAATAACTCTAGCAAATCTTTGATCTATGTTAATCTCCTGTTATTGTAGTAAGCATGAAGGACCATCATTCATCTCACATGAGCAAGGCACTCTTGCGTGTCATGATAGATTTTATCAAGAAGAAAATGAAGTCAAAGGTGGCTGTCAAGGTACTAGGTTTTTGAGAGAGTGGAGAACCTCAGAATGGGATTTTTAACTTGACGAATTTGATGGAGGAAGGAAAGAAATTTAATTTTAAAAGCTTCCTTCATCTAAATTTGCACAGGGAAAATTCTCACCCAGGCAGTTTACCAGTTAGAGGGAACTTGCAAAGTAATCAGCATCAGTTCAGTGCACAAATGAAACAATGGAGTAGTTTGGTATTGGCAAAGATGGTCTTTCATTATTCCTTTTAAATGTTATGGAGAGATGGGATTTGAGCACAGCAGTAAATGCAGGGCACGAGAATGTTGACAGGATATTAGAAGGAATCCTGTGGTGGCAAAGTCAATGTAATTCTCATCACTCCACAGAAACAGGCCTATGGTATTTTATGAGCACTAAGTACAAATAATATTCACTTTGGCTTTTAGCACAGTAGTGACTGGCGAAAACACAAAAATTCTTTTTAAAATAAAAGTCATAAAATGTGGGGTTTTTTTCTTTTTAATTTGGCAGGCTATGCTAAAAAACACCCAAAATGTTAAAATTAGAAGTTCATTTTTCCTTGCACTTGAGTATCATGTTGGGGTGTTTTTACTAGTCAGTGTTGCTTTACAAGATGACATAGGAACGTTCTCCTGACAAGCAGCAGATACTGAAGGCATTCCACTCGTGCTGAAGTTAACCAGAAAAGTATCTCATTGATCATTACTCAGAGGAGTTATTGCCCTCACCGTCTGCCACAGATTCAATACAGGTCAGGTGGGCTTTAGACTGTGACTCAGTTCACCTGCCAATACTCTTCTAGTGCCACTGGCAGCCTTATTCCAGCACAGTTTCCAAGAAGTATTTGCACCAGGACTTTAGAAAGCAGCTGTGAAGGTATTCTGAAAGTTAGTGAACCTTTGGAGCTCATAGGTCACTCCAGGAAAGCAACTAAAGCAGGGCTGCTAAGATCTAGCAATCTGATTGTTTATTTAGTATCAAGGGAACACAAATATTTATACCACAGTCTTCTGCACTCATCACTAAATGACACTGCTACCAAAATAGCAGCAATGCAAGTTACCCTGACATTGTACTAAACTCCTCCAACTGGAACAGTAAACGCATTTGGACACTCATTTCTGCTATGTAAAATGTTAGGCCTGCACATTTTTGGTTTTTGAGGCTTAGGGCTGAATATCTATATTAGAACTAGTACTTTTTAGCTTCTTCTTTTACCTAATGTATTTCAACTTTTCAAATTATTAAAAGAGAAACTGTAGACAGAAGAGCTGACATCCCATTGGTATGGAACTGGTTTTAGCTCTGTGTTAAGCTTCAAGAGAATGTCATGGGTAGACAGTTCTCTGTACCTGCTGCACAAGAACCAGCTACAACCACTGTCTGTGCAGAGGACAGTGCACAGTGGACTTCCCATCACATCACCACGTACATGCTCTCCCCAAAGTCACAAGTACCAGAAGATTAGCATGAGAGAAGGAATATATGTTGAAATGATGATGAAACTAGAGGTCCACACATATATTGTGTTCATACTACCAACACATACCTTAAAATTACATTAACTGGGAAAATAGGTCTATATTTAGCTGAGGATGCTTGAAGACTTCTCTTCTTCTCTACCCATGTTAAAAAAACCCCAAACACATAAATTCTCTTCTTCATTTTCCCACACTAATGCATTATTGACTACAATGTACCAAACTTGCACTTGCAGTCTAACCCACTATTAGAGCACCTTGTATCAGTACTTTAAACATTGCTTAACAAGAAAAATATGTCAATATACAATGAAAGCCTTCATTTATGCTTTCAAATTGAGGAAACTGCTGCAAGCTATGTTGTAAATTACCCTTAAGAATGTTTAACTGGGCAAAATAAAGAACAAATTTTAGTGACATCAGACATGACTTGATTCATAATTAGCAACATTTAACAATATATTAACTTTATCTCCTTTCTATTCCAGTGACCCTTTCAGTCCTGAGCAATGTTTGCATATGCTACCATAAATCATGTCTCAGATTTGTCAACGAGCTTGGAGTAGTTTTGTTATTTGTGAAAATTACAAAGTGAACTCCTGGTTCAGAAATGTTTTGATAATGTGGAACAGGGTAGGTGTGAACTGCCTGATCTCAGCTTCACTCCAGTCTCTCTCAGAACTGAAAAAGAACTATAATTAGTATCTATGCAGAAGTCCATTGCTTCAATAACTGATGCCACGGACTGGTGGGGCCATGCCAAACCGATCCAAACCAGGTCCTAATGCCACGTTAGCACTCTGCCTAAAGCAACTGTCAAGTAATGATAGATTGGACAAATCTGATTGCTCTATCAAAACATTCATCTCAAATCTTGATTAGCAAACCTATTGAATTATGATTAATTCACAAGAGTGCTGCTGACAGATAAGGTACTTTATCTGACAGTGTGTAGTAGTTGCTTTGCCTGAAGCAAAAAAGCTCTGAAGCTGCTGGTAAAATAAACAGTATCAACTACAACACACTGCAAAGGATAATGAGGCTACATGCACCTTTTAATTTAATAAAGGCTGATCTATGAGAATTTAGCTTCAGCCACAAAATCACAGGGAAGGGAGGAAGGATAAGGGCCAGGAAATGACCGAAGTGGTAGGAGAGGAGGTAAAACGGCCAGATTGAAAGTACAGAGATGGCATGGGATGGGCTGCAGGGACTTTTGGGGCAGCTGAGTCACAAAATCCCAAAATTCCTGGCTTTGAGAAAAATCTGATTCCAAAATTATGGCATATGACCTTGATTTTACTGTCTCCTAGAAGAGGGTGACACTTACATAAGATGTGACATCATCTACTTCGCAGTTCCAGTGAATAAAGCAAGTATTTAAAAACTGAAAACTGTATCCGGCATATGAAAGTAGGAGAGACTTGCTTCAGTGTTACTAAATTGATATTAAAATAATATCTTGCATTATTTTTAATCATTCATAAAATTAAATAAAAAGAAAACATATCTATTATGTTTTTGCAACTTTTAAAAACTATCAACAACAGCATTTTTACAGTTAATGAAAATAAAATGTCATGGATTCATCAAGCTTCTTTCAATGCCACCTCTGTGCACTCACTATGAATTTGTCCCAGGCTCAGTATATCATAACAGACGTTCCATTACAGGGTAAAGTGAAAACCTACCAGTTTCAACTCAATTTCGCTGTCCTGATACCTGCATGTGCACAGGGGCAGATCATTAGAAAGCTCCACATTATTTGAATTTGTAGCACAGTAAGTGAAAAATAGGTATTGCAATATTTGGCTCTGACTTAATGAAGAATCCACCTTCTCCAAGTCACTTGTTAGCTTATCCTGACCTAATAATTTTACAAAAACCCTAATGCACTATAATTATGTTTCTCCCCAGCCAGCATTAACCTTTCTGTGACTCTTTCTTCTTTATTCTCTCTCACACATATTTATTTATTTTACCTAGCCTCTGTTAATCAATGTGAACTGCAGATGGGGTCAAGGAAAGCTACTTCCTCCTTTGATAGCCTCCAATGCTTTCACTCCTGGGGATAAAAATGCTTTAAATGGAGTTATATTCTAGGAAAATCAATATATGATTACTGCAAAGATTTGTATCGATTGCCCTGTTGCATTGCAAAAAGGCTGAAGAAAAATTGCATGGCACATTCCCTTCATTTTCTACTCCAGAGAACTTGCTGCAAATATCTTGAGCGAGTAAGAAGTATTAGAACTTTATTTAATAACCTAAACTTTTCTTTGTTTAACCCTGCTTCTTGTGTGTTTACTTTGAAAAAAAAAAAAATCCCCACTGACATCTTTTTTCTAATGCCTAAAACCAGAGAGCTACTTGCCATCCTAAAACACAAATGCACTGCAGCAAACATCCAGCTTGCGATAACTTCACCCCTTTTGCATATTTCATAATAACAAAAAAACCCCTCCAAACCCCAAATTCCTATTTTCACTACTTTACCAGAATTGTTCATGCTTCTTCCTAGCACAGACACCACACCAAATACTCAGGCTGGATCCTGTTTTCACAGACTACAGTGGTGGAGCAGCTGGGTTTCCTGACCTGGTTTCATTTGTCTTGATGTAATCAGAGTTAGACTTGTTTTTCCCCACAAAAGTCCTAAGAACTGGAACTAGGTTCAAGTTCGAAGAGGATCTTATTAAAATTCCTTACAGGAATATAAAAATTTTTTTTAACACACCTTTATTTTGCAAGAATGGCCTAAATGCTTTCAGCAAATTGTTTTCAGACAACCATCTCTCTAATCTTGTTTCTTGTACTGCATATTTTTCAATTCCATTACATGGCATGCTATCCAAATAGGATACTGGTTTCACTGTTTCAAAGGATAATTAAAAGTTGTTAAATAAAGTAACACACCACAATATTTCAAAGTCACTTTGGATGAGTTCTCTGTTCATCAGTTTCCTGAAATATAACATTATTTACCTCTTAGAAAGATGTTCAGAGATCTACTGCCAAAAAGTAATATGGAAGGACTAACATAATGATGTTTGTATCAGTGAACATAGAATGCAAATATAAAACTACAAGTGAAAGTACTGAATTTTTACCAAAATGTGCAAATATTTCCCTATGTGCATACAATTTCTTGGAATCTTGCAAAGAAATAATAGGAACTTAAAATATTCTACTATCAAACTTATTGCTTTTATTTCCCCAACTCCACTGGCAAATCAGTTAATATAGTTCTAGTACCCTAATATTAAAAAGGAGTTGCTAGTCAATGTCTTCTACTTTCTATTCCTCTCTTTATCCCTAATATATTTCAGTTTTGAAGAAGTAAAAATATCATAGTGGATCCTTCCGTTACTCACATTTTTCTGTTTCAGAAATACTATAAATTATTTCAATTTCAATTACATTAAAAGGTATTTCATGGCATGCTCCATTACTTATCTTGTTGAATCCTTCAGGCTTTTCCCATGTCGCTCATTTTCATTATTAATAAATTCCTGACACTAAGTTTCTTTTTTTAACACTTTGCAACTTTTTCTCTGAAGTAGGTGCTAAACATACTACAAATTAATGCTAATAATTATCATTAATGGACAAAGTGACATCATTTACATAAAGAAAGGGCAATACTAAGCCACATCTGACTCACGAGACTGATTTTCAGGAATTTTCCTTCTACGGATATGCACGTGCAAAAACCAAATAAATTCTGATCTGGGTGAAGAGTTTCTAACAACCCAGTAATTTTGATGTCTGGCCATTTAACTATTCTGGTGGGAGACAATAAAATCTAGGAATAAAGTTTGTTCCCAGATTATGATTTATGCTAATTTCTAGGTGAATGAAGGGTCCCAAGTAGTCTGTTTCTATAATTGGACTTTTGACATTTCTCAAAGAGTGCCTGGGGAAGAAGACAGGCACACCTTTTCATGGAATGTATATATAAGGAGAGTAAACACACACATGCTACTCCTGTGAAAACCTGTCTCCTTTAAACAGATCGTTAAACAGAAGGTCTTTACTGCTGAGCTTTTCAAAAATTTGATTCCTTGTGTTTTCCAATTCTTTTTTCCTGCAAGGCAATCTTGCTCCCTTGCAGGCTGTGCCGCCCAGCCTCACGCGCTGCTGCTGCATCCCAGCGCTACCTGGAGAGAGGAAAGCAAGCCCCCGCAGGCGGGTGTCCACCGCCGCCCCGGGCAGCAGCGGGGCACTCCAAGGCTACTGCGGCACACAGCTGGAACAGCTGCCCAGACACAGCACTGGCCTTGGCATCACGGATAAGGGTCCCCTTCATTCATACGTAGAGAGTGAATAGAATACCGTGTGCCGGTTTGGACACAAATTCAGGAGGAAATAACTCGAGAGGGGTGTTTCTTTCTCTCTTTTCTGTCTGCTAGGCAAGTAGGCCCCGGCAGCACCTTCCTCACGGGTTCGGGAAAATAATTTCTCGAGTGAAAGTGAAAAAAACTATTTATTTAACAAACAGAGTCCCTCGCTGTCATGGGGAAAAAAGGATATTGAAACTTCTTCCCTTGTTCCCTAAAACAGGACTATGGATTTTAGAGGTTTTTTTGTAGGTAAAACCTGCAGTCCCACGCTGGGCTGGGCCGGCCAGGCAGGGTCCAACGATCCCCTTGGAGGGTCCCGCCGAGCAGGTCCGGAGATGGGAGCTGGTCTCAGATGGAAAGTAAGTCAAAAACAGTTTAAAAAGGAAAAGAAGCTGCGGGGGCAGATCACAGTCCCTTCTCCGCTGAAAGCCGAAGAGACTAGCGAGCAAAAGTCTTCTAACTAACCAAATGTGGTCAGAATCAGGAGAGAAAAGAATGCAAAACATTCTAGTTACAAGGTCAAGCTGGCCGCTTTGAAGAGTTCTTTCGGCTTCTCTCTCCCCCTTTTGTAATTTAAAGATACACTAGAAATCAAGCAGGCGATGGGGAATACGGTATTGTCATAGAATCACCCCAAGACATACCATTTGTACCTGCCCTGTTCTTATTCCCTACGTGCCTGCACCTGGCTGCTCCCAGAGGCAGAAGAGGAATTTGATGGATCCTTGCTCTGAACTTCCAGCACTGTTCCTGGGCTTACCCACCTGCCCATGCTGGCAGGCAGGTGTTCCAGTGCCAGGAGCAGTGATGCTACACCTTGCCCTGTCCAACTTTCCTCTACTCTTCAGTGTAAAATGTAACTAGACATACATTTTAGGATTAATTTAGTTTGATTTTTTTTTGGATAGGTGTTCTGCTAGCAGAATAATACATGGAACATGTACTTACTGTCACAACGCTAAGGCAAAGAATTCCTATTATGGCACATTAAAAAAAAAAAAAAAATATATATATATACCTTTACCCCATATACCCTTTTCTGCAAAATGAATTACACTATACAGTGTAATTCACATATACAGAAACTTGCTTCGAATAAAATACAGTAAAATATAATTTTCTGTACTCTTAATAATTCTACTATTACCTATGAAAAAGTAAACAAAAATAATTTGAATTGGGTAATGCACATCCAGAATGACTGGCTGTCAAAACATCCCTTAGATCTATAGATGACTTTTGCTAAAACAAATGGAAAATTATATGTAACATTCTACGCTTTGTTTCTCAAATTACCTTTCCTGCCAATTTGTCAGATTCAGTATGTTTTTGTAAAAGAGAAAATTAATTACCACCAAAAGAGCAAAGGTTTTTTTATCTTCTGTATCATTCTAAAAATTCCAGCCAAGTAGTTATAATCAAATTTAAAAGTGTGCTACTACATACCACTAGTTTACCTCCACATTAAAACTTTAATGATCAAATAATTTAAGATTGTCTTTTTAATAGGATATTAAATCTTTATTGAAACCAATCCCCTGCCTAATGCACATGTGTATATTGTATAAGAGAGACAATGTAAGATACCCATATAAGACATTTAGTGCAGCTCTTGCCTTGAGCAGAGAGAAGCAAAGCTCCAAGCTATCCATCTAAACGAGACTGTTAGTTCTGAATTACACACTCTTACCTACCTAACAAAAATAATGTCATGAAGAAGAAAAATAGCCTCAGTCCAGCTTTTCAGCTACTCCCCAAACTCCTGTGAGAATCAATCATTAGCTAGTGTTAAATGTCTTTGTTCCACTGAATCCAGTAGAACTAAAGCAGTTCACACTGGGTGAAACCCTAGACAAGACTTGTATATGAACCAGCTCTGATCCCTCATAAGGACAAGATGTTTAAGGAAAAGCAAGATGGTACAAAGTGGGGAGCAATGCTCCCTTCTGTTGCATGAACCCTCTGAATAAGGTGGGGATCTGTAAGGTGACAGTAAGTAAAACGTCCTCCTCAACCGCCTGCCCTCTCAATTTTTTCCCCCTTTTTAAAAATGTAGCAAATATTCAGTTAGGCAAATATAACTACGTCTTAATTTGGAGATTTTCATACTTTGCCAACTTTTTTAACTATTGAAAACGGCAGCACTTTTGCCCTGTTTTTTCAAACTGTATCAATGGTCACCCACCAAGGCACAGCACTACGTGTTTGGAACATGACTCTGCAGATCAGGGAATTCTCTGTCATTTGATGAGCACCAAGGACTGACCACAACACTCAGAGAATGGTAATGCTTGTTAAAGTAAATGTGAAGTGCTGTAGCCCACAAAACAAAGTCAGTGGGTACGCAGCAGCTCTCCCAGACAGGAGGGCACCACTGGATGGTCAGTGAATGCCAGATTACCATCTCCATGAGAAGGGGTGTTAGGCTCTCCCAAAATAAAGTTTCACTTTAATTAAACCCAATTAAATATATCGCTCAAAATCTGGAGTAATTATAACCAGGCAATCTAGCAAAATACTCAGGGCACTACTAAACAATTCCAGAATAAAGGCCTAGATTTAAAAATTGCAGTAATACGTATGTATAAACACATACACACACATACTCCTTTTAGTACCGACTCATAAAAGGATTAAGTTAAAATTGAATGTAGAATCAAATACATGGAAATCTAGACCCCCATTTGCTATATACATATGTAATTACTATTCTTGTGTAATCTATGAGTAAAAATCTGGTTTTGTTACATTCAGAAAAAGAATTTCTTCAATGTACAAAACTGTGTAGTTTATTAAATAAACACAAACTGGGGTATAATGGCATACATTTGTTTTCATTACAAGTAGTAATGCAATATTTCTCTGAGGCTTACTACATTAGCATTTCTCTCCATGTTCCAAATGCCTTTGAACTTTCTGAAAAGCTACATCTGTTAGCTCCCTTGTATACAGCCGAAACTTACCAAGTGAATTAACTTTTAATATAAATTGCTTTGTTCACTATTAAGATTGATGTTGGACACACTGTACTGTAAGTTGCAAACTGCAATTACAATTCACTGCAATTATCTCTGGTTGTTAATAGCACAAGATAGCATGTCACTTTCTACCAAGTGTATAATTTATCATCTGGTTGGGGTTTTTTTTTTGGTTTTTCCCTTCATGAACTCTTGTGGTATTCCAAATGTATAATCTTGTTGTATTTATTTCCCAGTGGTCCAACAAAATGCACAGCAAGTGCTGACTAGAACAAACTAAAAGGCAGTGCTATTGACAAGCCGTCACTTGAGCAGTAATGAACACTCTGCCTTTACTTTCACCTCACCAAACTAACAGCTTTAATTTATGATAAAGCAAACGAGAGACAACCTCCAGTTTTATTAGACCCTCAGTGCTGTTTCAAATCAAGTAATTAGAAGGTCAAGAGGCAGGTCTAGAAAGCCAAACACAAATGCAAGCCCTCTGCACTGACATTTTTAAAAAATCTTGACTGTTCAAAGAGCATTTTATCCATCCCTCTTCTGCAGAGCAGTGCGAGGCAGTTTTTACCACCGTAACCAATCTGAAACAGTGTAGTTCAATTCTTTGCTGAGTAATTCAACCCATATGTTCAGAGAGATACCTAGCAGACAATGTCCCTTCTCCGGGTTTCTCTTTAAAAGAAAGGTACAGGTGAGCTTTATAAACATGCTTTTCCAACAGAAACTTTTAAGTGAAAATGGCTTTGTTTTTAAAATCTTTTTAGAAGTACGAGAAATTTCATGGGATACCTAAAAAAAAGTGAAATATTTGAAGCAAATAAATAAGAAAAAATAAATCCATGTTAGAAAGGTGAGCTTAAATCCTCAAAAGCTTATTTGTAACTTGACAAGTACACTATTCCTAGAACTGATGAAGAACTAGTTTTTCTTGAATGTTTAGACCAACTGGAATAAAAGCACATAACTATATTTGGTCTTTGCAGTATTGTTATATAAATATTTACAACTAGAGAGATATAATTATGCTAATGCAGCATGTCTCCATTTTCATTATACGATATAATCTTGAATTTAAATTTCAGTCAAAAGTAACTCATAATACCTTAGACGCTATTGAAAATTGCTCCTCAGCTGTGTACAATGAAACCTACACAATTAGGCATTCTTATTAGGCAACTGTATGCCTTAAGCTACATCAAAGGATACTCCAATGTATTATTACAGCTCTGTTATATGGTGATTGGAAAATTACTTCCCATTAAGAAACTGTTTTTGCTGAGCCTTTGATGAGTTGTCTTAAACTACCTTCACAACTTCAGATAAATCGCTGAACTCCAGCCAGGTCTGAATAAAAGGCAACAGCTGTTTAACACAAATCAACAGTTCTAGGAAAAGATGAATCAGGGTTCAAATGAAAAAGTCTGGGGAATGAGCCTGAGTGCGCCCATCTGCATGGCCATTGGGACCAAGGCTCTTCTCTTCACAGAGTGCTTGTGGAATATATGCTAGGAATCTCCACAATACCTCAGAGACAGAACTTTTGTCTCATCCAAAATATTGCTGTTCCACCAGCAGTGGAACAACAGCTCCCACTGACGATACCACACCAGGGACAGAATGGAGAGTGCCACTCGCAGACTTGTGCCACACTAACTTGTAAAACTATCAAGCTATTTACATCACATTTCCTTAGCTAAATATGATGCTAGAATCCATACACAAAGGTTTAACTGCCTACATCCAGAATAACAGTTCTCAACAACCAGTGTTATTTCTGGGTAGCACAGACGAGTTTAAGAGCAAAAACTGCACCCAAACTAAAGCAAAGGTTTCCAAGTGCTTGCATAAGAAAAGACTGGGATTTTGCAAATATTTGTGTATCATGGGAGTTTTTAGTCTCTAGTACATACTATATTTTGGTAAGTATGTCTTACATATTTAATGTTTTTTGAAGATTCTGTGGTATCATTTTTCTCAAAGTAATTTTTCCTCTATCATTGCATGTTCATATGGCAAGTGCAATTACACTTAATGACATAAGTGGTGTAAATGTGTGATTATATAATTAGAACATGCAGTTATGCTGTGAAGGTCCTTGTGGAACTGAAGAATCCCCAGAAGATACTGTAGACAGACCTGAGAGAATTAACACAACTCACTGAACTGCACTTGTTTTTACAGACAATGCAAAAGGAATAATTTCAGAAATTCTCTCAAAAGAGCTGCTCAAACAACAATCCTTTACACAAACCTTTATAAGTAGCTTCCACCTTCCCTCTTCTACAGTTGTCAATAGTGATTTAAATGTTTCTCGTGCTAACAGGGATGGAAAAGTCTGAATGACTACAATGAAAGCAGACATGGACTTATATAGACATTCTTGTGAATAAGGACTTCCTTCTCTTTCCACTTCTTAATTACCAGTCCTTCCTAGCCAGTTCAGTTATGTGTAATTTGCTCTGATTCAATTTGGTCTAAATGTCCAAATGTAGGTAGCCTGTATGACTCAGTTACACAGAACCAAGTAACACCCCACCAATACATCCACAGCAGTGCAGAGCAGCACTCAGAACTGTGCAGTTCTACCCTGGCTCATATGAAAGCTCTGAAGCGATTTTACCTTAGTGAATTGCTCGTGGCTGTGCTGTTTTGTCCTGACAATGGTCTTCAGACTCTATTCCCTCAAGCTGGTGTTTACAGCATGGGGTTGAATTTATTTCTCTCTGTTCTGTGCACTCCCATCATACATTTTCCACCACACAGATAGTGAACTGCCTTCTTCCTACTTCACTGGTCAACAGCACCTGCAAAGATCACTTTGCTTGTATTCTTTTCCCACAAGAAACTCCAACTCTGAAGCTTCCACTTTCCACACACCCTCAGGGTAAGCATATTCTTTCCTAAGATGCAGTTAAAACTGATGGCATCCCATTTGCTGTCCCCTCGCCTGCTCCCATCTAACACTTACTACCTCCCTTATTCAAACAGAGCACACATCAAATGGTGAATACAAAAAAATCTGCAAACCTTGCCAGGAAGCTTAAAAACTAAGCACGTGATATATGCACCCTAAAATTCAGAATGCAATGAAAGAACATCAGATGTCTCTGCTGCTCAGTATATTTTTAGATTGACATAGTCTATGTGTAGCAGGAAAAATCTGACTGAAATTGTGAACTTTGACAGGTGGCAGCAGATAAGTGTGCACATGTAAGTGTGAGCAAATAAAAGACTGAACACTTGACTTCAACATATTAGGAAATTTCTTTGTAGCATTACCTGCTGAAATGCCATCCAAACTCACAAGATTCAAACCAGATAATATTCAGTGTTAAGTATTTCTTCAGCAAACCTTTGATGGGTTCTCAGATTTATGACCTTTTGACAAATGGAGCTTACAAGGATCATTATGAGATTATGATTTAAAAAAAAAAATTAAAAAAAATTCATTCCTTGGTTCAGATGCAGCCATTGCAAGGCAAAACAGCATTTATCTTCAGACTACTGTTCACAGATTGTTAGGCAGTAGAGGAAGTACTGAGGACATAAGGAAATCTGTGAATCAGTGAAAGATGTTGGTATGCAAGAGTGAAGATATAGCAGCTGGGCTCCTGCTTCAGCTGGTTACCAGAGGGCCAGGAAGAAATTAGTCTCAGCCATCAGTTGAAAGAACACCTGGACATTAACCTGGGGCACCAATTCCCTTATGAACAAGGTAATCTTTGTTTCCTCACCAATACATCTAGAAACTAAATAATGACTACTTAAAAAAAAAAAAATTCTTAGTCCCAAGTGTCCTTAAATCACTTCAATAAAGAAAAAAAAAGAAGCATTTATGAAAAGGGCAGGGGAAAACACAGCAGGCTTTGCTCTCACTTTAAGATGCAAGTGAAATAAACTGCAGTATCATCTCTCACCTTCTCGACAAAGGCATGAAAACATGGGGCTGTACCTAACTTATTCTTTATTTATTCTTATTTAATTCTCTAATTAAGTGTTGATGCCTTCCTCAAGAACTTGGCTCATTGGACGAAAATGAGGGACAAGGTAATGAATTTATTTTTGGATAGACAGAACTTCTACACTGAAGATGACACAAGCTCTCAAAATAAAAGCTATGCTGTATTTTGGCTAGTGGCTCGTACTTTCTCTTATTTGGAGATCTTGCCTTAGGATGCAGAATGAGGACACAAGTTTATGTTTGCCTGCATAGATCATCCCAAAAAAATGAGTATTGCACAATTTCCATAGACATTTACAAAATCACACATATGGCTAAGTAGAAACTATTAGTGGTGTTCGAATCATATTATATTTGGCAGCACTGATACTCAGACTGCCAAATACCACCCAATTCCAAATACAGCACTAAACCTCTGTTTTAATACTCCAGCAGACTCTGCCCTTCGGAAATCTTCACAAGGAAAAGCCAAAGATTTAAACTAAATCATTACCTCCTCCCCGTAAGAAAGAGCTTTTTGAAAAAAAGCTCTATGTATTTTACAAAGGAAAAATATTCTTGTAACAAGATATTTGATTGCTTTCCAATAAAAAATGAAGAACATGTTATATTATTTATTTTATAAAGATTTTATATTTGTCTTTTGGTTTCTATTATCCTGTGTTGGAGGGAAAAAAACCCAAAATTATTTCTACTGCCAAACTGGTATACACATAAAAATATATTTCCTACTCACACTGGAAACAAAGATGAGAAAAATAATTTGTTTTAATGATAAAATTCCGTACTTAAATTATTTTTATTAAACTGTCAACACGTTTTGGAAGAAAATCCAAATTCCACCACAAAGTTGGCATGAACCTGCTCACCATTAATTTTTTCTCTACTATACTTACTAGAGGCATGCATCACTTTTTCAGTGTTTCAAGCCTTCTCTCAGCAGCCAGCAGCATCCTGGCGGAGCATTTGATGATGGACATTCTGTCTGCTCAGTTTGTATCAACAAATTATTGCAGCAAAACTTTACATCACTGATGACAGGTACCCTGTTACTAGAGAAGGAGGAAATCTAGAAAATGTGCACCAAGAAAGACCGGGGAAGGGAAGGCAGGAAGGAGACAAATCCCCTGCAAGCTGAAGAAGCTGGAAAAGCTCAGAGACCTGAACTGGCAGCGAGAAATGAGCTAAATGCTTCTTACTTGTTCTGTTAGACAACGGTGCTTCTCCCTGGCTAAGGATCTTCCTGAATGAAACGTAGGTTACTAAAGCTGTAAAAATCTTAGAATGATATTTTTTCAGCACCAGATTCAAAACACAGCATTAGTTTTATGTAATCACATTTTCAATTAACTGATTTCTTTTTTCTACCACTGATGTGTGCAATAAAATGCAGAGTACTCAACATTGCAAGAAGAGACTGATGCCTCCTCATCAGAGTCAGTACTAAGGCTGGTCTTTGACTGTCATCATGCAAAAGTACAGAACAGTGCCTGCTAAAAGCTGATGGGGGTCTCATATTGGGAAGAAATCACATTTTATTACTACCCCATACAAGTACATGCCAATTATGGAAACACACATTTTGCAAGATTTCCAAAGGTGGTCAATGTCTTCTTAATGTGCACTTTTATGCCAATTTTGTTTGATATTTTGCAATAGTGATAACCTGTCCTTCAGATGACAAGGAACAGAACAGAAAAATTGTTTTTCTCCCACAGCAGATTTTCTTACTCTGGTAATGAAATACAAATCCTACTCCAGCCAGATATTGGTGCCTTCCATTTTTGGGTCAGCCTTCATCTGCATGTTATATACACACACTAAAGATGTATATTTTATCTCTCAATCAGTTCACATAAGTACATGAAAGGCACATCCTAGAAATTCTTTGCTACAGCTTCTGATGCATGATGTATCTTATGGAAGACGTATTTTAGGTTGCCTGTCCTTTGATTTCCCACAGAAACTAATAAATAATCAACAAAAATATGATTAAAGATGTTGCTTGAACTCTCAGCCAAAATGAATACCAGCTAGTTGAAAATCTTTCTGATCCAAATCTGTTTATCTTAGAAACAGAATTCTAACTCAGATTTTAAAAAGCCTGATGAAGGGCAGAGCTAAGTTTTGACATGATCTTTTCATATACAAAATATCTCTTGAAATAAGAGGGAAAGGTTATGAAACTTGAAATTATAGAGGGATGAAATTGAGCTTAATAAGCTAGAAAAATATTTAGCTACAATTGCAATCCCCTCTTAAAAAAAAGAACTAGAAAAACTTTTGAAATCGTAATCAACCAATACTTAATGCATTCCTGTGAACACCCCAAGACAACACTGCTCTAAGTCTTTTAGGTAACTAGAAGATCACAGCCAAAAGCTGATATTAGATTAAAAGTATTCTAACATGTCTAACTTCCCAAATCAAAAGGTGAGGAAAAACTAAAACTTCGAACTGAGTATTTCCTGTAATTCAATTCTCTGTAGTCCCATCTGTTTATCTAAAACTCTATTCCAAATTTCCCAAACATATTCAACAAATTAGGCAGTGGGCTTAAATTGAATTTGAGAACATACATGAGACATCTTCCTTGCCTTTACAAGTAGAGGCAGAACAAAAAAGTTCTGGTTAAAATATATAATTTATCAAAACATATATGACCTCTAGCCTTTTTAAAGTAGTATTTATTTTCAAATAAGCAAACCTGAGATACTTTCATAAACCAATTATTGCTATCTGTAAACGCTCAAAATCTGACACATGAACTTTCTATTTTGTCCTGAAAGAATAGTTTTAGCTCAGAGGAAAAACAAAGTAAATAGAAATGGAAGCACCAAAAGAAGAGATTATTTCTAAGAAGCCAAGAAGTGCTAATTAAAACTTTCAGTTGTTTTCTTACAAAAATACTGCTAATTGACTAGTAACTATTTAAAAAAAAATCATTTTACAACTCAGTATGATAACTACCATGCTTGATAGAAATGTATTTTGTCAATTCCACATAATACATACTTATTTAGCCAATTTCATATATTTTACTACTTTGGAAATAATTAATAACTATTTAAATATTTAGTAAAAGTGATAAAAATATTGTTAAGTCTACCTTTAGGAAAAAATTGAAAATGTACAAGATGAGAATTTCTTCAATAGCTGTTTTTAATTAAATAATTTAATTTAAATAATAATGTAATTAAAATAAAACTTAGTGCATTGGATATGTTATGAAAAAAACCCTAATTCTTTTATTTTTGTCTTTCATGTCCAGCAAGCATTTAAAACCTGCAGCTGAAGTCCTCTTACATATCAATATATATCTGAAGGTTAGAATAGGAAAAGAAGCTTTCCTGCATTTTCAACTCTCAACTCAAAATTCCTGCATTTTCAACTCTCAATTGGTTTCTCAGCTTTGAATGAATTAGTCAGTGAACCATAATGAAGGAAAAACTCTCTCTGCACGCTGCCACTGCTGCCAAAAGCCAGCTTAGCAGTTTGGCAGCCTTGCTCCAGGTGTTTAACTCCTTCAGCCATCTGACTTTAACACTTGAGCTGTAAATAAGTGCGCTGCTTCATTATTGGGTTTCATTGATCTTAAGATGGCTGTACAGCCTCATGTTTATTTTTACATATTTATTTTAAAGCAGAATGATGTAAATATAAATGTCAGTGTTAATTCATTTCCTTACACTGTTTCTTTTTACTTAGTCTAAATTCTTCATAACATTTAAACTTGCCTTTATATTTATTAAGAATAACACAGACTGTTACTTCTCTACATAATTTTTTTTCTAGCGTCTTTTCAACAGGACCTGCAGAGGACAAACAAAAAGAATGCTTTCTTGTAGCTTTCTCAGCCAGTCCTGCTCAGCCCTTCCAGCAGGTAGCTCTCACAATAAATTTCACAACTGAGACGAAGAAGTCTCCCTAGCTTTACAATTTCAATCACAAACAAGTTTCATTTCTTCAAAGCATCTGCAGTAATTATACAAACACGAGCCCAAGCAGATCAACAAAATGCCTCTTTCCTCAAAGGCATGTAGATGCAGCATGGAAATTCATGTCCAAAGCATAGGAAACCCATATGCAGCTACTTAGTCCTCCAGTAAGACAACTTTGCTCATGGTAATGAGTGTTAGCAGTTTAAGAATCTTGATGATAAAAAGCAGATGCCCAGAAAAAGCTTAATTTGATTTAGAAGAGAGATGTATCTGTAATAGATGACCTAACACAGGGATTGGGTCTGTTTGAACACGAGCTGCCAAAGGCTGACTTGCAGTCGGCGTTCTGTGGTAGCAGACCGGGGAGACCTCGCAATTTAGAGAACGTCCCCTGCGGTCCAGCTGTTTACACAAGGCTTCAGATGGTAATAGCTGAGTGATAAAGTTTGCACATAATCAGTAGGACCTAGACATCTTTCAGCTCTTGTTTATTCTGATAGAAAATCAAACTACTAAAAGTTCACAAGCAGAGATAACGCAGTGCTCCCAAGAACACCATTTTACCAACATTATTGCATTCTTAGTACCCTTTTCATCTGACTCAAAGCAACTATATTCTCAAAAAAAACAGCTTTCAGAGCCAGTGTAGGCAGTGTCCAACAAAACACAAAGATTAAATTGACCCTCGTTCAGGAAACCTCTCAGTGTGCCACTCTAGTAATATACCTTGAAACATATAGAGCTGATTTTTTTACAAAAAGGACATAAGCATTTCTATTTATCACATAATTGCAATGCCCTTTTATCCCCTTCTTCTGTGTACCTTTTTTCTTTATACTCTACAGACAATAAAAAAAAGATTTTACAGACTTTCAGAGAAATTTTGCAAGGGAAATAGGAGGATTCAGGTAGGCAGAGCAAATACACCTTTACAGCAAACAGTAAACATTTTCATTCTTGAAACATTTTCATTCAATATGTAATTTATGAGAACAACAGCACTGAAATACTGTCACAACATTATCTGCCCTAGCAAAAAAAAAAAAAAAAAAAGAAAGAAATGATCTAGCATTACTGAAAGATGATCTGCCATTTGGCCTTAAATGAAGGAACACAAACAAGTTTAGTATCTCCTGATGAAAAAACGCTCATGTTCGAGTGTCTTAACCCAGCCTCAATGCACTAACACATGTCACTAAAAATCCTTTGATTATTGGTGGTGTTTCCAGCATCCATTAAACATAATATGTTAGTGTAGTCGAAACATACCATTTAGCTTGTAAGTAAATGCGATTTTAAATATACCTTATGCATGGAGGCTGGAGACATCCACTCTCCTGTCTGTGCAAGCTGCTCTGCACAGTTAGCTAACTAGTGCTTTCTCACATTTCATGAAGAGACTCCTCCAAACTCACTGAGGGAATTCCTGAAAGGACTATGAAATTTCAGCCAGAGACCCCAAACCAGAGCACGAACCACAGAAAGACTCAGCCCTTTTCAAGACATCAAACAGCCTCTAGTCTGTAATTTAAAAAGCAATTAAAAATTACAGAAAGCACAATGTCTGTGTATGCCATCTCAGCAACTGCTCTGTGGGTTGTTTCATCCCAAACCTGTGTAAACTAAATTTTAAGGAAGCATTTCTCTCTCTGTGGAAGTCCTTAGTGCATATAAGTGATATTTCATATCACTTACGGTATTTAAGCGGACAACATAAACAACATTAGGTGTCTCAGTACAAGCAGTGCAGACCTGAGTGTCAAACAGTGGCACATAATAGCACAAGGTAACTTCTGTGAATTACAAAACAGCAAAACTATTTCCTAGCAGAGAACACAAAGACTTGAAAGAAATTGATTAAGAAGTAATTTTGTGCTTCATCTATTCAACAACTAAGTGGATAGGAAAATGTATATTTTCAGTTTTCTATATAAAAGTATAGGTCTTTTACGAACCATTATTTTAATAATTAAGCTTTACCCCCAGTACTCTATACTTGCAAGTATTGAAAATAGCATCCCACCACAGGCAACAGTTGTAGGTAGAGACTTGAGAGGAAACACAGTAGGCTGAAAATAAAGCTGTTGCACATGTGCAATTTAGCTCAAAGTTAATTGGAGATCTGTTGTACACAGAGGGAGCTGAAGGCATGTCTTACTGTGCATCAATGATGAGTATCAATGAACGGCCCTATAAATCAAAATCAAACTAAACTTTACTTATTATCCATTCATAAGGAGTAAAACCCCTTTTTTTAGTACAGAATATCTCACATCAACAGAATTTAAAATACAACTGAACTCAATGAATATACAAATATATTTACTGATTCTATATAGTATCATCATTTCTGCCTGTGCTCCTCTATTTTCTTTTGTTATCTTGGAAAAATAATTCTGGGATACTATAATAAATACTTACATATGAGAATATTGAAAAGAATTTAAATGCAGCAGAAAATGCCAAGAATGCAAAGCACTAATGACCTTTTTTGTTGAATAGTTTTTGAACAGCCACCTCATCAGCTGTGCCATAAACACAAGTAATTAGCTAGTGTTTGCTAGGTATGTGCATGAAGGTAAGACAATGCAATCAAGTATCTAGAATCTGAATTCTAAACTTGAACACTCCCAACACCCATTTCTACATAATTGATCTCTAGCATGCATCTAATTTTCCAAAAGATTATTAGTAACTTGCTCTGAGATGTGATACACATGCTGTCTATGACTCTGGACAGTATTTGAAGCTCTGCACCTGCTACAAGCAAAAATCTCTATAAAATTCCTGAATGAAATCCTGGCCCCTGCTGTTAATAGCAATGTTCCCACAGACATCCAAGTAGCCCTGAATTTCTTCATGTTAGGAAACTCAAATGATGCAAAATATTAATTAAAAATGTCAAGTTCCAGTGAAAACTAAAGAACAAGGCTACTGCCTGAATCATACTGCCTGTTTTGAAGGTAAAAGGCTGAGCAGCACACAGGGAGAATGAAAAAACATGGGAACTGCATCAACACAAATTCTCAAGCAAAGGCCCTGAATGGATTTATACATCTTAAATCTCATTATTATTCACTCTCAAGTCAATACTACTACTAAGACACCAAAGTACCCATTTTGTTTAATGCCATCCATGATATTTCCACTGTACACTGTTCTTCAAAAACATCTGAAGTGTTTTAAAATACTAAACGTTAAAAAAAAGACTGATTATTGCATTTTTATAAACTATTTAATAACTATCTTAGCAAAGAGGAAAAGACAGAAAAAGAAAAAGGTGGTCATCTGTGATGAGCAGTAACCTTACAGCAATCACACACACCCTTCAGCCACAGCCACTCCCATCTCCAAATACGAACTATTTGTCTTCAAGAATTCTTTTTAGCCTGTATGAGCATATTGAACTGTTTGACTTGTTCTGCAAGTTGTTTTAATTGCTTTAATGTGAAAAAAACAGTGATAATTAAATTATCCTGCAGATCTCCCAAGCGTGTTGACAGCTGCAATAAGAGAAAGATCACATGAAAGTACATTTTCACAAACCATGGACAAACCCTTGGAAATTGGCCATGCTGACACTAGAAGTGAAAGCTGACTAGAAGCATTACACGAATGCTTATAAAGTGCTATAACAAAATGACAATTATCATTCATTTCAATTCAGAGCCATGCAGAGAAAATAAAAATACCTAGCATGCAATCTTTGTAAACCAGTTACAAAGTACAAATTTTACATCCCTGTGTGAATTTGGTGGGGACCATTCTATCCTCTACAGTAATGCCATTATATTCAGATTTGCTAGAGACAGAACTGAGTTCTTCATTACCAAATTACCTCAGATGATGCAGCATAATGTAACATCCCCTGTGTTCCCACAGAGCCCCGAGTTCCCTTGCCTCTTCTGGAGGTGGATTTGGGGCAAATGGATTTGCACAGGTGGATTGCTGAGTCTCAATGCAGTCTTTTTTCCTGGGATACTCTACTCTTTAGCTCCATTTGACTTTCTGTGGCACATTTCAGAGCTGTCCTGGATGAGTTCAGAGCACAGTCCTATCACTTTTAAAGAGAATTTACACACCAGATATTTGGGTCTTCTTGATTGAGTCTAATATTTCTTTGCTACCTTTCTGAAGTAGGCTAAGCTAAGGAAACACATCCTCCTCATCCTCTAGACTCTGAATCTCTGGATAAGCCCACGAAACATTTTCTGAAAGACACAGACAGTGACTCTGATATGCTGCTGATTTTAAATGAAGGCTGCATTCCTATGGCTATGGCAACCACACAAGTTTTCAAAAGGCACATTTATTTCAGATCTTATCTTGAAGAATGAACAGAATTTTGACTGACTCGAGGTCTGTGCCAACAGCAGCTAGCATTGAGCAAGGAGCTGAGACCCTGGGGAGTGAAAGTCAAGCGGGTGGAACTCAAGGTGACTAACTGCCCACTTTGTACTGCCAGCCAGCACATCCCAAAAATAGGGCACTGCACTGGCTGGGGAAGGATCTTGTTACAGCAGACAGAGGATATTACTAGCACAGTGTATGTCAGCTACTATTTGTCCCTACCAAATAATACTTTGGGCCAGGCATTCAAAGACAATTAAGGCCACCCCTGGTTTTGGGCCAGGAGGTTTAACCCCAGAAGTCACTGCTACCACACAATTTGTGGTGTAAACTAGAAGGTTGTCAAAACATTTGTGAATGTGCTTACAAATCAAAGAAATTGCTTCATTTGCAACTACACTTTACTGTAAGTGCCGAAGTGTAAGGACACTGATTTTTATCATGTATTTCCACAGTTGTGGAAGCAGAATTTCCTGTAGAAGAAACTTCATTTAAAACTTGCTCTTTCTGAAGGCAGGTGAAACAAAGAGCACAATAAGGCCAGTGATCATATCACTACTACCCTTCAGAAGCATAAAGAGCCTCTTGTACACTAAAATACCCATTCCCTCCAAATATATACATATATTAATTACACATACATATGCACACACACATATGTACATAAACACTGTATATATTTAGTTGAAGACAAGTTTAGCTAATGTGATTTTGACTGCTTTTTCAAATGATGGTATCAGACATGAAATTTAGTTCCATTTCATCAGTTAGAATTTAGACTTCCCTAGCCTAGAGGAGTGTACACTCCATTCTTTACAAGGCACATTCTACTTTGATCCTGCACGTGCTAAATGCCAGCAGTCACCTCGTGAGGAGTATTGCTGTGGCTCTTCTCTTTCTATGCTGATGGCTTTTAAAGCTACACAGCTCTGCTGTGGAAAAAGAGGTTTCATAGACTAAAAGAGTTGCCTTTACTCAAACACTTACTATCACATAATAATCAATTTCTTATTTGAGATACCAAACCACGAGTACAAAGCCTAGAAAACATGCTCCTAATTCTGTGTAACCAGGACTGTGCTGCCTCAAGGCTTTGCAAGTCCCCACAGACACAGATAGAGATGTCCACGGTACCAGGTTTGTCAGGAGGAATCCAGAAGGGGTTCCAGGGCTTTGGGAAACCAGAGCCTGCAAAGGAGCAGACAGCCCACAGGACACTGGCAGCATTTATGGTCTCAAGGAGATAAAAGACACCGTTCATTTTAGACCTTTCTTTTTCTTCTCTGTCCTTCTCCCCCCATTCATAATGATGGCAAATTTACACTTTTTGCTTGCAAACAGCATATTCAGTATAATGTAAATCCAAATAGAAGTCTTCTAAATGTGCCAAACATAAGAACAACATCTCCAAGTTTAACAGTGCTGATTCTATTTTCAGCCATATTAAACTCTGATCTTGAAGACTTCAAGTTATTAGGAGCTTAACATAATAATGACAAAGAAAAAATTATTATACAATTAGAGAGACATGTGTCAACTGTGTTTATACATTTTAAGAAACTATGTGTTGATTAAATGGTATGCTTTGTGTTCAGACAATGCCCAGTAGATCGTGTCTGTGTCCTTCAAATCCTGCATTTATAATGTACAATGCACAGCTTCTACACTTTATCACTCTTATAAAACATTCAACAAGACTTTCTTTCAAAACCAACACTTTTTGGAATGGAGTAACAGCAAAAAAAGGACACCTTCTTAGCTGACATCATAGTACTACCTAAATAAAATGGATACCAAGGTTCACATTAACATGATAAACATTTGAAACACAGATTTTGATTATTTCAGGGGTCTTAAAAGGTTTTCTGAAGAGTGAGACATAAAATAAAAGAAATAAAAATGTAAAATAACCCTTTTCTGTGCTATAAATCATTGAGCTGCTTTTCCCAAATCCATTAATAAAAACAGTGATTGTATTTCATGTTACAGTTATCTACAAAAGACCATTCTTAATTGCTCTTAAGGCATCATGTTTTATTTTAGCCAGGTTCACATTTTATTATGGAAGACTAATGGGGCATAGACTCCTAGCAGAACTTATTTGGACCAGCCAACTATAAAGAGGGTATAAAAATAGTTATGGAGGCAAAATAAAAATTAAAAACTACAGCTAAGCTTTCAGATTTACAGGTCTAATAAAATGTGTCATAAACTTTTGCTTTCATTCCAAAGCTTTGTCGTAAGAACATGCAGAATCTTTTCCCATTTCAAAAGTGTTTGTTCAAAAGTTAAATCTTTCTATTTCCATTTTTAGTTTATAGTCTTGCTTGCGTACATGCAATTTCTTAAAATTTATTGCTATTTCATTAAATATCCCTGCTGATCAGAATGCAAGAGTGATAAGAAGGAGAACCATTACAGGATAATAATAATAACTTAATGGCATTTCTTGTTAATGAGGTAATAACAAGAGGCCTTCAGGCTTTCTGCTTCAAAGTTTATTTAACCTAACTACTTTATTTTTATCTTATTAACCAGAACCCTCAAGTTGTCATTGCCCTAATAACAATTCTAATACCTACTGGATTCATTTATTAAATTAGTTAAGGAATAAAATAATAAGCTAGACCTAAGAATTTTAGAAACCTCATGATATTAGACTGAGATGAACTCGTCTGGATGTAACACCGAGTTTGTACTGATTTGAGACCATAGGTGTTGCTCTGCTGTTTGCAGCAAGATCTCCCAGTAAAGACTGAAATCCTAATCCTCTGCCCTATGCAATTATTTTCTAGATCAAAGAAATTAGCACTTGTGTCCTTATAAATTCTAGCTCATTTATGTCATCCTGCCTACTTGCTTTCGCCTATTAGTTGCAGCTGGATACCATTCCATTCTTTTTCCAGACTCAACTGTATTGATGTAGCTGAGCTGCAACTCAATTACAAATCTCTTGATATTGGGGATATGATTTGAAAAAAACTCAGTCTTCTTAAAAGAAAATTCAAGTTGAATTTTACTGTCCCAATGGAAAGTAATCCAAACAGTCAGAACTACCCCAGACTTGTGAGGCTGGCTTTCTTTACATATTTCCTAATTTTTAATCTCATCTTGTAGTGTTTAAGGTCCATATTTAATTCCAGCGGTGGCTTGTTTTCATGGTAAAGCCACATCTTCAAACGGCTCCCATGCCTTACCTGCCAAAGAGCTGCAGAAATAGCACTACTGCCTGCCGCGACACCAACAAATAGGGGAGGCCCTGTAAGAATTTCTCTTTTCTTTTTTTTTACCTACGAGAGTAAATGACTGCATATGAATATTTTGGAACAATCTGGTAGCAAACAGACAAAAGGATCTGACTGAAAGTCTAATGCTAACAAGGTGCACAGTCACCCAATGGGTTTTGTTCAAGTTTAACCATAAACTTGTTATAGCCATGGAAGCCCCACCTCTTGTTCACAGAGTGGGCAGTTCTTTAGCACAGTGCCATGACACTCAGTTTCATGCACTATTTTGGCAGGTTGCATTCTACTAATTATAACAAATTTTCAGGCTGAAGGATCTATGAAAATCTGTCTCACACGAACTGAGTGTAGTTCCTCTAATTGTTCTGCTCCATTTCTGGCTGTACTAGAATTAACCAAGGCAAATTATTCACGTGGAAATATTCTCATTTCCTAGGTGAACAGCAAGTCCTCCACAGAGGAAACTGCTTCATTATGCACATAGGCAAACTGACGTGTGCAGAGCTGTATGTGCAATAGATAGCTCTATTTCCCCCAGATATCAGCAGCTAACAGGTTTAGTTCTAATTCCCCGTCATACTCGTCTGCCACAAACACTTTTGAATACAAGAATCTTGAACTGGCTCAGGTTTGTTCCCAGCAGGCATACTTGTAAAGATAAAAAGACTAAGAATTTTTTTCCCCCTGCTTACTCCCTATTTTGGTAGTTTCTAACAAAAAGGGCCAAGGAAGGAATGGAATGTTTAGCCCAGCGCCACAGTCTGATCTTGCAGAAAAAGAAAACCACAAAAGCAGTCCAGCAAAGTAACTCTGTTCCTATTTCTGGGTTTAAATTTCCATGCCAGGTTGTCTTTAATGCCTGGTTCTCAAAGTTTGCCTACTCTTAATCCTTCTTGCTAAAAAAAATTTGTTTTGTTTTGTTTTTTTTTTCATCCTACAGCTTCTGGCAGCAAGTGGTATGTAAATGTTCAGTAGCCCATCTGAACCCTGTTTTAGAACAAAACAATTTCAGTTTCTAAGTGTCTGAATTACTTTAACTAAATCTGAGGATTTACCTATTGAAGCTTGAGCAGCTCCCTTTCAACTCTGAATGAAGGAAGAATTATGAGACTGGAGTTATTCAATGAGAGCTATCTGTCCTGGCACTTAATCAAAGGGATTAGGATTTGGAAAGAAAAGCCTACAGGTGATCCTCCAGGAAGCATACCAAGCAGTTATCAAAAACATACAAGTTCAAAGCAGCTCAATTTTCATATGTTAAAAGTATTTGGATGAAGCCTCAGGCTTGTTTCTAGGTAAAGAATTGTGTTAAAGCTGTTTGTACTTGCATACTTAGTAGACAAGGGAATGAAATAGCATGTGGTGAAGCAGTACTAGGTCCATCTAACCCTGATGTAACGCAATAAATCAATCTTGTTCTTTTAGTGAAACATGATCTGATACGGAGTCCAAGTTTCAGTGCTCTTTTCCCACTCTGGCAGTTGTAGCAGACACTCATTTACCTCTTTAGCAAAGGAAGCTGTCATAGCATAAAGGGAAAGATGTTACACGCCACATCAAGTGCTTTAATAATTGTTATTAATCATGTAACTATGTTCTCCTCCTCCACTCAATACACTGAGCTTACGATATATTTAGTATCTTTGTAAGACTATTTTTAAAATTCTAATAATCAGAGATCTGTCTTAGTCAACTAGAGGTGTCAGTAATCAAAGTAAACATTAATTCACAACTACAATGATTTTTATTTACCACAAGCCTTACATCACACTGACATAAAAGGGCAGGTCAGGGACAATGTTCTGTTTCACTGTCAAAAGAAGGAATGCTTGAGTAGCATGGCTGGACCAGCTGTAGATCCAGGACGAAGTACTTAGAAGTTCTAAGCCTCCCCATCACATCTCTGAGATGGCTTTCCCTGCCAAGCACAGGCAGTTACTTTTTACATGGAATAAATGGAGCTACGGCTGTCCAGAAGGAGACAGAAATAGAAAGAATCCACTGTACGTACTGAGTTCCTACCAAAAATCTCCATAAATCACCCAGGCAGTCACCACGTAGTTAACACTGAATCATTCTCTGCAGAGTTTACCCAGTCTGCAAATACCGTGAGAGGTGCAGAGAGCAGAGTTAGCCCCAGCAGCAGCAGCTGAGGGTCCTTGGCACCGGCAGTCTGGAAATCGAGACAGTTCTTACAGTACTAAGAGCATGGCTTTGGGCCACAAAAAATTCTTAAAACTCAAGAGGTTTTAAAAATGTATATATACATCTCCCTTGACAGATATTTATACATCTGTATATACACTTCTCTCTATGTATATTTATACATCTACATATATATATATCTATTTCTATAAATCATTATCTCAACTCGAGGGCAAGTGCTTCACAGCCCAGTCCACAGGGAAGGAGAATGGCACTGAAAGGGAAAAAATATTTCCACGTAGAGAGCAAGAGGAAGGGGAAATATGTGGAGCATCCCAGCTTCCAGTCTTTACTTGGCAATACTTTAAAAAACCTCTTTGTGTTTCTTTTCTTCATGCTGCTAATATTACCATCCTATGTACCATATGTATAATCACAGAATATTCTGAGTTGGAAGGCACCCACAAGGATCATTGAGTCCAACTTTTAACTGCATAACAGACAACCAAATAACTGAAGTCCGCGTGTAGGAAGTAAAAATTTCTGCATCCATCAATTTCTCTGACAAACTTGTGAAGAAAATTTAGAGTACCTTATACAGCAAAATTAACTGGGCCAGCACAGTTAACACAAAAGCAAAAGATAAATTCCACAAAATGACAAAATTTAGGAGCTACACAGTGTATGTGGGAAAAGTATTTTAAAAGTAGATGTTTACTCTATATGCTCACAAAAACCTGATTTGTTAATATTTACAAAACTACTTTGTAATAATTTTTAACCAAGACTTGGATTGTGGACTTCTCATGAAGTTCCGGGCTTAGCTAATTCAAACAAATAAGGGAAAACAAAGTGTTTTGAAAAAATTATTTTGAGTGGATCACTACAGATTGTTCAGAATAAATGCATTACTCACTCTTGAAATACAAACCTTGTAGCAAACAGAAACTGTAGCAGAGCTACCAGGCACAACTGAGAAACAATACCCTAATATTGACTCTCTGTGGCTTCCAGCCATCTTTTTATTGGTAATTTGCAAATTACCTGCTTAAATACTCTTTGGAGATAATCTTGAAGTCCTTCCTTGGGCCAAATTCACACTTCAGAGCAACAAGATTTAGTCTAAAAGCACTTAATCATGGGGAACTGGAATAAATTTAAATTTATATTCTGATTCTGTCTCCATAGAGTTTCATATGTTTATCTTCACGGCTGTAGAATCAGGGCCTTAAATGTTCATAGGTAAAAAGTAAGAAGAAAAACGTGCAACAGTTTTCTTATGTGTCCTTCACAATTACTCTCTATAAAGGCAGAGTTATTGAACTGCTAAATATATCCCTGCTCCAATTAAAATATATGGTTTATTTTGAACTTATGCTTATATAAGTGAAACTAAGGAAGTAAGAAGTCTTCCCTTACTAACACAGGCTTCAAGGCATTGCATTATGAAAAAGCTGTGTGCTAGACTACAGAACAAACACAATATTTTTAGCCTGCTGATAGACAAAAGAGCTATTCTAAATAAATTCGGAAGTCTTTAAAGATCCTAGTTATTTCAGGGAATTGCCAGGTACCCTAATACATTCCTATATTTCACATGGGACTTACACCTGTACCAATGGACACCACTCACAATCCTGACATTGTGCTAGACTCCACATGAACAAAGAGCAGTAATCAGCTATGAAGATTCTGGAGTCAAAAAAAAGAAAAAACAAAAAAGAAAAAAAGGACAGGACGAATAGGGCAGGAGGAATTCTGTGTTTTGATTACAGCAGTACAGAGACATTAAGTACCTTCCTAAGTACCTATACAAAAGCAGAGAGAAAGCTGGAATTGAATCTGTATCTCTTATCTCTTTTTCCAGAGCATAGAAAACAACCCTATCAAAATCAACAGTAGCTGAGGGCACTCAGCACTTCGTAAGATCAGCCAGCAAGAAGTTCATCTTTCTTTAAAATAAAGCTATCGGAAGCCAAATATCACTGTCATTCATAACTGTGCAGCCTCACAAAGATTCCTTATTTCACTGGAGATCCTTGGAGTGGAATTTGGCTCTGGAAAGAGTCAGTTATTGAAACTGATAAGTTAGTTAAAATTCCTTACCAAACTTCAATGGAGTTCCTTTGGATTTACACCAGTATAACAGTGTACAGCAATACCAGTTAGCTCTCATAAAAATAGAAAGGGCTGTTACCATCACAACATAAACACTGGAATACATCTTGTGTACACTACTTTAAAAAAAATGTATTGCATGATTGCTACAATTCTATTTTTATGTCTTTTTGCCAAAAAGAAAATATGGTTTTAATATAAGTTTACATCTGCGTGGTATTACATGCATGTAAAACAGATGTAACCCAATTACATTTTCATTTAAATTGCTAAATAGCTACTTAAGTAAAAAGCTAAAATAACATACAAACAACAGTTACTATAATAACAAGTGTTCTTAGAATTAAATGAAAGGGATCAAAGCTACAGCACACAAAATTTGAGCCGGTCTTTGAAAAAGATACAGTGACATAACAGCACTGTATTGATTTACTCAGTAATTTAATGTCTCTACAACTCAGCCAGAAGACACATCTCAGTTTAGCAGAGACACATGGAGGAAAATTCAGGGAGTTTATACAGAGACTTTGGGTCTCATAAAGATTAGACATACTCTACTAGAATTTATGTGGCAAATTCCCAAATTGGAAATTAGAATACCAATGCAATACATTCGGCTTGATTATAGTTTTAGGCAGACCTGTCTGCGTGGCTAGACTCAGAAATCACATCCTAACATTCAACCTGAGTCTGTCTTTTTTTTATTTTTAGCAGAGAATTGCAGTCTTCAGAATAGATACCATATTTACTTCTATTTCTGTGTATGCAAACATAAATTCACTAGAGATAAATCTGAGGAACTAATAATAATAATATGGTGAGTACAGTGGAAAGACTAGAATCAACTCTCCTTGATTATTTAATGAAGGGGAAATAAATCTAATTTTCATTCAAACTTATTTACCAGAAAGGGCTAAAATTTCAAAGTCTGGACACAAAAGGGTGACTTGCATTGGTAAGGCATATCTAAGCACATGTGAGATAGTCTGGAAAAGGAAATAAAAATACAAAATTCTGTATTCCTACTGTCACTCTGAGGAACTTAAGATAGTGGTAATGTTGTGTATTAAAATATTTGCATTGCATGCAAATAGCTGTGACTTCTACTGGAGTACCACTTGAGGGGAAAAAAAAAATCATACATTTTTATCTGAAATAAAACCTATCTTTTAATTACCTTATTTGTTCACACTTTTAGAGAGTTTGCTGTCTGCATGCTTTTCCATCCAAGGTACTTGTACAGACTTGTGTAAGTGGATAATAAGATTATGAAATTTATATCTTCTGCCACAAAGGAGCTATGATGTAGGTTCTGTGTGTACATCTACACTTTGCTAGACTGTGTTCTTTGTATCCTATTACATTTCTATTTACTTGTTAGGCTGCATATGACTAATGAAGATTCAACAAGCTGATAAGCAAAGCTTTGTAGGAACATGCAAAGCAGGTCTTTTTTTTTTTCCCCCTAAACATTATTTTTATATTAAATAAACAGTTAAGAATAGTAATAAATTCATAGAATGCTTTAGGGTAGAAGTGACCCTAAGGATCATCTTGTTCCAACCCCCTGCACGGGGCATGGACATCTTCCACTATCCCAGGTTGCTCAGAGCCTCATCCAACCTGGCCTGAGCACCTCCAGGGATGGGGCAGCCACAGCTCCTCTGGGAATCTGTTCCAGTGGCTCATCCCCCTCACAGGGAAGAATCTCTTTCTAACATCTAATCTAAACACCCAAAAGTCACTGAGGAATTGCTTTTGTCTGTGAGCTTGCTCTGCTGACACTGCAAGCAGCAGGGACCTAACCAGACTGACTTAAGGTGGCCATTCCCTGCTAAACCACCCTCTTGTCCTCTTTGTTATTTTAGCCTTGAATATAGCAAACTCTAAGGAGTAACACAACTGAACACGTGTTCCATATGCCAGCAGTTTGAGTGCAGGACAAGGTAAGGAAAAGCACAAGCTATTTAACCTTCCCACTTACCCAAAACCATATGTAATTTGCAAGAGAAACTGGGGGTTGTTAAAATGATAAGAGACACATTTGAAACAACTTCAGTTCCCAGGTCAACAGAAGTTCAGATTGCTCAGCATTTAATTACAGGTATTTTATTTAATTACTCCGTTCAGATTGCTCAGCATTTCATTACTCAGTATGTGTCGAGCTCAAGACTCAAGTGAAATTCCCATTTAGGGCCCTCAAAATCTGTATTCTTTCATTCTATTCTATTAATAGTCTACTATTCTCTTGCTTTTATGCATCCAGACCTGACTATCAGAAGTTTAATAGTTACAGACAATTATTTAATTAATAATAAACACTTTGATTCTGTACGAAAATGTGACCTTGAAACCAAAAGTTGAAACCAAAACATGTGCTTTAAGGCACAAATCAATTTTGAGGGAATATGCAAAGCCAGGAAGCAGATCTGAGTACTCCCTGTTGCTGCTGTACATCAGAAGGAAACAGGACTACTGGAAAGTCCTATTATTTATTATCAGTCTGTCTTTAAAAGACAGATCAAATAACATCACCAACATTAGGCACAAGCAGTTTTTTGAAGCAAAGGTTTGGTCTCTTCCTGCATCCTTTATGCTACCTAGAACAAAGAGGAGTCAGAGCTGACGACAGCAGGCTGCAGAAATTCCTCGCTTCCAAGCACCTAATGCTGTACTTCTGTGCACTGAGGCTGAGTACATATAGGCTGAAGCACATTTTTACATGTTTCAGTATGAGATCTAGATCAACTAGAAAGACACATTTATCTTGCAAAAGCACAGCTTATTCTTTGCTCATTTTAAAGAAATTATCTTCATTAAAAGAAACATGAATTAACTTGCCAGGCAGATATTATTCTGGTGTTCTCTTCTGTGCAGTCTGGATAGAATAAATCAGCTTTATAAAACCTTCCATTTTCACATAACATAAGGCCCTGTATTACTATTTATAGAAAACTTGTGATCTGAATGAAAAAAGAACTGTGTGTTTTTTCCATTGGACAAAAATTCAGCAGTAGTACTTTATGATGAAAGGTTCAGTGTATGCAGTCACACACACTAGAACACTGACACTTCTAAAGGAGGAATCAGCCTCTGACCCTATTTTCAAGTGCCAATACCACTTTAGTGCTTGCATTTTAAAATATTTATTTCCTTCATAGATATTTTATGTGGAGATCTCAGTCCCTCAGCAGCAAACATTCTTATTTTCACATTAGCAGAAGCCCAAGACTAACATGATGCTTTAATATGAAAGACTTTCCTTCCTGGAAATCAGATTGTCTTCTCCTGTCTTAAATGCATAAAATCATGTGTGCATTTGGTAATGGACAGATGTAGAATCGTAAATATGACAAAGCAAATTCTTCAGAAAAAAGCTGAAGAAAAACAATTTAATATTCTTGTCTCTGGGAGGGAAATAGCCTTTGTTTTGAATTTTATTTATGCTGTGAGGTACTTTACATCACTTTCCAACTTAGCTCTATTTCCTGTATGAATATATAGTTCTGCAACTTCTTTTTTTTGGAGGGGGCCATGTAGAACACTGATTATCAGAAGGTCAAGAAACTGACCCAGTGAAGAATTATTTTAAATTCTTTTTCAGTTTGTTTCACACTTTCAAGTGAGTTTCTGCCCCTCACAAACAATAATTACATTTCTGAATGCTGCCAGAACTGAAGCCAACAGTTCTTCCAAGAAATCTGGTAACCTTGAATCGGTATGTGCCAGCATGGTGGAGCTACTAGGTTTTTTCTCTAGTATATCCTACACAATTAAATCAATACTGGATAAAATCAATATGAGATAAAAAATGACCAGGAAAAACACTCCACCCCCTGACACGAGCTGCCATTCATAGCACAAGACAAGGTACACTCAAAGATCTGTATATGCTTTTGTTCATTAATGGTCAGTATACTCCAATAGGGTCTCCTTTTGATCGTATTTTATGTCAACTAACAACTCTATGAACTTTCCTATCATCTTCAAGTCCTTTCTTTCCCTCATCTCAATTTTTCTTTCACTCATCTTTTCACTCCTTATCAGCAAAATCCTCCCAAAACATTAAGTTTTATTATCATGAGGAAAAAAAGGTATTTTAGGCCTCAATTGCCTTTTCAATGTTTACTTCCATTTTTCTTCCTCTTATATGCACTGAATATTCATTTACCACCTTTGTGTCAAGTTTCTATCAACTTCCTTTCTGATCACCTCAGCTCAGATCACCTTTTGTCCACAGAAATCACTTCCATTAAAAAGTGCAATAATTGCCTTGAAAATTTTTAGAGCCTTTACTATTTCCATGCACCTTTATCGCCCTTAATCATGCTGGGGCCACAATCCTTAAAATCTGTTTGTGTCTGAGCGTTTAAAATTAATTTGATATTCATTTGATATTCTCTTCCACAGTTTGATATTGCCTTCTAGCAGGTCCTTGTCCTCCCACATCCCATTCTTGGTCCACTCATCTCTTCAAGTGACCAGTTCCGTCCTATGGAATGTATTAAACTTTTGCTTTCCAACACAATAAACACTTTGCTGTGTATTGATTTGACCCCACTGTCAAACCCATATCATGCCCCAACAACTCTTTGCAAATTTCTTATCAACTTAAAAACTTCAAATGACTGATCCAACTTCTGCAATCCCTTGAGTCCCTGTTTCTCCATGTTGGATTAGGTAACTCAAAAAATTATTTCAAGACACACAACAATATTTAGAAACATAAAATGTGTTACATGTAATCTTCACTAGTATTTTATTTGGGAGCATATTATGCAATTATGAGCTGATTCGGCTGTTTCTAAGAAAATGAAGAAATTTGTCTCCCTTCTTGGTGAAATTTAATATTGCAAGAGATACTTGTAGTCTTGTTCATAACACATAAAATGTTCACCACCTCTGTCCTTCCTGTCCTTGCTCTGTACTGTTTTATCGTGGTATCATGTAAGTCAATTAGTTTGATAAAGTAAAACATGTAGCTTTTTACCAAAGTGATAGAAACTTACCCTATATACGTGTAACCTGTGTAGAAAGTGGCTACACCAAGGATAATATGCTTCTAGAGAAATGTCAGACCCAGGGCAAGGAATACATAACACCATCTTTCTGAATTCTCCTCTGTTGTGTGAGATAAAGCACCAAACTAAGTTTACCTATTTTCATTTGGATTTCTGGAACCTATGGGGACGGAAAAGGAGTCCCAGGAATTGTTTCTTTGACTGATTTGCATGTTACACCAAACAAGCAGGTACTTCTTTTTCCCCATGTATGGCATAATGGAGAAGATGATCAGGTCCAAAACTCGTAAAATTTAGAATTCACTCATACACATAAATTTCGCTTGATTCTTTATATATAAATCTGTTGAAACAAACCTCCAACTAAAAGGCTAAAAGAAATGCTACTTTATTAAGTAGCACATGGAAATAAGCCTAGCAATTTCAAAGACATAATATGGAGAGAGTATCAGGGATAAAATGAAAAGAATATAAGTATAGAGAGATCCTTCTGGGACCCTTAAAGTTTTATGAGAATAGCCCTAGCGAAAGATCTCTGAACATGTAAATGTAAATTAATTGAAGAAATTGAATCTTTACCTGCATAAATTTGTTAAATGTAACAATTAAAATCTATTTAAATGTTAATGATCTAAAATTTAAAGTGTGCCCCCTATTAACAGCAATGAAACCCTTTACAGTTTAATCAATATTAATGAAAGAAAAATGTTAAGGTAACAAAACCTGGTGCATTAGAAGCTGTTGGGGAACAGGATTTTTTTTTAATTAAGTTTTCAATAATCAGACAAATTAAAGCATCAGATAGATGCATACTGTATAAAAGAAAATCTGCAAGAGATGAATTTAAGAAGAGACTAAATCTTGTATAGGCTTTGGAAGGTAATTCATCAATTAGGCACTGCCACCTCACATACAATAAACCAAAACTTGGTATCAGAAATTGAACTCTTAGAGAGCTGAAGAACGAAGATTGAATTAAGCCCCTTATCACTACCTAAAATACACGTCTCCTGTATGCATATCATCAGCAGGAAACTCAGTGCACCCAAAACTGCTAAGCAGGAAACCTCTAGGGGAACAAAACCAGTAAAAGGTGGAATAGCTCGATCTGTATACAGCATATATTTGCCTAATATCATGCCATTAAGGACCACACAAAATATTTTATCTTCATATGAAACAAAATGATCACCTAAACATTTAGTAACTGACTACGTATGGCAGGCAGAGCAAATAAGAAAGCAATACTGAATGTTAATACATTTCTGTGCCTTACAGATCACTAACATTTTTAACATAAAATTTTAAAAAATTACTGAAAGAACATCTTTAGTAACTAAAACTTCACCACAGTTGCTATCTTAATAAAAGACTGGTTTGTGACAAAGATACAGAACTGCTGCACAGAAGTTTTTGGCAGTCATTATAAAAATGCTGATTGCTGAGGGTGTGGAACTAAAATGAAATTATCATCACTGTATGCAAACAAGCCTTCTGAACTAAATATTAATATGAAGTTCTATATAATTTTCAGTGGCAGGTTTATAAGGAGAAGTCTTTCTAGCACAGCTCCTGAATTTAACTTCTGCATTTTTGCTATATCCAAGATATGCCACGCAGAATATAACTTCAGTTTAGAACAGATACTTGTGAAGTTCCTTTACATGTACACTGATATATCAACACCAGTATTCTGCCTAGCACAGAGATCATAAATGTCTTCATTCTTCTACGTAAGGCAGGTAACCTCTGATCTGACTTCAGTTCCACCTTGCATGCTTAACGACACAATTTTAGATCTGAATAGTAGATACTAGACATGTACTGTGTTGTGAAAACAACAATTATTATTAATCCTGTGTCTGACATTTCACTTCAACAAAAAATACACAGGCTCTTTTAGACAAATTAGAAATAAAACCACATTCAAACTAGGAAGAAAAATGAACTAATTTATATGGCTATGGTAAACTTTGGATATGATTAGGTGGCAAAGCATGAAGAACTAAATTGTTTTGGTCCCTATCTCAAAGAGGATACAATGGAATTAAGAAAGACAAAAAAGACTGATGCATAGAGGACTCTGTATGAAAAATTATTTAATTTCATGAATAAACAAAAAACCACAATCAAACCCAACCTTCAAATTTTACCTAGGGAATTAAGTTTTTACTCTTTTCTTGTAAAAGCAACAAGCTAGCAAAAGGAGATAGAACTTTTGGTTTGGGGGGATTTTTGGTTTTGTGGAATTTTTGGTTTTGGTGGTTTGTTTTGGGCTTTTTAGCGGGGAGGGAGTGGGGTGGGCTGTGGTCATAATCTTTAGTATGTAGAGCCACAGCTCAGAAAAGAATAGCAAGGCTCTTAAAAGTCCACATAAATTAAAAACTACTGCATAAATTCACTGAGAACAAATATCTATGCAGGACCATTAAAGATATCACCTTTGCATCAGAAATTCTGTTAGCCACAAATTATCACCATCCAGAGAGAAAAAACACTTATTCCCCCACCTTTTTTTTTTCTTTTGCTGTGTGCTATTGTCCCTCACTGTGTGGTACTGAGCTGGAAAGGTTTTTGGTCTGAGCTGGCATGGTGTTTCTCACCATGGGGGAAAGAGAGCAGCACAACAGATTATTATAGAAACTTCCCAGCATTCTTCTTCTCCCACTCTTCTTGTTGACAGACATATTCTTTACATCATTGTCTTAAAGCAACAAATGGAGAGAATATTAAAACAACAAACAAGGATGCTACATAAGAATTATTAATCTTGACTTGCATGAGTGTGATATTCAGAACAGAAGTACTTGGTATTCAGGCCGTGCATGCAGCACGAGGCTCTGAAAGGAGGGACCACTGGGAGCACCTATGGACACTAATGAGCTACAGCTGAAGTGCAAAGATGCAGAATTGTTCCTGGGCAAATGTGTGCTGGGCAAGGAAGTTCATACAATGGAGAAGGTTCCTTTCCTGAAGGGGGAGGTGGAGTCTCTAACTTGCAATTTATATGGAGGAAACATTCCCAAAATAAGTGTCTGGCTTATGTAAATCTCTCATTCTCAACTCATTGCTTTCCCTCCTCTCCACCAGAAGACAAACCTATCTGTAACAATAATTTATCTACAACTCAACTGTATTCAGCAGTGCTGAAGCATTCCTTAAATCATGCATGCCCATCCTTAGATTAATGAACTGTTCTATTTACTTGCCAATACTTATCAAAACTCTGTAAAGAGAAAAAAGGACACAGACTAGAAAATAGGAGCTTAAAGAACCTAAAAATTGTTAGTAAGTTTTGTAACTGTTTGTAGGAAAGAATTTTTAATTCAAAGTAAAGGACAAATGCTGTTCTTTTAATTATCAACATTTATCTCTGGGACAAGAACATCAGGTAAATAATATAGGAGATTCTTTTAATATAGAGGACAGATGGTAACTTCACTCCTGGGACTTCCTTAGACTGCCCAGAAAAAAAAAACAAAAAAAAAACAAACAACCAACAACCCAAAACAAAACCAACACCAAAACCCCTATAATTTTAAAAGGCTTTGAGTATTCCCAAAGGAATGATAGTCTGGATACAGGAAAGCTAAACAGTCTTGTTTGTAAAGCAAATGATAAAACATTTGAAGACTATACAGAAACTCCTAAGGATACCAATTTACAAAATTCATTTTAAATAATATTCACTGTAAATAATACTTCCCTGCCATCTAATAATAAAAATTTAGAATTCAACCACACACTTTCAAATTTCACTTTGTTATTTATATATAAATATTTTGAAATTTATTTCTTATTTCTTTTGGAAAACAGAATTGTGTTAGCAGAATTTAAGATAGTACAGCATGTAAATGCAGCCTGGAAGTTAGGAATGCTTAGGAAAGGTGTTTCTTGTTTTGCAACATAAACTAACAAAACCAAAGCAGACTGCACCATCCTTTATAAAAGCACTTCTGCTTGTCTAAAATCATACATGCATCCATATATGCATGTGACATTTCATAGGCATGTTTCATACTTCATTTACAGGGTGTTAATATCGAAAGCTGTGAATCCACATCTTCTTGAGTGTTAATACTCTTTATGTCCTGCTGGGTAAACAGCCAGAACCAAACTGGTGCTCTGAACTGTCCCTGACAATAGTTAGCCTTCCTACCCTTGGTTTTCAGCACAGTAAAACCATTTGCTTTCATAAATTTTAAATTTCTCCTTTAAAAAAAAAAAAAAAGGAGTCTGAAGAAGAATTTCTTATTAGCTTAACGAAACTGGAAGCTGTCCTTCTTGCAAGAACATTGATTGAATATCCTGCAATTGCAGTGTAATGTGATTATTACTGAGGTTTTACACTTCCCTAAAAAAGATTGGAATCTACTTGACTAAATCAGGCTCATCTCCATTTCTGGTGCTTTGGGCCACAAATGATAATTTCTGCCTCTCCCGTTTTCCTTTAGATTGGCTTAAAAACCACAAAGCAGTAAGTTTCTTTTTTTTTTTTTTCCTTAAGCTTCTACATGTAAAGAATGAAATAATGCAAATATTTTTCCTCCTTGATTTTAGACCAAAGTTTCAAAACAGCAGTATTTTATATTGCAAGAAGTGTCCTTTAAATAATTAAACCATTTGGCTCCTTCCCTAAGTTAAAAAATATATAGAACAAGCACAGCCATCAATACAGGATTTGCCCCTCTCTGAATTAATCCAATTATTCAAATGTCAGTTATAACTGTCAGAGAGCAGTTCCTTGGGCTGGACCAAACTGTTAAAAATTAAAACTGTTTTACCTCGTTTAGTCTCTCTGCCTTTTTAATGTAAAATCCATGGTCTTGACAAAAAGTTGTGGGATTTGACACCCAATGCAACATAACCCTATTTCTGTCATACATGCATAATTCACTTTGGAAATTTGCACTTGCTTTAAAATATTACTAAAATATACATGTAACATATGCTAATTCAGCCGCACTGGCTTGCAAGCTCCAGCCACTAGGTTATATGTAAACTTTGCCAAGTGCATACACTGTACATAAAGGGATTATAAATGAAAGAAAAGATCACTGTCCCTAGCTCTCAGTTTCCAGCCTTGGCCAAACTGACAGCCCCAAATCCCAGCAACATCTAACATGCCCTTCCTGTGGAGAAGACAGCCTGTTCTCAGAGTCTTAATTACATCCCAGCTGACTGCCCAGCGTTGCCAAAATCAGGCAACAAACGATGCACCTTCACTTGCAATATGGTCTGCTAAACAGACTCCCAGTCACACAGAAAGAAACTTTCACAACAAGGAGAAATAAAGGGACAAGGGGAGAGGGCAAGCAGCAATCAAGACACGGCAAAAGCCTCCTCCCAGCCTCCTGAGGGAGCGGCGAGCAGCAGCACGGAACAAACAAGGCTGTCCCTCGCTCCCAGCAACCTCGCAGCCCAAGGTGCCCCATGCCAAGGACTGCTGTTCTCCAAGATGGGCCGCGGTGCCTAAGACTGGCTAGATTAATGATTGCTAAGGAAGGCTAACCAACCCCTCACTGCTCCGGCCATTATAATTACAGGAGAACAGCATGCCGCATTCTGCAATCGCAAATGGTATCATATGTTTTCCTGGCCGGCTTGCACGAGGAGCTTTATTTACACAGATGAAACGCGAGAGGATGCAGATTTAAAGCAGAAGAGTTTTAAAATTAACAGAATCAGGGGTACTTGTGGATACCCACCAAACAAAGTTGCACCGAAATCTGGTTTAGCTTGCAGAGCTACAAAGATCAAAGTCTCTGTGAGGGAAAATGCTCACCCATCCTCCCCGACTCTTATGGTTATACAGAAAATAGAGCATGGATATAGTCCTATTCTCTTAATAAAATGAATTTGACCTTACAGAAGTGCTAATAAAGCACTTTTTTAAGACCACATGACTTTTTTACAATCTGTGAAAAGAAACTTCACTCTTACTAAATGTGCTAAGGAAATGTAGAGATTATTCCCTACTAATACAATGAATATTAATATCAAAATTATGTCAATTAGATTCCAAAAGATGGACTTGATACTATTCAAAAAAAGTTTACTCTACACAAATATATAATTACATTCTACAAATATGACAGTTGGACCATGATTTTTAATTAATATATAGCTTATAATAGTAAAAAATATATTTTGGGTTACTCCAAGTACCAAGGTATCTATTCCATTGATAAAGCTTGGTAGTTCTAATAGATATATTTATTTTTTAAATTTGTGTCCTCAAATACACATTTGACGAATCAGCCTAATATGACATTTACAGAAAAAGATACCTACTCAATCAGTTTAATACTTCCTCAGTCTAATTCTCCATGTTTGAACTTGTATTTGATGGATCATCTTTTTCTGATATTTTTGTGAATTGTGTTTTTTAACCTATGAACCTGATTGTGGAAACCCTTCTCAAGGAAGATGGAGTGAAAGAAACCCAGGAGGTCATCTTATATTGAGGTAGAAGACCACTTACAGGACTGCAAAAAATTTGGCTTTTCAGTACAATAAATATCTACAAAATTTTTTCACTTGACAGTCTTACACACACAAGGACAAGTATCCTTAGGCCGCCACACAAGGGACTATGCCCTGCAGCCTTTCCGGTAATGTAGGGAATCCATAGTGTTCCTGACACTTGCATTAAGCAGTGCTTGCTTTCACAGATCTCGCAGCACAGAGTTTCAGAAATAACAGAGGGTCAGGCTTTTTGCTTGCTTTGGTTGGTTCGTTTGGTTTTAAATACAGGCCTCTAGGAACTGCAAGAAAAACCTGCTCTGTGCATATTTTATACTCAAATACATTCCAACTACCTCAAGAATACTAGCAGTAAAACAGACAAATATTAAAGTGAAGACCAACTGGTAAAAGAAAAAACCCACACACCCCCCAAAACAGTGAATAAACCACTATGTTCAAACTACCCTCCGAAAAGTTTAACTGGCACTGAAGTATAATTTTGCTAGCTCACATTTAAATCTTCACAATATGACTGGACACGTGTATCTTTTTTTTTAAAGACATAGTGTTACATACTTTTAACTCCAGACCCACTGCTCTCCACACAACAGAGTAAAATACTTCAACACACACAATCTTCTTATATCTTCTCAATGCCAGAATACCAGGGCTTTTTTTCCAGACTTCTCATGGCATAGAACATGAGCTGGTGAGTGAGCCAGGCACAGAATAAGGTGCTGTGGAAGCTTGGAACTGAATATTATCCATCGATCAACAGCTCCCACTGCTCACTTTGGCCCGCCAGGCTCAGGGGGAGCAGAGCACAAACAGTGCTCCAAGTGGGATGCAATGGCTGGTTTCCTGCAAACTTCCATCCTGACAGCTGTGGAAGGCATTTTTATTGGATAGCTGCACAAGCAAGAACAGCGTGGGACTGGAATCTGCTATATATTGATACAGATTTTGTAAGTATGTTGGATGCTGTGGAACCTGAGGGTAAAAAAGCACGTATATGAACCAAAGAACTGATTTTCACAGAATTTATTCTTGTAGTCTACGATATATTATAATGGATATGAGTAAAAGGTCAAAATAGGAAAGGGGAGGCAGAGGAAGGATGTCATAGAAGCATTATCATAACATAGTAATAAAATTAAGGAAATAAATGTAGATTTATAACTGGCAAGTAACTGTTGACACTGTTTCATACTCCAGTGCTAGTGAAATGTTTCTTGTACTCAGAGAAGATTGCATACTATATAGAAGTTTGCAGATACATATTTTATTTAGATTTTTATATAAAGATGCATTTATTTAATCCATCTGTCTCTGGCTATTGTCACTGGTGTTCAGTATTTTGGTGCTGCAAAAGCTGATTTGTTGAACATCCTATTTCTGTGAATAGCTCTAAAGGCCTGGCTACAATGTGTGTTCAAAACAGTAAATTCAACTCAAAATATGATGGATTTTGCATCAAATAAAAAAACCAATTGTTTATTTATTTGAAAAATAAACAGTACGATTTTCTGAAGACTCCACTAAACTTACTGCACTGTCCTTTTGCAGCCACACATCTCTCACCTGAAAACCACTGCTTAGGTGGGCACAATGGGGACACCAAATTAGCACTGGGGATGCAGATTCACAGGCATTAAATGATGTGAGGAATTAAGAAATTATTATGATCAGGTGAAAGATTGTGAGACTTTCCTGGAGATGCCTGTCTCTTCCGTAGACTGTGCAGATAAACACACAGCTTTTTGCTGAGTCACTCAAGTTCAGCATTAGTCTCTACTGCAAAAGTATAACAGAAAAGACGAGCTGTATCCAAGCTTTTTCTGGCATGAACAGAATTGACATTGGTCATGACCCATCAATTTCAAGAAATCCAATCCTACATGACCAAATCCTATTCCAAAAAGAAAGCAGACTGTATTTTTATTGGCTGCTGTTAGTTGTAAAAGACAGAGAGCAGATAAGACCTAGAAATTAGCAGAAGTTCTCTAGAACTCTGTTTCTATGTGGTAGGAACAGTATTTGTGAATGGAAAAACAATTAACAGTTTTTTAAAGCAAAATAAACTGTACCAGATACACTACCTGTCACACAAAAAAAGACGTGAACAAGGTAGTTCACGGTTATCCACTACTTCCAGGACTAAAATAAATCACAACATTGTTCCAGCCAGCAGATGCAAGAAGCCATTAAAGGCAAGCTAAAAAAATACTCTTTTATACAAGAAAGTTTACAGTAAAGCTTTCAGGTATGACTTAAAAACAACAAAATAATACTTCTACTACTTATCTATGTAGAAGGGAACACAGCTTGATCTTGTTTTAAAGAAACATCTTTAAGCAAATAAATGACATTTAATCATCTGTGATTGACCATTTAGATCATCACCCAAAGTCCTCAGCTAAGAAATTGCATCCACTGGTTTAGATGGAAAAATTGTCATCTCAGCCTCTACTGGCATTATTATTTGCTTTTAGAAGAAGGAAGTTAATTCAAGTATTTTTAGGGTGGAAAGACAGTGTCTAGGTGCTTTAAAGAAACATCTTCTTTCCAATCCAGCAAGGAACAATATGCTGAAATATGAACAACCAATTCTCCTAGTATTTCTACCTTTACTAGCAGAAAAGTCAGAAAGCTTCAAAACATGACTCTCTGACTCAGAAATAAGGAGCACAACCAAGTGATGAAGACAGTGATAAACTTGTAAAAGGTCACTAGGAATCAAAAGCTTTTTAAATTATTACCTGTTATGTATAAGATTTTGAAATGAACCACATAACTAGGTGTATCTGAGAGTTCCTGAAGAGGAGGAAGAGAAAATTATTAGTAGTATTAATAATAACAGTATTTTGGCTTGTTCTTCCCTTTTAGATGATAAACAGTAAAGATCCCATAGAAACTTCACAACACTGGAAATACAGGACTAAAAGTATGCAACAGAAGGTGGTGCAGAGCCTCGAGCTGACATGGCAAACTCGTGAAGCCATGGCAGCAGCTCTGCCTGTAGCCTATATGAAGTATAAACCCTCCTAGATGTCAGTCTGCCCAGTTTGGGAATGAGAGAAGACTGAAATGACTTACACATACTTCTGCAGAACATACTGGACATGAATATTGGGTTTTTTTCCTTCCAGCAGAAAAAAAATAATAGGAAGGAAGTAGTAAAGAAAGGCTGCTGAATCAAAGCATTCCAATAGGAAACAGAAAACAGAACTTTTAAGTTGTGAGGCTAACTAGCAATTGATTCCATTTCCAGAGAAATGGTGGATTCTCATTTCCCACTATCCTCAAACCAATGGACACCATTCTGAGAAATGCATTTAAACCCAAACGCAAATCACTGGGCTCAATACAGGGACAGCCAAGTGAAACGTAGCTTCTTACAATATCCAGGAGCTCAAACCAGATGGTCTAAATGTCCCTTCTGGACTTAAAATCTATGACAGAAAAAGAACACCAAACAAATAGACAAAATAGAAAATAAACTACAAATCCTACTTTAAAGTGTTTGTTCCTTCAAATAGAACTGAATTCTAGACTGTAATTTGAGTCCTTCTAATTCTACCAATGGCATGCAATTTTTTTGATGTGCCATTTGAAAATGTATTAAATTTTCAATCAAAGTATTTGCTTAAATTGAGTAGATAAAATCACAAAGGCAAAATTTATCTTCATTACTAAAGGGTAGAGACTTTAAAATAGCATTCCTTTCAGATGAAGGAAATACATCCTCTTACTACAGTTTTCTATTAGTGCAATCCTTGAATCCAGCTCTGAACATATGCTGAATTGTGCTTTTGAAGAATGCACAAGACGAATGTCATATTCACTCAGCATCCATAAATCAACTTGAATAATTTAATACCTGTTGAAATTTTCTTCCAATTTATTACATGAAATAATAACATGAGAAGTAATTACAATAAAGAAAAAGTTCAGGTGCAACAGCATTAGTTCAACATCTAGGATCAAGTGTCAGTGGAGATTAACAAATTTCATTCATTTTATCTCCAGCATTGGAGACACGCAGCTCCTAGCTTTAATAGTCAGGAATGTCTGTTAGTTAAATGACTTTGTAAAGGCAGTCAAGTGAGGGCAGACAGCGACAGTTTAATTAGAGAGCTTGCTATAACTCTATCTGGGAGCTGAAGGCACTGGACTAGAACAAGTGTAAAACGCCACTCAATACTGACTAGCAACCCCTGCCCCCCCAGCCAACAAAAACCCTCCAACAAAAAAAAAACCCCAAGAAGATACTTTTCATGGCAGGTTCTCTCATTTATTCTGGCGTCAGGTTGGCTACAGGTGAACAGGAGCAACGTAACCGCTGCAGCAGAAGAAAGGTGAGGTTAAGAGAGCAATCATTTATCTTGTATTGATTTCTGGACACTATGTCCTAGATACATTCCAAGATAGAATGACAGCTTTCTGTTTTGTGTCGGTAAGAGAAAAAAAATGACTAGCACCAGTACCCATTGTTTTCCTATCATATTTCCTTTTAGAAACATGCCACACTTAGATTTTTATTCAGACAAGGAAATCCAAACAAGTTTATCACAGAAAAGGAGGGTTAGGGGATGGTTAATCAGCCATTTGTCTTTGCTGCTGGATAGTTGGGAGTCACAGGGTCAAAACCGAGCACAATTGGACCATTTGGTTTTATCTCAGGTAACCCTACATCTCTGGTAATTGAACCCATTTCACTCGGTCAGAGTTCCTGTCACTCATATTCAATGTCTGTCATTACTGAGAAATGCTTCATGACATATTACACTGACAGAACCACCACTGCAAGACTAGAAAGAATCCCCAGGCACCAGAAGTAGAAGACAATGGAAGCTTCTTTCAGACCAGTGATGTTTAACATTTTATGTGCTGACATTGTGACTGTAACCACAATATAAGGAAAGCCTAACAAATGGAAGATCAAAAAAAATCCATAGTTTATCTGCTTCAGGGACTAGCAGGCAACATCAGAAATAAAATGAACTGGCAGCTCCAAGGTTACTTGCACATAACACTAAAATCCTTTGAAAAAGTTGTATGTATAAACACACAATTCTGGACCTCAATATGACACTGATTTTATTTTGAATAGGCTTTACAAATATTACACCTCCCTTAACTATGGGCATCCATATCCTTTTCTTTCTGCTACAGTTTTTTTACTTATAAGCTGCAAACAGTAACAAGAGCACAACTTGCACACCTTCTGTTTCACTGAATACAATGGAAAACAGTCAAGCTTTTCTAACCTCTGAAACACTCCTGTATGTAGAAATTCTAAATGCAAAAATCCCTGTTACCCTCTCACTTCTCAGCTTTACAATCCTTAGAAGCGATCCCCTAATTTATCTTCTCCGTAGATACACTACTTCACTTTGCTGGGTCATTGCTGCAGCATTGACAAGCACACCGCTCACCTCTGCCACACCTGAATTCATCAGACACATTCAAGCCAGCTTTCTTTGGACCATACAAATTATTTACAGCATCCTTCTCAGGCTTAAAATCCTACAATTGTATTAACTGAACATCAACATTCTATTAGTACATTCATTAGAATTCAGGGGATGGAAACTTGAGAGACTTGAACTGGGTGATAGGGAAAAGAAAAAAAAAAATGCGAGAAAAGACACTGAAAATTTCATCGGCATCTTTATGGCTTTAGCTCAATTTCACCTTCTTGTAAGAATGTGGAAGAGAGGTATCTAACAAATAATTTAACTTCATCTCTTCAAGTACCTGATGTGAAAATTGATTTCACCATATTTAAAATTTCATTTTTAAGAACACTTTCAACTAAAAGTTACTAGATTTCAGAGACCCTTAGCTAAGTACCCAGCCCACATGTTAAGCCTGTATTAGCTACAATTGAATATTTGTAGCAGTTTCTTATTCTGCTTAATGATGTCCTGACCAACCAGCAGAGAGAAATAATTTCTTTCCATCCTGAGTGCCCTGAACAAAATATAAACAGGATTAAATTCTGCTCCCAAATTTGGTAGAAGCCCAGAATTTCAGCTGAGATTATTATATCAAACACTTATTGCTTCAAGGCTAAAGCAAAAACCAAAGAAACATCAATAATGTGAATGGTTAGTTTCCATCCTAAGATTATAATGAATTTCACACAGAATAATGGAAAAATATCCCTAAACTAGATCTTTCATATTTTATTAAATCAACTTTGATTAATTTATAGGATTAAACCATATTTTTGCACTGCTCTGATGCAATATGTGAATATTTTAAATAAAGGGTTGCTTGGAATTCTGAGATCAATAAGGAACTTTAGCATTTTTCACTATCAGCTACAGAAATTGGAATGGAAAAGATAAAGTCATCTTAAAGTATGAAATTGCCGCATGAAGAGCTGAGAAGATACTGCCTGAAGTTTATAAAAGTTCTAATATCAAGTGCATTACTTCTAGAGCAACCATTATTTTCACTTTAAGGATAAACTGTGTTTCATTGTGAAGTATATTCACACGGACAAAAAAATCTTAAACAGATTTAGAAACTACAGTTTGCAGCAGTAAAATCAGTTAAGATGTCCAATAAGAAATATATGGCAAACAATAGCACAATAATTCAGCCATTAATAAATCTGGCACAAGTACCATTATCTTGTCATAAAGTAAGATAATGCATCACCGGTCCCTCCATGCTGGACTTTATACTGTATTTATATGCTAAAAGCCTTCTCAGAAGCAGATGCTTCAATTCAAAGCTCGAAAACCCCACTGATATGTACTGGTGCTATTCAGCTATTTCTCAGTACTTCTATACACAAAGCAGGGAGCAGGTTTGGGAGCACTGTAGCCAAAGAATCAAAATGAATGATATTCAGGTTATAGCTTAGCAGGGGAAAAAAGTGTTGCAACAATTTTTCTAATGCTGAAATACCATTTCACCAAATGTTCCTGTCAAGGCATGGTTTAATTACCTTGGCACCCATGCCACTTTTAATCACCTGTCATTAGCAACAACGCTTGCATCTGTTTACACGTCTGTCAGAAATGCCAGCCCGGCTCAAGTCTAAGCATAACTCAACTTTTGCTAGTGCTTGACCCCAGATGTGGAAAGCTCAGCAGAAGCTTATCTACATCCAGGGCAAAACACTTCACAAATTTCAGCTGTAGAGTACTACAATGATTTTGTCACAATGCTTTCCCAGCATGGATTTTGTAAACATGAAGCTTCTCTCTTTTTCATTGTCATCTATATCAGCAATTTCATGTAATAATTTCAAAATGCTATATAAGGTAGAATGCACAGTTTAACCTGAACTAAAAAAAAACTTTCTGGAGGTACAGAGCAATTACACTGTTGTTCTGATCCTTAAGTTATTTAAAATTCAGAAGGACAGGGCATGACAAGACAAATGATATTCTGGCAAACTCTCCTTACTAGAAGGACTCCTTGTGTATCAATTCTATATACATACCAGGAAGTCAGGTGTGCATGCACATGCATGTTGGGTGGTAGGTCAGTAACATACTAAAATGAGGGGAAGAGCCTATTTTGATAGCTTTTATAATTCCAGGACTAAAACTCCTGAAGTAAAATATATGTAGTTTCAATTTTTGTCCTATGCAACTGGAACACTCACTCAAAGCTATTCTAACTAGCTGGCAAATATCTCTTAAGCAAGTAAATCACAAAAGCAATTTTATGGCTCAGTCCTGCAAATACTCTCTGCTGCAGTACTTGTCCTTTAAAACCCCAGCAAGTCAGCTGTGAATTCAGAAGTGTTCTGCAGGATCAAAACTCTTAATAGGAGTCAGCACTCCAGGGCAATGCCCCACACGGAAAGGATGCACACCTGCCCTTTCCTTCATATAAGCACATGTATGGCACCCTGGTACCACTGCATTCTCACTCCTGCTTGAAGGACTGGAGACAGCTTTTTGTATATGCTATTTCTAGCAAGTTAAAAGACCTTACATCGAGTTCTTCAGCTGGTAAAGTGAGAAATTTTACTGTACAATATTTTCACATCTTTATAATGCTGAAAATAAAAGCTTGCAGATGCTACAGAAACATGCAACTATGGTGAATACAACAATTTAAATACACTTTCTATCCTTGTAAGACACATGAAACAAAGCCAAGAACCCTTTGGCTTTACATTCTAGTGAAATCCAAACTGTTCTGAACAATTATAAATGGTTACTGTTTGTCTTGGCTCCTACCTATATCAGATTCAGACTGAAGAATCTTAGTGAATTATAAAGGATAAAGTGGATATTTCTAAATTACAAGACTGCAATTCCAGAGGCTCAGTATATCAGTTTTCTGTTTCATCTAAGTTTGCTGTGGAGAAAATTGTGGTATCTGACAACAAAGGATCGAAAACATTTACTTTCATGAGCCAAAAGCTTCTTGCCTTGATTATTTTGAAGATTAAACCCCCCACTCTCTCCAACCAAACAGAGGAAGATCAGTTACTTGTGTTAATGACTCAAAGGGACATAGGCTACCAACAGAATAGTTACAACAGAATTTAAAGTGCACCCAATCAGAAAGGAATATGATGGAGTTAAATTAATCCAACGGTGAATTTTAATCCTGGAGTCATGTCTGTGTTCATCACGTAACATTTAGGTTTGTACCATTAGAAGTTAAGGGAAAGTGAGCACTGCCATTGCACCTTCTGTTTAATGGGAAGACATAGGACTAACAGTCTATCGCCACTTAAATACAGCACCCTTTGTTTACTTTGGGGTTTTTATGTGACATTAATAACTTCTTGGCCAGACAGCCAGGCCAGGTTAGTGACATGTCAGCACTGCTCACACCCAGAGCAGGAGGAGCATGCAGCATCTGTGAGTGCAACACAGACCAGCAATGCCTGCCTGTGCTTCACCCAGAGTCAGTCACTAGGGTTGGATTAACAAGTAGGAAAGACAATCAGTGCACATCAGAATGAAAATTCCTTCCTCCAGGTTTGTACCAAACTTGTAACTGAATAAGCAACACCATAATCACAACTTCAATTGAAGCATAAAGCTCACAGTAATAACACTGATTTCCTACAGTCACTACAGTTTGCTGAATGGGGAAAATAATAAAATTTGTGTGTTTGACAACCAGAAACCAGATAGAAGTGTTCCAGAGACCAGGGTAACCAATGCTGAGGATCCATGCTTCACAGCAACCCACACAAGTCAATCACGATTGCTACCCCTGCTCAGCAATAACTGATTTCCTAGAAAATCTGAGAATCAAAGTACTTTATATAGAACAGGACAGACAAAGATCATTTTCATGCCTAAACTGCACTACAAATTCTGTAGAATATGGACCATACAGTATCCTTCCAAATGTTCCCACAATCAGCATATGGTCAAAAACTTGAACCACATAATTATTAATTTATTATAGATTACTCTTTATATTATACCCTCTCATAATATATGATGAATATGACTAGACAAGATTAATTAAAATCAAAAAATGGAAGAGGATAAGAACCAAGGATGAAAGGATGGCAAGGAAAGGAGGAAGCAGAGAATGAAAAATTTCTGGGGAAAAAACCCAAGAACTTCCCCTTATGGCTTTTGCTGAAAGCATTGAAATTTATGAGAAAAATATGAAGAAGTTAAGGTGGTGGATTAATTTTGGACTGAATGCCAAAGAGTTTTTGAGTAGTCTTACAAATAAGACTGCTATTGCAACTCGTTAGACAGAGAAGCTCACCGACTACTAATCAAAGACCATACAAGCAATTCCATTTCTAGAATGTCTCTGTCTGAATGTGGCTTACTTCCACGTACATAAACCTAGAGCTTCCTCCTTTCACTCCATTATTCAACAGCAATTACAGTTGGGATGTTCTGTAAGAGTCACCCAACATTCCAAGCCCTAATTTAAGGTGATACACAGCTACCTGAATCTTACGGGTACTTCCTCCCATGAGGTGTATTCAACCACACAGAAAAATAAAAACCCCTAGCCTGTATTACTTGTAAAAGCTCATTATGATTAAGCCCTTCACTGTCCTATAATTGAAATAATTATTACAAATAACTGTCCCCTAAAAGTAAGCTTGTGGATACAGATTTCAATTGTGAACCATCTGGTTGTAGTTTTCCACCTTCCAGCATGGGCGGTGATAGCGGTCTAAAATGAAGTTTTAAATAATTTTATCAATACACACAGAGTAATGAACCCCAGAAGTCTCAGCTTCCTAAGATATTTCTGCATTAGAAAAGACAGATGACTCCTGAAAGGTAAGTTAGCATTTCTGCAGCAAACATTACCCCAGTCTAGCGCAGGACATAAAACTTGCCATTTGCACCATTAGGTTTGCCAGGACAAATGAGAGGCTGGCTGTGATGTATGGCACAGGAAGGCAACCACAGCTGCTTGCTTCTGCAGAGGAGACGGAGGTGCTCTGCACCTGAGTCTGCAAATATTTATTAAGCCCTTAACAGTGAGGTTGTGATGTTCAGAACAGCCACTGCTGAAAACCATTATCTATGGATAATTAACTATGTCAGGACACTGAGGTCCTAACAAGAGGTCCTCATAATTCCCCACTAAGGGAAAGACAGTACAACATTATTATAATATATTAGTAATATTTAACAACAGGATCATACTATTTGTGTTTTAATAATGAAGGCTGAATACCATAGCCAGGCTTAAATTAATATTAGTTTCTGATAGTGCAGTTTGAGCCAGGCTTAGCAAATTCTCAGTTTGTGTTACTACTAAGCAATATGATACTGCAATAAACAATGACAACCTCTAATTAGAAAATTATTTTACTTATAAATAAAGCATTTGTGTCCTTGCAGGTTTAATTATTATTAATGCATTTTTTCTATTATTTGCCAGAAGTCTAAACTTGTTGGGAGGAAGAACAAAAACAAAAAAAAATTCCCATTTTTAACTTGACCAAAATAATTCACTTGAACTTTGGAAGCCCTTGTGTTTTTTTTCAACCAATTTTTAGAAACAGCTAGGAAAAAAAATTTCATCACGCAATAAAAAGGCTTTTTGACACATGAAGACAAAAGCTTCAGGCCGTTTATTAAGACTACTTCCTACTGTGTTGGGCTTTGTTTTATCTCATAATTAAAATCACACCTGAGCTGGGCCATCTGTGAGAGTGTATTAAGTTTCTTACAAAACATGAAAATCCTTTCATTTTTTCCATACAAACTCCAATAAATCTTGTAGGGTTATTTTTTTGTGTGTGACACAGAAAAATAATATGCTTAAATAAAGTCCAGGCTTTGAGCAAAAAAATGAACAGGCAAACAAAATTATTTTTCTGTATTCATCTTCAACTGCCCCTCATAATAATTGATACATTTTTGAAGTTGTACACCTAAAAATAATCTTTTTTTAAAAAAAATTGACTGTATGTTGTTTTCTTACAGTTTCTTTTGCAGGATAAAAATAAGAATTAGCAAAAATTGAAGGACAACTTTTCCATATCAGTTAGAAATTAAGAGTGTGCAGAAAAAGTCAGTCAGCACTTTTTAAGATCATCATCTATGTTAGCATGTTAATGCATATGCTAATAGGTTCTAGTGAGAAAAATGAGAAGTTACATATTTCATAAACATAAGTATGTCATAAAGTTCAAGGGGGGTTGGGGTTTATTTTCTGGATTTTTTTTTGTTTGTTTTGGTCACTTTGTTTGCTTTAAAATACTGTGATAAGATACCAAGAGGATTTCCTTGTACAGACATTGTACAGAGCAAGAAATCCTAAAAATAGTCCAATTCCATCAATAGAATGTCTTCAACAAAGTACTTGTGTGTGCAGTTACACGGAATGACTACGGACAAGAGGACCTGAATTCATGCTAAAAGTCAGAGAAACATTTACAATAGCTTGCCTTGAACATGTGAAAACTCACATCTCTGTTTCTATTTATATTGCTTCAAGCTGTTTTCATTCAAAGAAACTATAAATGTTCTTGAAATGATCTTGTTTCATACTTCTGCTGAGTCAGGAACCAAAGGCATACCAACATCTTGTTTCTTAATCACGTAACTTTGATTACACAATTAAATTTGCATAGTATTATGGTAGCCAAACAATCCTACTCAAAGCTTTACACTTCTCAGCCAAGGCAAATGATGGAATGGCTGTCTTCGAGAAAAAAACAGATCAGAAGGCCCTAAAATGGCAGTGAAGAACAGTGATTCTCCATCTCAGAGTAAAAAAAGAGCCAGGTGTGGGAACATTTTGAAATAAAACATTATAAAACACATTTCACACCAAAACATCCTATATTTGAGTACAGTAAGAGAGAGAAGCAGTATTGATGACTTGTTTCCATGGGCAAACTGACTTAGCAAAAGGCCAACAGCATTCAGCACTCCAATAGTTTCACAAGATTTAAATTGCACAAAGGCCTTCCCCTCCATGCTACTTGAGCTTAAAATTAATTACTAATAAGCAGAAAATTATAACCCCCACTCTTTTGTCTATTACAGCGATACTAAAGTCGCAATTTCTTTATACATTTTGAAGCATCAAGCTTCAACACTGATCTGCACAACCTATTACAGATTTAAATCCATTTTATATTCAGGTATATTTGAGCTACAATTATTTTTATCCTTGGAAATTCATTTGCCCGATAGTGCACTTAACTGGCAAACATTTGAGTTTGTATTCTTTTAAATTACTTATTTTACAACAAACAAAAGTCTAAATTCTGTGTCATAAATAAAACTAAAGTCACAAGGCAATCCTTCAAATCCGTGTTTTCCAAGTGTTTTTTGGAATCTAATGACTAATACTGAGGCTATTTTGAAAATTCAGTTTTTCCTGGGTTGACAATAGAACATATTGAGTCATGTCAAGCAAGAAACAGCAATATTTTTTAAATGTGCCTACCTGTGAAACTAAATGGTTTGGATCCAACTCTTAAATTGTTCTCTCTCCAATTATGTTACAGCTAATTCAATCAATTTTTGTAAAAAACAAGTTTGCGATACTTCATAGTTTTCTTTCTGATTGTAGATTTTCCCTATCAAAGTTGGCCACGAGCTAAGAAATAAAGGTACTTTAGTCTGGAAAAAAAAAAAAAAAAGGTTCTCATTCGACTGCGTAAATTTTTTTCTTATATTTAAAAGAGAATTACATTGGTAATGATCATTTTATGCGTCAAACGAAAACCACAAAGATTTCTCAAATCAGTTGTCTCTTTCTGCAACACGATCACAATCAAAATCTGAGATTCCACCACCAGAAAATGTGAAGGATATTTACCAGGACCTGTTCTCTAATTCTGTTCTCAATCACACTAACTTAAATCAAGAGTAACTCTCTTAAACTCAGAAGTATTGCAGTGGTGCAAGATCAATCTGGGAAAAGAATGGTGACAATAATCCAGATACTTTCACATGATTTTAAACAAAATAAATGTTACAGTTTTGGACACTCAGCAGTCAAATTATCTCGTAAGAAACCAGTATGGAGAGATCAGAATTCTCAGACCTCTCTCCTGTCCCCAGCTGTTTGTGTACAGACACAAACTCAGGAGAATGACACTACAGCAGCTGCAGACACAGACTCCTAACTGGGAGTACCCACAATGGAGGAATTGCTTTGGCAATATTTATGGATAATCTCTGTATATGGGCTGACATCCTACAGTGTAAGAGACAATAACACACGGGACCAGGTGAAGCAACCCCACATTAAATGGGATATTCCACTAACACCTAGAACTTTCCCCTTTCTCTTCTGTGGGAAACAGTGAAAGAATGAGGCCAAAAAGGAACTTTGAGAAGCAACACCTCCAGGTCTGCTCTTGATGGGATCCTGTTTTTCACCTCACCTTGCCCAAGGCTCTGCCCAATGCAGACCCTCCCTCTAAATAAACTAAACAAGTAGAAATACAGGGTTCTGGTCAGTTGAAACTTAGTTGTTTCTTCTGGGAATAAACAAAAATGTGTACTGTTGATTCTGGGAAAAGGATGGAACTCTAAAAGATATCAAAAGGCACATTTACTGTAAATTCCAAGGGAAAAAAGTAAAGAACATACATTAGACGTCTAGTAATTTTTAGGCTCTAATGAGCCTTTTTTCCCCTTTTTAAACAAATAAGTGGCCTAATTTACAATGTCAGCATTATTTTGAAAATGTCTTCTTCCCTGTGTAATGAATAGTCCAAAATAATTAAAACTGAATGAAGACTGTCAAAACAAACAAACAATATATATTTAGATGAATTATCCTTACTGGTTTTCATTATTGTGTTTGTTCATTTTCTCCTCAATTGAATTCATAACATTTACTCATTCACAATGGATCTGTACATTCACATCTGCACAGTGGTTGCCCATGGAAAAGTGTCGGCTTTCCATATTCCTTCTCACGTGCCCTCCCAGCTGTAAATGAGGTTAGGAAACAACACCATAAACACAGAAGGCCTTTCAAAAGGTAAAAGAGAAGAAGAATAAACAGCCTCTCAGGAAATTTGATTTGCACTTTGGTTTTATTCTTCAAGGAACACCCAAAGCTTAATAGCATTTAAAACTATTGCAATACGAAATATTAAAGGAAGAGATAGCAGAATAAGGCATTCTATTCTATGGCAGTCTTGTATTATTGCTACAAAGAGCAGAATAAGGCATTAGAGTAATAATAAAAGTGTATTACTAAAATATAAATAGCACTGAATGCCAATCTCATTGAGCAATGGACTGCTTTATTTTTATTATTCTCCCTCACTTTTATTTCTTTTTAAGAAATGAGTGCTTGCAATTCCTTCGGCAAAAAAAAAAACCAGGGCACACACACACAGAGATGTCATAAATAATGCCCATATAAACCCATGCTAATTTATTTAATGTGAAACTCCAACACAAATTACTTAGCAGTGAAATTGCACCTCCTCTTATTGTGTATGCGAAATAAAGGCGAACAGATGTGCTCTTCCAGACCAAGCTATTGCTACAATTAAACCAACAGTCATTTTACAAACCAGCGAGCTATTTCATGTGCCTCTACAGTGCTAATCATCTTTTCTCCACCACCCCAGCCCAACAGAACAGCGAGTTATTTATAGAGTTATCTATCTTGCACTTTGCAGATGATGCCTAACATTATGACAACAGTGAAAAGGTCTCCGTACCTGCCTACCTAAAACAAGTTTCTGTAAAGTAATGAATAGAGACAGCTTGGGGACTATCCACCTGCACTGCCTGCCTTTTACTGCCTGCAAAGTGAAACCACAAGGGACTGGCAGAAGGTACTTGTCTGACAGGGCCAGGACAGCCTTTCTCCTCAGTGACAGCCTGGGCCTCGCCTCTTAAACCTGACCCACCATAATTCCTTCACAATGCAGCAGCGAGGCAGCTGACAGTAGCAGCTGCACCTCCTAAGCGAGATGGATGGAATTTTCATAACTAGTTCCCCAAGTTACATTTTACCTTCAAGATAATTTATGAGCTGCTGTGGAGCCTTGAAGAGACAATATGCTTGCCATAAAATTAACTGTAACAGTCTTGTAGGTTATAATTAACACTGGGAGGGTAGCACCAACTGGATGAAACACATGGCATAATTGATGGTGAAACTGGAAATTAAGGAAGCTAACAATATCATTACTGTGCACATCACTTTAGTGAAACCTGTGCTTTCCAGGGGTTAATTACAATCCTCTTCCAACGTACACACTCTGACGGGGAGTGGATGAGTGTCACAGCTAGGAGGAGGCAGGTTTGCTGGCAAGGCCACCTTGCACCTGGACTGATGTATATATTGTTTTTTTTGCCTGGAAGAGATATACATGTCAAAGCAGCAGCACCAGCACCTGAACATCTGGCAGCAGGCACACTGTAGCTTAGAGATAGATGATTGCTCAAGCTTCATAGAATATTTCATTTTCGCTGCAGCCAGCAGACTTAATGGCAAAGAAGAAAAAAATCCTCTGTGAGATTTCACTTAATGACACACATTATTAATTTAAATTACTTGAGTAAAGAAAAACATTTTAACTTTATATTGCTGTAAGTACCAGCAAATTAAGATTTTTTTTCTCCATTGGTGTATTATCATCTTGGTTTATTACATTAGTCTTTAGAAACACGCAGAGCAATCTTTCTAGAATCTCACCTTTCAAGGGAATACTGAACTGAAGATGCAATGCTAGTGAGCTAGTTAATCAGAAATAATATTATAAACTGCTGCCATCTTTGGGAAGGTGAACAATGCAATTCATGCACCAGTATCTAAGACTCTGCTCTCTAGCCAAGGCCTAAAGAATCATTAGAGAAATGTATTTTTTTTGAATCTCTCAAATTATTTTAATGAAACTCTTTTTTTTGTCCCTGGACAACATAAGTGAAAATGTACAGATAAATGATGCAACAGTGTCACCTACAGGCAAGCAAAACAGTCAGAAACCTCCTCGAATATTGCACCCTCTTACCTCTCAAATCCTTCTCCTCCCCTCCTTTCCCCTCCTCCAACCTCCCCCTCAATCCCTAATAATACACACCTGGATTTGGGGATTATCCATATCTCCAAGTAGAAAAAGAAGGGCAAACACCTAAAGTGCTTTCAGGATGGTCTAATATAAAATACTTAGATCTTTTATGCAGTAAACTGCACCTTGCAATAAACATGCTGTGCAGCCAGCAAGTCATCTACACTGGAGTGGGTACTTGGATTACCTCGCCTCTGCTGTGCACTTGCTCAAATCCACGTTAACTGAGTGGTCAAAAATAATTCTGATAAAAAATATTTTTCATATCTCAAGAAGACCAAACGCTGACATTATTAAATATGAGAAAATAAAAATGAGAAAATGCTGACTTGCCTAAAAACAACTGGCAAAAATTTTAACAGTATTGTCCAAACTTCTACAAAAAAACCACCCTCCAGCATAATTTGGCACTAAATCTAACTCCAGCATATCCATGGGCATAATTGATGGATCCATTCAACTTATCCTTGCAGAAAAAGTGGAACTCCCTCTTATTGGTAGCTCTCAGAACTCTCATTTTCCAACAGAATGCTCTTTTCTCCTAGTATTACTGCCCCCTCTGTAACACTCCATAGACTTGTTTTCTCCCACAAACTCTGCATTTTGAGAACCTGTTTCTCCATCTTTGTGATACTGTTCAAGACACCTTTTTGTTTCAAATATTTCTTACATACCTACATACTTCTTATACCTGCATACCTCTGAACGAGTTCTCAGTTAGCCAAGTTACAATAGGATTTTCTTCTATTATTATTACGTATGCTCAAAGCACTGTTCCCATTTGGGGCTGCTGTCATTTACCAAAATAAGAGAAATAACATGAAAACAATGTATGCTCTGTAATAGGTCTCCAAGTTCTCTGTTTTACAGAGCCTCTTAAGCTTAATAAATGTCAACTTCCCTTTTTAGCTATTTTGAAACACGAGCATAGTTTATAATTTAATAATTCCACAGCAATGATACATTAGGTATTGAAAATTCAGACAAAATAAATGGAACAAATAATAGTAGCCAAAACAAACTCTTCAAATGCCCAAAAGATCTCATTAGTAGTGAAAATAAGCAAGTAAATCAAATCCTATTCTCCCATTCACCTTAGTTGATACATCTCCAAGCCATTCTCTGACCTCCCTGTGGATTGCACTTCCTTCTTGCCAATCCTGTTAAGATTGCCCAAGAATTTACCCTCTCTCCCAGCACGTGATTATCTGCATGTGCTACCATAACTTTAATGCAAACAAACTGCAGAGCAATGCAACAGACTGATCTTCTTTTTGCCCACAGCCATGCATGACATTCATTGCCTTATCACCACCTCACAACCACAGCCTGGACTGCTCAGAGCATTGACAGCACCTTGCTCAGTTTCAACATCTATTTAATTTTTGGCTGCTCCAGAAGTGCCAGCAAGGGTACCAATTAGTGTCAGCTGTAGCAGTTGCTTTATGTGATATCCACACCTGCCTACCAGGGCTGGAGAACCCATGCATTTCACACAGGCCATCAAACACGGCTACCCAATGGGAATAATCTTTGGCACTACCTACCTGAACCATATTTAAACTGCTGACCTGAAAACAAGAGGCTCTGTATTTCATTGCCAATCCCTGGAGCCATCAAGTTCTATATAGGAGGAAAAACTTTAATAACACAAGGCTGACAGCCTTTAAGACTTCAGTCATGAACTGATACAAGCATCTGCTCACTTACGCTCATGGTATGACATGATCAGCATCATTTGGCTGGGTAAACCCTTTAAGTTACCCTCTGTTTTGTCACCATTGGTAATGTATATGGATTATTTAACACACCTCCAAATTAAATTTATATAACTCAGCTCTACAACAGGTAAAGCTGTGACAATAATGGTACTAAAATCATTAAAGTCCTTTTTGGATAAGGCTTCTATTTTTTTACAGAAGAGAGAATTCTATGTTTAGACTTTTTTAATTTTAAATGTCTACTTTTAGACAAAGTTTGAGTTCACAATAAGTTTGCCAGTAGTTTAATGGATGTTTGACACCACAACATTAGCACATTCTGCTGAAAGCAAAGGAAAGTATGGATTGATACTGCAGAAGAAATAGACCTCAGTGGATAAAGTAAAATAAATCTATGATAATTTTTCATTAACTGGACTACTCACCTTATTCCCTAGCTTGTAACACCAGGTCTTTAGCTAATGTGAGCAGCTACAGAGCACTGTACAACACACTGAATTCTCCCAGCCTTTCTCCTTTTCCCCTGCCTCTGGTAGACACCAATCTCTCCTACAGAAAGGATGACAGCTGATGCTAATGCCACTTTGTGGTTCAACTGTCTGATGATGTGGCTAACACGCGGTCTCCACAGATTATAAATTTGTCACCTCTGTGATCTAGTCAATCTCCAGTATCCTGCAGCCTGGAAATGCAATAATCTCCATTTCCAGCATTCAGGTCTCCCAATGGTAGTGAACAAATCATTGTCAAGCCACTAGAAAAACAACACTATCTATCTTTCTTGTACTGCAATTATGAAAGCTTACATAAATAAGGAAATGTCACCCATGCTGACTTTAAAAGCCCGTCCAAGTAAAACCAAACATAAAAATCATAAATCATCAAATAATCTCTGATAGAGTGGGAAAATTCTTTATCACATTTTTTTTTTGGAAGCTTTAATTGCACTATAAATAAGGACCAAATTTGTGTCATTTGCCAATTTTGGAAGTGCCATTGAATTATTTGAAAAACTCATCTAGCACAAGAAGAAAAAATCCAAGAAGAAAAAATCAAAAAAGAAAAAGAAAAATGTCTCAGAAGTTTCATTTGGTAGTTACTCAGATACAGGATGATGCATCTGTCTACAGTTTTCAGAAGAGAACCATTAAAATTAAACTAAAATGATAAAGTAAACACTCAGAGTAAACAATCCCTGTAAAGTGCCTTAATGACAGAGTCTGACACAAACAAAAGCCACAGAGACACAGCGCTGAAGTTCTGCAGCTTTTCTTAGACTGCCCTATAATACCAATTGGTTTAGGTTGCTACACCACAACTTTTTTTGCATCATATTTGCTGTGTATATAGTGACATCACAAGGTGAGAGGCAGGATTTTCTGTAAGTAGCCACAGCTTGTAAACATATAGCCTTTCCAAGGGTAAAGGGTCAAGACAGTTTCAAAGGAACAGCTAAACAGCAGCATTTAATCAGGCTGCATTTCCATTGTTCTGTAGAGTACTTGTACCTATTGATCCCAAGCTTGGCTGCTTCAAAGGCTCCTCCATACAAGGAACACAGGTGAAAGACAGAGGCAGAAAACAGGAAGGGTCACGAGGATCAAAAGAAATCTGGCAATAAGCAACTGGAGAAAAGTCAAAGGTTAATCAAGGCAGCTGATGTCTAAGCAGAACTAGAGCAGGAGACCTGACAACTTCATCGACGTTGCAGGGTTTTGTCCATTCATTTGAAAGCTACAAGGTTGGTTTTCAGTCTGACTCAAAAGCATCTTCTTGATTAACATACAGTATTTGAGATTCCTGAGCCACAATTTACTTTCTGCACATTGTCTATGTATATTTACCTTCTGAAAACCTGATTTAGGTTACAGACTAGGTGCTGAACAGTTTCATTCTCTTCTTTTAAGGAGTATTCACACACATACATCTAAAGCATGAATGTCAAAGAATCCAAAGGTAATTTTCTCTTTTCCTCCCTGTGATTTCCAAAATCGTGAATCAAAATTTTGGTGTATGCTCATTGCTAACTTACTGACACCCACTGTCCACAGAGGACAACCGTTATCAAAAAACACACTGAGGATCATGCAGCTGTGTGTACTGAGATCCTTACCAATATCAGACACATGGGTTCCACAACATGGAAAAAAAATAAAATCTGTCATTCTCACGTTACACAAAACAACCACAAGTTTTAGGCAATCCAAGTACTTCCCCCCACTCTTTTACCAACTTTGACACCTCTGTAGTTTGTAAAATCTTGGGAACTGGTATAGCTCCTATTGCAGTAGTTTCTGAAGAGTTCACATTATTTCATATACTTATCATCTTGCCAGGTCTGTGAGAGTTTAAAAAAAATTCAGTATTTGTCAATCAGTCTTGGAACTGGTATTATTACATTTCATTTAAAAATAGCATTCATGAGTTACTGAAAATACACAAGGCCTGTGACAGAAAGGGGAAAAAAAGCTCTGATATTCCCAAAGACCACGTTAACGTCTTAACTCATCAACATTTCCTCTGCTACAGAGGAAACATGGTCCTTCTTTACATTAGTACTACTTTCTCCTACTGGAGCTAAAAAGAGTAAAATCTACCTCAATTACCTCCCTAATTACAATCTAAAATTTCAAGGTATAAGGAGGTTAGGCATAACAAAAAAAAAATTAACTTTTTCTTCATAACAGAATATTAAATATATAAAGTCTTCCAGTTTGTATCTTAGTTAACATGCATGCTATTTTAGGATTCCACTCAAATATTCTTCATTTTTCTTATTATAGAATTGAAGAGTGTTATCACAGATTAGTACTCAATTTTCTCACTAGGTACTTATAACTGATATTCCTATATAAATATCAACATAAAAATCCAGATTTCACTGTTGAGAGCTAAGGCTACCTTTGTAGTAAAAGTGCTCATTGCAGCTAGAAAAAGAAAATACATACCTTTAAATTGTTATGTCAAAATTGTGAGATCTAAGAAGGGGTTTAACAAAGGCAAAAAATGCTGAGGAATTATAGCTCACATCTGACTTGAAACCTGAAGCTAACATGATTTGTCACAAGTAAGAGGTTCTTTCTTCCAGTGCCATGCAAAAATGCAAAAATATAACAATTCTAGAAATACAATGACCTGGACAGCAAAATATTATGAGTTATAGAATGACCCCATAAAAAGACATTTTTATTGTGTTATTTTAATGATACAAGGTTATAAGTTATTGATTTTTACAAAATATAATCAATTAACACTTTTTGGCTGTTTATCTCATGAATCAGAAGAATTTTGTGTTTACTTTGGTAAAGATTATTTACTGAATGTTTATTCTGTGTTCACTATGTCAGTTTGTCATTAGATGGTGATTTAAAGAGAAGTTAAGATTTCAGAATTTGGATAGCACAACTATGAAAATTCAACAATCATAAATAATTTTATCAAAGTTTCCACTTCATTATGTCTTTCTCCAAAACTTTACATTTTCCAGTATCTGGCTGAATTTAGCCCAGGAGAAATGGCACCGTTTCACTGAGGGAAAGAGCAAAATGGGCATCAGAGTCTGTGTCATAATAAAACCATTTTGGACTAATACAATTTTTCCATTAAAAAAACCCCATACTTTAGTAATGGTTTAACTAACCACATTTTTTCCTAGCAGTCAATATTTTCAATGCAGTTAAACACTACCCTTTAAATTAATCTCTTGCCGATTTATTGATGACAAATTAGTTTGGTAGTAAATGTATGTCTATGAAAAATACAGCAAAAACCTACTAGCAATTAAGTGCAGTATGTCATGCAAGCATTAAAGACAATGCTATTATAATATGATACAAGTTCTATTAGGAGAAATAAGAGCTACAGTTTTATTTAACTATAGCCCAGCTCTCTCAAGAACTTACTAATCAGGAAAAGTAAACTCAGGTACTCCTTATTTTTCCTGCTTCTTTGTGATAGAACAACTTTTCTGGTTCCAGTTTAAAAGTAAAATAAAAAATGTCAATAATATCATCAACAGGGAAAAATATTAAGGCTTTTTTAAAAAATGAATCAGGTGCACATATTGAACTGTACTTTCTCATCCTTTGTCTCACTTTTCAAATGATAATTTCTTCCACAGTCACCATTAAATCTTGATCTATTCCAGCTCTCTGTATGGGTCATTGATTCTAGATGTACCATGGTTATTTTTAAATGTTTCCCTTTCGTAGAGAAAAAGAGGGCTGTCTAGAGCCAGATGGGTAACTTCACACTTCATTTATCAAACCCAATGCATTAGACTCCACCCTCTCTTTCCCACTATTGCTGTTAAATTTCCATATAATTTGGTAACAATTTTCATTATCATACAGTGACCCTAAAAAGTCTATCCAGGTTTGCATGGTTAGTCCAAAATTCACAGCTGTTCCCTTCACCCTCTATTTGTTACAGTAGAATCTGAGGTTCCCCTCACTTTATAAGCTGAACAGTGACCTTCTGTAAGCAGAGGTCAAGAAGGGGTCAGTTCAAAGGGCTAGAGCAGCTCTTTAACAGCTATAACAACCTGTCCATCAGGCACTATCATCACGCAGTATAAACAAATCTGGGCCTTTGGAAACTCTGGACCATTTCTGTTAACACTCAGAGGACATTCACTGAGTCGTACCTGAAGTATTTTGGATCGCTACCACTCAGAGAACAACTTGAATCCCTGGAAGACCCGCTCAGATACTTAAGATACTGATGACATCTTTGCATCACAAGTCTATGAAATGGTGAGTGCGACACTAAGCACACTGCCATGTGTTTTGGGCTGGCGAGCTGAAATAAAATCTTAAAGAGTCATTTCATCTCATTAATAGGCAGAAACACTGGTACAATTTAAAGCAAATAACACAAGAAAATGCTTTAACTAAGTAGGTACACACCAGAATAGTTCATATGCCTTTCTCTGGGAAAGGCTAAATTTCCAAAAGTTCAGTTTGTGTTATCAGTTCCCAACATGTACTTTTTTTTTTATTTCAGGTGTTAATGACACAAATAAAACACAAGAAAGAACAGAATGACTACATCACTCTACAAAGACCAAGTGCAGAGTGAAGTTTTCTGCCAGCTGCCCTCCCTTCACTGACCTAAATTTCTTGAAGTTGTACTGTTCATAATCTGCTCTCTAATGCACGATGTAAGGTAATTAGAGTCATCTGTATTTAACTTCCACAGGAAAAAAATTCTATTATCTAATCTAGCTGATCCCCTGATAGCCTGTTGAAAGTAAAGTACTGTAACCTATTGCCTGCCCTTTGACAAGTGCTAATTATTTCCTGTCCAAGCACATTTTTCTCATGTAATTCCAAAGTACACAATAGACTGATCTCTAAAACATGGGCAGCCCTGCTCGTACCACGGTGGACGTTTTATAACTTTCAGCACCGTGTGCTCCATGGCTGCCACAGCCAGTGTTTCATTCCAGACACCGAGCTGAGGCTTTGATGGAGCAAAGTGAGGTGTATGGTAACAGTCTCTTTATGCAGATCATCTGGATGAGACTCCCAGATAGGTCACGGAGATGGGAAACATCAAATGGAAAGAAAAAGGATTATGGATATTTAATACTCAAAGGACACTTTCAGAACTTTCAAGGCACAATGCTCTTGAAATTTTCTTTCAGGTGTTTAGTTTTAAGAAGGCCTGCACTTCATCTGCTTGTGCCTCTCCCACCCCCCAAGAGCTGCAGCTTGGCTGTGCCAGAGGCTGGGCTACGTCTCCAACTGCAGCCCTGGCGGAGCTCCCTGTGAGCAGCAAGCGAGGCCAGGAGCACTGAAACCCACAGTACTTCTAAATTAATCACAATTGCCATCATTGCTGATGACTTTGTATATTAGGAAATCACTGTTAAACAAAATGAACTCGAAAAAGGTATTCCGCTCATTAGAAGTTTTCTATTCTGTTTCACAACAAAGATGCACGTGTCCCACAGAGAAGCTTTAAGTGATTTTCTCTGTTTCCAACACAGCTAAAACATTTGGATTATTTAGTAAGCATGGTGATGGAAGGCAAAAAACCAAACAACTCCCCGCTCCAAAAAACCCCAACAAACAAACAATCAAAAAAAAAACCTACAAAAATCCAACAAAACCCCCATAAAAATCCCTTAAATTGCTCAAGAAGAAAAATGTAAGCCCCACATGATAACATGGAAAGTATTTTAGAGCCAGCTTAGTCTGAAATCTTAAATGAGTAGCATACAAACAAACATTCCATACTCACAAGAACACAAACTTATCGAACACGATCTGTAATTTGTAAAATAATTATGTGTAATTATGTTCAGTTTTTATCCAAAGTTTCTAAAATATTTCAGCTTCATTTGCTATAATTATTTGGAGCAGAAAAGATACTCAAGTGTCAGACCCAAAATCTACAAAAAACATTTTAAAAGCAATCTCAGAGTCTTCAGGAACTACACCAACAAAATACAAGAGATTTCCCTTAACTGTAATACTTAGCGCAGGTAAAACAGTCATGCCAGTTAAATGCTCAATTTGTGTAACAAAAATCTGATTTAAAAATAATTTTGACTAAAAACTGTATTTAATTGTAAGTAAGGAACATCTCCTGGTTTTAAATAAAAGCTGTATATTTGGCAGAAAAATTTCAGAGACTGCTAGATATTTTATGTAAATATCAAATAAGAAAATACTAAGACATTACAAAATTAGTATAAACCTATAGCTTTTAGGCATAGGTATGAGAAAAGGTGACATCAACTCATTTAGCAGCTAAAGAAAAGGACATAAGGTGGAACATGGTGGAAATTCTTTCATTCACCTGTTTCTGAACAAACTAAAAAGATGGTGTATCTGGTGCTTCTGAAATGCATTCAGCTGATTACATTCCGGCAACACAAACCTTTCCCAGTACAAACATAAACAACTTTTTAACACAGTTAACAGCATCTCCTGATGTATGGCAGTGAGTTCTCTTTAAGAACTCAGGTATATAAAACAGGTATATCACACGACATGAACTCCAGCAGTACATACACGTACGCCATCTCACCCAACACGACCCAGTTAACACCAGTAGGACACCACAGGGAAATGGGAGGAGCACGAAGGAAGCAGCCAGGAAGTGTAGTTTTAGCAGAGCATTCCAGCAAAGAGCATTGCTCATATTGTCAGCAATGTGCGGAAAACCTGAGGGCACTTTAGGTGGCACCACTCCTCAGCTCTGAGTGCTGCCTACCAAGCTCTTATCACTACACTGTATGAGTAAGGGAGCAGCCTACCCCACAGAAACATGGACTATCCCATTCAAGGAATTACTGTTTGAACAGTGAAAATTTAGACTTTCTTTTTAAAACATCACTTTTCCCCACTCAAGGGGATTTATAGGAGTATTTCTCACCTTGCTGTCCATTCTTTACGTAGCCTTTGTCTCTCCTTAAGAAGTAGCAGGAAGCAGCTGATGGTCTCATTCCTTTGTTCCTCAATTTGTTGCTCTTTTCTAAGTTCAGAGAGGACCAGGCTTGTCTTAAAGGGAGGAGAGACATAAAAATTATAATCTAGAAATAGGAAACCATGTGTAAAATTAATAAAAAGCCCATAAGCAAATAAGGACAGTAAATCAATAGCTTTTTTTATTACAGTTCCACTGCTGACAAATCAATAGAGTAAATGATGGTTAGAAATGGCTGCCATATATTTGGTATTTAATCAATATACATGGCACATAAGGTAAACCTTAAAATCTCATTGCCTTAAGTATCACAATAAGACATTGTGCATTCTAGCCCACATTTTCTTGAGGCATAGTTATTTTCTAAATATTATCTTGTATCAAATAATATCAGAAGTATTCTCCTCAACGTAGCATTTGTTTGGGCGATTTCACCCTCCCCTTTGCTCCTTAGTAAAGCTATTGAAGAAAATACCAGTTTGCATTGTATCTGCTGAATGAAATTTCTCCTGATGTCCCCATGTTCTCTTTATCATTAAATATTTCAAATAAACAAGTAATAAAGTCTTTTCACATATGGAATAAATTAAAAACTGCTAAAAAATATACATATATACACATGCAATGGATTTAAGTAATGTGTGAAGCCCGATGACATTCAGTCTCTGTAGATCGAATGTTACTGGCCTTCCCAAACGTTGTGCTGACAGTTAATGTTGATGTAAGCAAACTGGAGATGTTCTTACCACCTTCATCTTCCCACCAAGCTAACTCCAGATCCTTCACTCCCTCTTTGCCTACTAACTCACGCACCATTTTCTTCTCTTCTTTCCCTGCACTTCCCCATGTCTGCCAAGCTGGGAAGGAAATGGTTGATGCTCACGCTACCAACCACTCCTACATCCACCAGTGCCCATGTGCTCCGTGATGTGCAGCAGTGTCTCCATGGCAGAGACTGAGAGTTTTTTCCTTAAGTGAAGATATTATATTGACTTTTTCGCCTTAACCATCCTCCAGTATACACAGAATTATTTTTGATATTCTAACCTTCAGTCACATGTTCTGCAAATGTATCAAAGCATCTAAATGCTTTTGGGAAGGATGACAGAACAGATGGATTTATTGCACAAACTTGTTTTCTTTTCACAGAAAAGGAGGCAAAAAAGCAAGTTTCTAACCTGGGAAGTTGTGCGTGTGAGTTTGAAAACACAACCAAACATAACCAAGAGCTGCAATTCCTATTCCCAGCATAACCTCCCTTATTGGAACAATGTGACAAAACACTTGGCATATTGCCTCCTCCTCAACATCACATACACATTACATTCTGTCCTGTCCAACTAAAATTCCTCTGGGAATTCTGCAAGAGAAATTATTGCTATTATCCTTCGTTTGTGAAAACAGAGAGATCTATCCTCATTCTGATAGGGTTTTGTTTCCACAAGAAACAATAACATGCAGATTATACATTTCTTAAGCTACGTAAAGTAGGAGTAGCATTTTTACTGCCACGGTTGTTGCAAGAGAGAAGCATGACAGGGTTCACAGAGACAGAAAATAACTTTATTGCACCAACATCACATGAAAAAGAACAAAAAGCATCTTTCTCCCCACCGCCCAGCTCAATCAGTTGGCCTACCAAAAGGCATTACCCCATCATATGGGACTTAAACTTCAAAAAGAACACTTTCTTGTAAAAACCCAAAATGTTCAAAACTCTGTCTATACAGATCACATTCTTGACCCTGCTTTGACATTACAAAGCAAACAAAAAGCCAGAGAGCATTTTCAGATAAGGATTCCCTGACATGGGTTTCCCTTGCACTGACCTACAACATCTTTTCCACAAGCTCTAATATCCGCCAACTTCAACAATCCTGACCTTAGAACCTCACTTCCAGCAGCTGCACGGTTTAAAGCAGGATTTGGTAAAGGACTTCAGCAAGTGAGAGCACACTCACATGAGCTGATGTACATTCTTTAATGGTGAAAATTAACACTCCTTGTCATTCACAATGCATATATCTACTAAGGCTTCAACTTTTATATTTATCATGTACAAGACTTGACAGAGCACTACAGCCAGAGTTTACCTCTGTATTATAAGGTGATCAGACTGTAGCCATTCAGCTAGGCCACAGGCCACCAGGATTTCCCTCTCAGAATCTTTGGATGGCTGTTTTATTCACAGGGGACAGGAAAATCCAGTGGTGATGGTAAGATGTCTGCTGCTCTCCAAGACTTTAGGAAAGTCCCAAGTTTAATGATGCCTCACAAAGCTAAAAGTATAGTTATTTGCTGCAACAAACATCAAGATCCCCTAAATAAATGATTCAGAAAGTGCAGAGCATGGAGAACTGGCAGTCACTAAAGAATTTTCAGTTAAAATCTGATGAAAGGATGATGTGAATAGAGTATTATCAGTCAGAGATGGGTGATCACTTTTCCAAGTATTCACAATCACACTGTAGGTGACATTGTATGAATTCTGTTGACCTGGTCAAATTGCAAGTTTGGTCCTGAGTTTCATTAAGTAAAGTCCCCTCCATCTACAGAAACATCATAATTCTGGAAACTGAACATAATTTATTTTTTACTGAGAGAACAATTATATTGCTCCAGCCTTCTGTTAACACCTTTCATTTATGTGGTGATGTACGTGGCTCAAGTCAAACGCATAGTTTGACACTGACATCATAAACGCTTCTTTATTGAGCCCTGTGAGTACAGTCACAGCTACCTGGAGGGTGAAATAGTATTATTAAGCAACATACAACAACAATACATAGCAATTTAACTGATTTACTTGTTTTCTAAGAGTGCTGAAAGGGCAGTAAGGTCACCTGGAATGCCAGTGCAGGGCTTGATGTGTAGCTTTTATAGAGGCATTTCTTAATAACTTGCTATTCTTATAATCGCAATAAAAATCTCGAATTGTAACAAATAAAGCAGAATTCTGGGTAAAATAATATTATAAAGCATGTTCCTTTGAAAGTTGTCTTTTCCACGTAACCTGTTTTGGGATTTATTTTTAACAAGGGGATTCAATATATACCTTGACTGATAAAGGTCAAGGGTTCAAGAAACTCGGTCAAAGATGTTATCAGCTGGGAAAGCCATTTCCTCACATCAACACTGATAAAAATCCATCAGAAGCCCGGCTGATACCACCCCTGCTCTAAAGAGCAGGAATGACCTTCTTTTGAACATCGCAATAGTTGCACATCCCATCAAAGAAAATCTGATCTTGTGTCTCAATTCTTTTAATGACAGATAATTGCCTGCAGAGGCCCCCTTTGCCCAATGCTGAGTGAAGCCTTCACAATTCTGAACTGGACTCAGCACTGACTCAGTGTTTTTCAGCACATTTGGGACTGCAGGACAGTAGAATAAATAAACAATGCAACCAGCTCTACAGCCTGTCTTATCTCAGCCTTGTGTTCACAGAGATTCTTGAGGGTGGTAAGGTTTACAAACTGGTGAAACTTTCTTTCTTCTGCTTCCTCAGCTGGCAGAAACATATCCTGGACAACGTAAGTAAGAGATTACAAAAATTGCTTATCACTTGTGGGAAGCAACTCCCTGTCTCATTGGCCAGCATACCTCTTTAATAAGCAGTACTGCCAGTATTCTCAGTAAATCTTACCCAATTCTCCTTACACATCTATTAGTGCATTTAGGGCTTTCCTTGTAAATCCCAAATGGCACCAGTCTTAAAAACAAACACACAACTAACCTCTCAAAAAGCCCAAAGCTATGTACACGCACACACGTGTATATGTATATGTGTATGTACACATGCATCAGGAGCAAATCCAGCCTTTTATGTTAAACACAGTATTTAGGAAACTGTACTCTTTGCCTTCCTCCTGGTACAGCAGTAGAACTAAATTTAGGCATATCAGGCAGCAGCCATGAGAACATCTTCTCTCATTATGTAAGAAAGGAAGGTTCTAAGATTAGATTTTAAGAGACCAATGCCCTATTTCTCTCATTAACACCAACAAAATATATCAGTGACACAGGACTGGATAGAAATTGTTAGAACCAAGTCTTTCTATTCACCCAGGATATACACACAAAATTAGATACCTAACAAAGCTAATCTAGGTATTGTAACAGGATTACAATAATATTTTTTCCTTAGATACACAGCAGAAGAAACTGCTTTAACATCCACAGGCCACTACCCTGCTGAACTGTGTGTCCTGGGTGAATATCACAATGTGCTTACAAACAAGCAAGAAAAATCAACGTCTAAACACTCCAAACCCCACACTGGTACATTTTCAATCTTATAGAGCTAGATTTTTTTCCTTCCTTCAATACAGACCTCATGAGGAGTCAGACATAAGGTTAGAAACACTGTATAACTGGAGACATGGAGCCTAGTGTTCTGTCAAACAAATTAGCCTTCAGTCTGAGCTAAAGTGGCACTTGGGACAGTTTGCCTCTTGGTCCTACTTTATTGGGTCAACAAATCAGATTTTTCCCTCTAAGTTAAGATTTAATTTACTTGCCACCAGTCTAAATAGGATAAGCTTCTGAATCTTTACCAACCACTTCTACTTTAACATAGCAGTCATCTCTAAAAAATCAATAACTAATACAGAAAGGAAAAACATAAAGAGTAAAATCTGTAATCAGGGATAAAATGTTGTTCTGTATTTTCCCTGTTACATTTGTCATTTTATTTGCTTTCAGTGCAAGAAGTATCCCGATGAAATTAGAACATGGTCCCTTTTAGAGGGGAGGGAAAAAGAACCTGAAATCTATTAAGCCATGTTAATTTAACATGTTGTAACTCCTCCATGATAAAAAAAGCTAGTAATTGATTACAAAACCCTGCTCGTTTCTTCTTTACTTTCAAAATTTCGGCTTTAAATATGAGCAAATGCACCCATTTTCATTGATACGATGGAAACAACCAGTATGGTTTAAGTTATCACCCGGTAATTTGGGCACATTAAACCCAATTCTCTGCCTTTTGTTTATTAATCCACTATGCCAGATATCACAGTTTCACTCAGCAACCCTCATGTTCTGGATGATATTGAAAAATGAGTCATGTTTGTCAAAGAAATTTTAAAAAAAAAAAAAAGGTAAAGAGGAAAAAAGTGTTGTTTATAGAAGCCAGCTGCTCTGGCTTCGGCGCCAGCAGCTCTTCATCCTGCTATTTTACGCTCGCAACCCCCACTGCCCCCACTGGCACAGGTACAACTAAATGTTGACTTCAATGCTTCAGAGAGCACTCAACTGATTCTGTACATGATTAATTGCCAAAGACATGGCTGACCATATGGAACAGAGAAAGCATCAAGTAATTCATACTTCTGTATATGATCATTTGGCCCCTGTTGTTTTAATGTACAGGAAAGAGCTAGTATAGCACAGACCTGGTGTCTTGCCCTTGACAGCCCATTAAGAAATCTCAAAGCACCTAGTTGAAGTTATGCTGTTGGCTTTTCAATAGCAGCCTAATAAAACAGAAGCAAAGCTTTCCAACTAGTCTTAAATCTTTCACATACAGTACATTAACCACTGCTGCTAAAACAACTGGTTTCTTATGATAGGAAATGGGATTTGATTTCTAGCCTCTGCATACTTACTGAAAGCCTTTTTCTGACCTTTGGAGGGTTTACAAAATCATTGTTCGTTTTTCCTGCCATTTTCCCCGTTTCTTGCCATGGTGATCCTAATAGATTTGTTTAAGGTTCAGTACATTCTATTCTTACTAGCTGTTATATGCAAACTGTGCAATGAAGGTAGGCTCATGGGAACTGAAAGGAAAGAAATTATTATTAACTATTTTCTTTCTGAGAGTCAGAGAAGTCACTACAACATCTAAAATAATTTATTTTTAAGGAGCCTATAAAACAAAACAAAAAAATTCCTCAAAGGAAGCAATATACCAGCGCGTGCTTTCTTTTATCAAGCTGGAGACAAATCATCAAATTTCATTTGAGAAGGAAGGACAATTTATTTTAAAGCTGTAGTATTCTCAAGGATTTCTGACGTAGACCTCAAGAAAAGAAAAAGGTGCAGACTTGGAATGTGTCAGTATCATTAACTGCTTTATATTAGTTTTATCTGCCGTTAACATCTTTTCAGTCATAGGCAGTCAAAGAAAAAACATTTAAATAATGTTTCCCTGTCAAAGCTCTTAAGATGACAGTGCTAAAAAGTTAATCCCCATCCTCACAGATCTTCTGGCAGTTTTGACGTACGTTGGCAAGGATGCATTTGCTGGCACCTTCCATTAGAAAATATTTACATGGAGTTTTCTCGTCTGAGGATTTTCTAGTTGAGTAAATGATCCTCATGGTCTGAAGGGCCTTATATGGGATATTCTAATCATTGGACATTCATCAGTGGTAATTTCCCAGGCTACTGAGAATTTAGATAACACTATTAATACTCCAACAAAACACATGAATAATCTGCAAGCCAACATAAAACCCCCTAACTGCTCTGGTTATTGATTGAGAACTTCCAACATAAAATCAGGGGTTTTACGACAAATATTATGTCTGTTTTTAAATAAAATATGAAGAATAGAGAATTTTGCAAAAGACATGTCATTTTTGTAGCATAAAAGGAATGGAAACTCAAGTTGCTGGTATGAAACCATAGCCACAAAAATTATACATTCTCCTCTACCATTATATTCAATGGCGCACATCAAAACTAAACATGTACATAACCCAATTATAGAGCAGAATGCTTAAAGTCAGACATATGCTTAAGCTCTATATACAAGTCTACATGCATTAAAATGTAGGCAGCCCTGCCTCGCTTTGAGGTATTCACTGCTGACAACAAAGGATGAATACCTGACTTGATAGATGAGTAGTTTGACCTAGAAAAACCTACAGCGAGTAGATCACTTAGACATTTCCAAAGAAACTGTAGGTCTTGTCTGCACTAGAAAGTTGTTCCATTTATCTATACCTGTGGAGCTAAAGCAGCATATTTTCTAGCTATACAAGTTTAAAGGTCATAAATTAAACCAGGTTGAGCTTATTTGGAAATAATCATTACCTTTATGCCTATATAAGCATATTTATACCAGGGTCTTGAACCATATATTTAGGAAAAAGGAATCCAAACAGAAGTAATGACCAAGTAATTTTTGGTTATTCTGGCATGCCACAACTGAATGAATTTCCAATTGAGAAAAAAAAATCCTTTTTACTGGATGATTTAATGCAGTTATGATGAGTCTCTGTAAGGTTTTCAATATGTAGTTACAAAGTAAAAAATGTAAAAAGATCAACACTTTCAAAATATTTTTGCTGCACTAATTGGTTTGGCAATGTTCTAAAGGTGAAGTATAACCCACCTCATCATGAAAGAGCAACCAAACCACTTAAGATATTTGGAATAAGAATGGCTTAGCATCTTCAGATGTATGGGTGACTGAAAGGTTACCCTTCAGCCACATTCTCCCAGAGGATGGCCCCTCCACCTCTGAATCATCAATAGCACAAAGACCGAGGCAGGCCTAGCATGCATAGTGGATTATATGAAGTGTAAAACATTGTGGGGGAAAAAGCTTTTGAAAGAAGTCAGGAAAAAGAAATCACGCTTGCAAGAAGATCCAGCTGACAGGCCAGTCCCTAACAAGTGAGTATGTTTGAAAACATTGTGAATGCAAGAAAAGAACGCGCCTTTTGTTTCCAAACCTGCAGTGTGTCTTTACCCCAACTGTTGCCTGCATGGCTGAACATATGTTTTCTGAACAAGAACTGAAGCAGAAAGTGTTCTTTGTTATAATTCACTCCTTTGTATACACCTCCCTTTTTCCATTTTGGTCACATGCAAACAGTAGTTACGCTGAACACTTAAGTTCTGAAGGACTGCAGAGCAGTGTATGCTTCAGTGATTATCTACTATTGCTGAAATCAGTTGAGCTAAGATGCACTACAAGACTCACTTGGCTAATCTGCACTCTGAACAGCTTAGATTTCGCAGTGCTGAATCACGCTGAGTACAACCTGCACATGCTCACTCAGCCAGCAGTCTGAATTTTCATCATCAACAATTATGTGCAGTCCTAATAAGCACTGAAGAATTACACAAAAAATTATTTTATGCATTCAAAAGAACTTGAAAGAGTACCCTGTAATTTTCTTAGCATCTCAACATTAAGATCATCAACTATTACGAATAATTTAGGGTGGAGGAGAGAGGAGAGGAAAAAAATGATGGGCTTCAAAGCCAGAAGTAGGTAATACTATCTCACAGACACAGAAATTAACTGTAGCTCAAATTAAATACTCATATAATTTTACTGATTCTAATGAAATAATTCGACATGAGGCATTGCTTTAACTCATCTCATTTATACGGAAGCCCGAATACTCTAAGCTACATGCAAGCTTCTCTTAAAATATTTAGATGCAAACTTGTACCAAAATCTCCTAACTAAATCGCCACTCTTTGTGACTCAAAATGCAAAGTGAAATCTCTAAAGGTAACAGTAATAGTCACCAAAAAAAAAAAATTTAAACATCCACAACCTATGAAGAAAAATGGAAAACAGTGAGTGCTAGTTCTGAATTCATTATTATATTTTTGACTATCTTTTAGTGTTTAATTACACGTCACATTACTGATTTTCTTGAACAGCACAGCTCAGTATCTATTTAGTATGGAAAAGCCTAGAATATCAGCATTTTCCTTCCATCACTGAAGCCACTACCTGTTGCCATCAAGCTACTTACTGCCTTAGTCACAACACCTTTTAACACACACTCTACTAAAATATAGTTGTGCAGAAATTTAAAGTGTACTTCCAATGTCATTAGTTTTATTGAAATAATTTAAACCAGAAAGCCAAGTTACAGAATGGGTTAAACACTGCAGGATGAAGAAGCTGCAAGCCACAATCAAATGAAACAGCAAGCCACATGTCCAGAAGTGCCTGTGGGCATGCTTTGTCTAAGACACATGCCATAGCAGAATAGCAATTTAGTACATATGCAAGATAACCACATACAGCTGAATCATATCTTCTAATGACATAAGGGGTTCAATGCCTTTATCATCCTCACAGCACTAAATGCACCAGGTCTGTGGATATTCCTGTAAGAATGGGATTCTCACCATGGTTTTTTTCAAAAATGAAGTTTTGTCACACTTGGCTCAAGTAACAACTTCATTACCCCCAGTGACACCATGGCACACCGTTGTGAAGATTTAAAATTCATAATCATTTAAGTGCAGTAGTGATACCAGCTGTCATGGCAAAACAGACAGAAAGAGAACTGAGAGCCCACTGCTGGGAAGAACATAGGAAATAAAACCAAATCAGAGCCTGCTACACTACATGTATTTAATGTATGGGGAATATGACATTGTCAAGCAGCAAGGAGAACACCACCGAACATTGCTAGTAGTTGACGACAACAGCATTAGGAAATACACCTTTTTGGAAGCTATGATCCTTTTTCCTCAGTGGAAAACTAGGCTGTCTGACTTCAGTGTCTTATTCTTCTCCAGTTTTGTTACAGTACATAACTATATTTTACATCAAACTATGGGCTAGGTATTTCACTTATAGGCCATGAAAATGCTGATAGTGTGCAGTGTAAAATGTCAAAATGCAATGTACTAGCAACTTTTAAAAATGAGGGAGCTGACAAAGGAGACCAAACAGAAAAGCCTACTGATATAACTCACTTCAAGCAGTTGCCCAAAATACGTACCATCACTATTTTGGATTCAGTACTTACACTAAATATGGATTCCTTCTGGAAGAGCAAGGCAAGTACTCTACTCTTAATTCTCTTGCATTCAGAGCACATTTAGGAATAAAGTTTAGCACATGTCATTCTGACTTATTACAGCATAAAACTACATAAACCTGTAACATATATATACCACTTATATATGGACACTAATTTTCTATTACAAGTGATAAAGGGGAACATATCTTACTAGTATAAAAAGGCAACACAAATGTTACAAGAAAAAAGATAATTGCAAAATTACAATGTTGAACTATAGTTAATATGTCAGATCAAACTTTACAACCTGTAGGCACCAAAGAACATGACACTGTTTTTTCCCAGAATTAAAAAAATACACAAACCACATCTCTTCCTCAACTAAAGAATATTGAAACTCTGTCTAATCTTGTATGTGTAAGCCCACGTCTGCTGTATAGAATATACACACACCAGAATATCACACACCTGCAGTTACTGTTTCATCACATTCCACGTAGTTTCAGGGCAGCACCCTGGGTCTGGAGCATGAACCCAAGGAACACTCAGGCACATCTCCACCCCTTCCGAGGACACAGAACTTCCCCTGAGGTTCTCATCCTCTTGACACGCTCAGTTGTCAACTTCCATTCTGCCAGGAACTCAGTAATATATATTGCTATTTATTGTTCTTCTGAATGCAATGTATCTGTAAAACCTACAGATATATAGTGTATGTATATAGTACATACATATAACTTTATAAGGCTGTTAATGCCAACTATAGGCAGCTATTCATTAGTCTGATAGAGCTGTGTTCCAGTAAAACGCCATGCAACGACACTGAAGAAGACTGAATGTCCAACTATTTGAAAATTTCACTATATAAAAAAATATAGACAATTTTCATTAATATGACAGCATTCAATCAGGGAAAATAAACTTTAATCATCTGATTCATGTGCCTAACAAAGAAAACAAACAGTGTGATCACCAGATCAAACATACACAAACATATGCACACTGATTTCTCTCTGAAACAAAAATCACGTGCTGCAGATTCTGGCAACTCAACAGAGATGACATTTACATGATGGGCTCGCAAATTATGACAATACAATTTGGAAAACAGACAACACTGTTACAGTCAGACACCCTCCTAACAGTGCATTCTGTTACCCTGCACCACGACATTCCCAGCTCCTGCCTCGCCACTCACCAACGCTTCCTTCTACAGGCACGTGAAACAAGATATGGGTTCTCAAGTTCAGCTGCAAAGTCCAACTTAAGAGAGAGGTCAGAGGTGGCTGACTAATCACCTCCGCACTCTTCCAGAAGGAACCGTTAATCCACTGGTAAAAAAGCAACGTCGAGGATGCATTAACACAAACTGGCTGAGCATCCTTACCAGACAAGTAGTGAGTACATGCCACAGAGGAGGTGCTCTCCACTAACCCAAAAAAGCTTTTGTATCTCCTGTGCTGCTGCAGAAATGAAAAATAGCAGTTTGTGGAGAAGGGTTTGACCTGTGTTCTCTCATACAAAAACCTCTAATGTTAAAGATACATCATGACAAGCCGTGCCAGAGCCCTAAAAATCTCCATGTACTGTCATTGTCTACCTGCTTCACCTTCTGCTTTACCACGGGGCTACAGGGTAAATCACACTTCACAGCATTCAGAGCCCACACATAAGAGGTACAGCCAAGGTGAACAATCACCCAAACTATTAATGTGGTATATAAAAATATTTCTCTTCTTAAAGAAGGAAACATGCCATTTGATAAACTGGTGTCTCCGCTCAGCATTTAAATTTTGGAATTTGTGTTCCTTTTTTTTTCCCCCCACTTTTAAATTTTTTATTTAGGATGTCATTATGCGATCTTTTTATGTGCACCAAATCAATTTGCAGGGATAACTTACATTCCTCTAGGAACAAAAAAAAAAGCTAAAACATTTTCATAAGGATATGGACTGTTTTTTAACAATATTTGACTATTTATTCCTATTCATTAACAACTCTGTTGTTGACACTGCATGCTTGGAGACCCATAATTACTGCACACTTATTTAAAAACTAAAATGCTATATATTTTTTTTTTATTTCACGAAAATTTTTCTTAAATATTAACTGAACTACTTAAATATCAAACTACCACTATGTTCTTGAGTACTAAATAATCTTTTAAGGTTGGCAGATTTCATCCTGTTTACAACTAGTCAAATCAGTTATTGCCATACTGGAGAGATCACTAGATACAGTAAGTTGCTCTTACTAGAGCTGAAGTGTAAGAAAATTAAAACCCAAGACAAAACGTCTCTGCCCAAAGCCCAAGGGCACAGCAGTTATTTGGAGGAAAAGAAGTATTTTGAGAAGCACTTGTGAAAACGTGTAACAGCATTTCCATTTAAAACAGAGCAACCAAGTACTATGAACTTAAGTTCATAATGAAGAGTTTTCATCCCATGAAAAAAAGTGAGATATCCCCCCAAAATGGCTCCATTTTTGACACCGTGCAGCCCTTAAAAGCTTGGCTTCAACTTTTTTGAAGTTATTTTGGCCTACAAAGCGAACTAAAAGTGCCAGCCAAAAATTACCATCAGCATTGGATTTGAAATAACCTAAAATCTTGGGACTCAGGGCAAATTCTAGATAATCAAAACAACTTGTAATATTTCAATATATTTCTTCCTCCATACATCAGTGACAAGCAGAAAAAAGACTTCAAACTCCAATTTCAAAAGCCTACACTCTGTTAATTTTTAACTGATTAAAAGCACTGAGAACAGTATTTTAATTTGACATTTTTAGAAAGTCTTAATTTTAAACCTATTCATCAACACAGAAACAGTAGCTGGCAAATTGTTATGTAAAGGGTTTGGGGTGGAAAAGAGCAGTTCCAGATTTGTTTACTACTTTTTAGGCTATCAGGAACAGAAGGAGAAAAAGCTTCTTCATTTTGTATTATTTGAGGTGAATCCATTAGCTCAGTTAAAAAAAAAAAGAAAGAAAAAAGTATCACAGGTCAAAAGAACAAAATGACACACAAAAATCCATTGCCAAACTGGCTGTCGGTTGGATGCACAAGAGTAATGGTAAACAACTGTGGTATGGAGACAAAATATGCTTTCTTTAAGACACTTTTACAATAAGTTATTTAAGCCTTGTGAACAGCCTTGCCTTGCACCCACCCCTCACACATTAATGAAAACAAAGGGGGCCCATTTACATTGTAACCCCGCAGTGGGGTTAAGCATGTGACCTTAAAGTATGGTGCTCTTGTGCTCAGTGGAAAGGTTCTTGACAATATAAACAAGAATTACTGCTGTTAGAGAAAGGGAAGACAATTAAAAACAATCTAGGATGCATGTTGTACAGCTGTTCATGTTTCAGCTACGTCTGACCCCTAAAGATGCTACGGGTTTCACTTCAGAAACTTAGGCCATTTTAGTTTTATTAAAGTAATCCTTCAAAAAAAACTGACTTCGTACGACAAACATGAGGTTTTATATGAGTAACACAATGAAAATTATGTATTGCTGGCAAAACATGCCATCGCTGCAGTTAAAAAGATGTTGTGGTCTGCACATCTCTTTCCAATACTTAAGCTCGCCAACAGCTGAGCAAAAAGGAAATCTCTGTAATGAATGCTAAGAGAACCTGTTGAGAAAAAAAACACTGTTCTTGAAACAAATGAGACTTTGACAGGTCAAATCACAATCAAATCTGTTTGACAGACCTTTGTACCCAGGTGAAAAAAAAACCCAGCTGGGTGATTTCAGCAAAACTCTGCAGGCGCAGCGGCCCAAAATAGATCAAATTGCAGGACCAAACAGCCACAACACTTTTTTTAAGCTTAATTTTGGATACCATTGATTCCAAATGCAATAAAGACAGACTGCAATTGTGGTCAGTAGTTTCTTTAAACATGCCTACACATTTTCTAATAACCAAGAAAATACTTAAATTTTAAAAAGAAAATGATAGAACAATCTTTTTTTCCATCAGTCACTAAAACTAATTTTCTTAATATTGTCCTTAAAAAACAGGGTTAGAGAAGAAAAACTTCTGAGAAAATAACAAAGATCTTGGCTAAGTTTCATAAAACCACAATTTTCCTGCCTGTTTGATCTTTGTACAGTCAGCATAAGCCACTGAAACTCCTCCACAAATGAAAGGCATTCATGGGAAGCCATCAGAAAGCATTGCTTGTCCTCTGGGACCCAGGACAATAAAAGAAAAGTTTGTGCCTGCCACGTGGGCCTACAATTCAGCTTAAATGAACAAACCATTGCAATATCCTTCGGCTTTGTGAAAACGATACTTCCTACTTTTTTTGGAAGAAAGGAAGTCATATATAAACAGAACAAAGGGAAGAGGCAACACAAGTAGAGCCTCTCATAATAAATATTACAGTGAAAGTTTTGCTCATCAAACCAAGATTAAAAACATATTTTAATCTCCCAAGTTTTATGCCTTTGATGTATGTTCAAGAGGAAAGCTTATATATTTTGTAAGATTTACAACATTTCTAGTGGGAATAGCTTCGTATTTCAGTTTTTTTCCCTCTTTCTGAAATTGAGAATGTATGGGTTGATTCTATCCCTTAATGCTGTGTCATATCAAACACTTCTGTAGAGAACAGAAGTTAGGATGTCCTTTGGACATTTTTCCCCCACAAACAGGCTAGTGTTCTACTGAACAAAGCACCGCAGAGCCATTATAATGCTGTAATGGTACCTGTGCGACTATGAAATACTTCTTAAAATGCCAGCTTTCCTAGACCACAGGGAAGTTCAAACATTTGCACTAAACTCCATAGCATAGAGAACCACTAAACTGCATTTCCTTGTGGTGCTAAAATTAGGATAAGGTTATATAGCTTCAGTAGAAAGAGTAGTAATTTATTATCTGTAATTTCACCACTACATGCCCACAACAGCCAGACATAACAGACGAAGCATTAATTTTCAGAATTGCAACACACAAAGAAACCTTATGCATCAGGGGCTCCCATTGTAACATCTTCTGTTGAGCTCTGCACAATTTTCTTGACCTCCCATCCAACCCTTCTGGGCAGCTTTTCTTGTTCTTTCTTGACATAGCACCATTGCTATGACAAAAGGACCTGCTCTTAAAATCACATTTTCTTGCTGCAACACAGTCAAATAGCTGCTCATTTCCATAGCTGTAGGTGAAGGCAAAGCCAAATACATTAATGATCCCCCCAGAAGGTATGAGGCAAAATAGCTGAAAGTTTCAGTGTAAGTAACAACGAAAGAGTTGGTAAGCATGCTGTCCCTGGTCTTGCAACACGCTTGGCTTTTGGCTTTGGTTTTATCTACCAATCACTAACACTGGGGGACATCATGAGAAATTCTCAAGTATAGTTTCACAAACACAGAAGTCAGAAGAGCAAAGGTGAAAGTTGGCAGAATTGTCATTTTGAACAACTATTACAGCAAAGATAACTATACTGTATATTGGTAAGACTTAGTTTAAAAATATTGAAGGAAGATCTGTTAACTTCAGAGAAATAGGAAACTGCTGTGAAACAGTTACATATGAAGAACTGGGCAGTGGATAGGTGTGTACTGGGGAGGTGGAAAGGAGGAAATGGGTGAGGAGGTGACAGAATCTTCCCCCTGCTATGTCAGCCCCTGGAGAGCTGACAAAGACCCTCCTCCTCTGTGTCATTTCAAAGGTACATGGACTACATAGCTGTCTTTCCAGAAGTCAAATCCTTTCCACACCTTTCAAGCACCCCCGATCAGTCCATCTGATTCCAAAGATACATAAAAGAGAGATGCAGAAAGTTGTCCACAGACAGAAACTTGCCCATAAAGAAAAAAAGGAGGAGGCAGAGATTTCAAGGACAGTAAGAACCCACCATAGCAGATTGTCTTTCTTAAGGAAAGTAAGTGAAATGCTGTAAGAGAAGAAAGGAATACCCTACCAGAAAAATAATATAGATTTTAACTTAGGAACAGTCAATAAGAGATTATTTCAACACTATTAGGAAGAGAACAATAAATTTATGATTAGAAGTGCCAAAGCTGGAATTACACCAAAGAAACTTCAAGGAGCCTGACAGGGAAGGCAGGTGCCTTGTCAATAAATACTGTGCCAGAAGAAGGTTCAGGCACAACTTCTTAAGTCATTTGCCCAAAGCAAATAGCAAGCAAATGAAAGTGTGAGGAATAATAGGATTCTTGTCTCCTACTCTCTATTTCCCTTCATGTTGCCATATGGTATCCATATCTGGGAGGATAAGCAGTACTTTGTACCCTGGTGTTTCAGTTTTCATGACACTTTACAAGTCTCATTGCTCATTTCACTGCTTTCCACAAGCTACTCCTTAATGACACCCAGCCATTGCTTCCTTTGCTTTCCTGTAAAAACAACATACTCAGGAAATAATGAATGTATATTTGTCTCTTTCAAGTAACTGCAGCTCCGTTTTAACCATTTACTTTGCAATAAACTTTTTAAAGAGAGCTGCTTTTTTCCCCCTACCAAAAAAAAAAAAAAAAAACCAAACTGCCTGTATATCTTAAGGAATACAATATACTAATTTAAAAATATACAAATAATGTCCTATATAAAAATAATAGCCTCACTTCTAAGCTACAACCCACATGAACTCCTGCACCTCAGCAAAGAAAAAATAAAATCACAATGCAACAACTGAGCACTCCATAGCTCATTTTGACTTTTCAGCCCAAACAGAAATATCCAGTGACTGGTATAGTCCACAAAAAAGACTATCAAATTGCTTCTAATGGCGAGTTTCTACAAAGCATACATCGCTAGAGGGAGTTACTTAAGAAGTAGTTGTGGAAACAAGAAAGAATTGGCCCAGAGAAGAGGAGTGTAAGCTTATTAACAACGGCATCCAAGCCCCAGCTGAAAGAGGCAGGACTGTTTTGTCTCCTCTGATGAGTGCAAAAAGTGGACTCCAAGCCCTGGTCAAGGCCGAGCAGTTTCACGAGAAGGGAAAAGGAATCCTCCAGAACTACAGAGGCCAGGACCGCGCCTCAGGCAGAAAACAAAGCAGCGATGAACATGACTCAAAGGGTTACTTCTTGGCAGGGAAATCTCTCTCTTTTTCTTCCTCAGTGCCCAACCTGCTGCCTAGTCTATATGAGAAAATTCTGCATTTTTCTGCATGACAGTAGCCTCTGAAGCAGGTATCAAAACTTATGTTTAAGGAACAGAATTGCAGACTCAAAATTTTAAGATGCTTTAAGGCAGGATAAGGCAAAGCTTCTGAAAATAAAACACTGTTCATAATAAATTAGGAGAAAGGAAATTCGTGGGAAATTTTAAGTTTTTCACCTCTCCCCAAACCCTAGATTTTAGAATTTTAAAGTCTATTCCATGCACAAACCATTGCAATTCTCTGGCAACTATTATAAAGGCTAACTTTTCCCTGTGGTTAGAAAAGTGTTTGCAATGTGTGCTACAACATGGTCTAGGAGAGATATCCTAAATTTTTCACTTTAATATGACAAACTTGAATATGAAAAACATATACAGAAATGCAACTTAGATATTTTTTTTTCCTTGACAATACAATAAAATTAATATAGCAAAGGGAAAAGATTCATCACTTCATAAGAATTCATTCGCCCAGGGAATTTTTTCATCTGTCCTCTCCTTTACTTAGCTAGACAGAAAATAGATTTTGCTGGCTATGTTTAATTTCCACAGCTGTCACTGTGATCTAAAACATTTATATTGGAGCAATCACATTTATCCTCAGGAAACCAGAAACTGGAGTACCAGTTCAAATACTGGATAGGCTATCTGCTATCTTCTGACCCCAGCGGTGTCTTAGATTTAGGAGCCATACGGTGCAAATAAGCAGTAAAATATTTTTTGATTAGAATGTATTTGAAAAATGCAATTAAACAGTAAAAATGCAATGAAATAGTAAAAATTGACATGGTTTATATATCCTTATTGATTGAGTTAGTACAAATGTAAGGCAAAAGTAGGTGTAAAATGAAAACAGGATATAAATAATTAATATTTCTGATGTAAATATCTAAGCATATTTTAAATAGCATACTCTGAATGTCTAGTAATGAATTTAATCATATAAGTTCTGATTATGGAAGAAGTCATCAAAAAAGAGCATCACAGGCAAAAGATTCATAGCCTTACTAGTAAGTCATATTATTTACTTAAACCCATTATGCAAATTTTCAAATGGTTGTTTTTAAAACAAGATTACAGCACTTCTACAAATATTTATGGTTCAACTCAAGAAAATAAAGGGTTGTTGGTGATAAATATAAGAAGGAATCCAAAATACTTCAGCAGACTTTGAAACAGGACTAGCAAAATTCTAATGGAATATGTATTTGTACAGAACATAATCTTCAACATGAAAACTGCTAAGTACATTGTTCTAGCTATACCAGCTAAATCAGCAAACAACTTTCTCCATTTTTCACAAAGCAAATCTTATTTAGCAAGCTAGTTCTTCTTATTCTCATTTAAAGCATGGACATTTATATGTTTAAATTACACCTTTAGTTGTATGTTCTTTCAGACTTGCTTGCTACCCACTAGTATTTCCCTCCCCCATGCCTTTTTTTCTTTTTTGGTATTAAAAATGGATTTACACAAAACCAATAACGATTTTCAGTAAAAACATATTCTGGTTTTAATCAGGCAGTTCATCACTTACAATTTCACATATACACACTATTGCAAATGTTCTATCTGCAGACTTTCAGGCTACTGTAAGGCCATAACATAACCACTCCTTCAAGAAAGCTGATTCAGAACTATGTCAGCAGACAAAAAACTATTTTGACATATAAAGTGAAATTATACAGTCTCACAAAAGTCACACTTCTAACTAATTGCATCATTTATATTAGTAGTTTACATATGTAATGCACCCAGAGCGAGACCCTATTAAATGCTGCAGCCAAGTTTAAGAGATGAAAATTCAGATAGTCATATTAATACCTTCAGTTCTTTTAACTCTAGTATCCTTGCACTTCCAAGACTCTTTATACTTCCGTTATATTTATTCCTCTTTCTCTCACTTGGTTATTGTTACTCCTTTTCTGCAACTTATTTCCTCTGAATTTCTTGCTCTGCTCACAAAACCATTTTGACCTTTAATTCTGCCTCCTACTGAACTATTTCAAATGCTTTCTATACATTTTGTGGTGCCAGGCTACTCAGAGTCTCTCTACAGAAGTAGAAAAAAAAACATTTCTAAGCGTAAATGAAACTATTAAAATGGAAGTGAAACATTAAAGGCACAAGGAACGAAGCCAGTGTAGTATTTGGTATTTGCACTAACCACAGGCCAGCAGTTGAATGGCAGTCAGCATTTAAACAATGTTAAACAGAGAAATCATGTAGGAAGCCACAGTGCAGTGTGCAGCATTCCCCCTGGAGCATGTACAGGAAAAAAGTATCCCTAAAATTTTAGCGTGTCTGCTTTTTATCCCACAACATAGGGACTAATTGCCCTCAGTGTCTGAGCCGGATTCCTTGCATGCTGGAGCAGAACAAATACTACTTTTTCACCTATCCGCCACAGCAAACATGAAAGATTATGACAAAAGCAAACCAGGGCTAATCTTAGCACCTCACTGAGCTCAGAGCAAAACACAAGAGAGCAAAGCAGAGAGAGACTCAGCACACACAGACTGAAACACAATCATCAAATGAGAGGCTGGACAGGAGCGACCCTCTGCGCTTCCACTTAGGTAACAACCATCATATCTGCTCTAGAGCAACATTCAAACATCCCCAGGTTTGCTACGTAGATTAAATGTTTAAGAATCACTGGAATATGTTTCAATTTTCTGGCAGACTGAAGGACTTCATCCAGCAGTTCAGGCATTAAGCCCATTCTGGTAACTGAGTTAAACCAGAGCTTTATTACACCAGTGAACTCATGTTCCAGCTTTGCAAAATAGACACATAACATTTGTTCAGTCTAGTCTGATGCTGAGTTTTCTTAAAGCAGCAAGTCAGGAGCAGTTATGCCTCTGTTGGAAAATGCAGAGGGAGGCTTATCATATCCTGTTACAGCTTCCAAGGTTGGCATCATTTGAGCTGAGAACAATCTATAAGCTCGAAACACTGCCCCAGCCAGGTGAGCCGCTCTCCTTCCATTTTTGGCTTCCTAAGTTTAGCGTTTCCTTTGCTCTTTGACCACCTCCTTTGTTTATATGCAAGCCCTCAACATCACAAAGGGCTATGCTGCATTGACATAATTCTCCTGGAACTGGCTTGTCGCAGTTTCAGGTACTACCAGAGAGGTTTTGGAGCAGAAAAATACCAGTGAGGGAACTCTTGCAGGTCTTCCATCGTGCCCACACTCTTCCAGATTTGGAGTAGGTGGAATGACCACAGCCTGAAGGAATCTCCAGGTGGAACATGTACCTCAGATTTGCAGTCAAGGAACATGTTATGGTCACCTTTAGAGAAGGGAGCAAAGCCACTGCCACAGCACACTTTGGTGAACGCTGGCAATTGCTGCGGGCCGCTGTAAAGGCTTTGCAGCTGGACACCGCAACTCAGCAAACCTGGACACATAACTGAATTCTCCTGGAGCTGTGGGAATGGTTACACAACCCCAGAAATGTGTGAAAAACAAAGCAGCAAAAAATCCTTTGGTGCTTCCCTCTCAGTCAGCTCCAGCACTTTAAGGAACACAGCTGAGAAAAACACAAAAAGCCCTATGGTATTTTGAGAAAGGACTGAAGTATTAGGGCAAGCGCAACTTCTGCACAGCCACAGCCTTTGAAACAACTGAAGGCTTTTAATACAGCTCCTCAATTCTGAAACCACAGTGACTGGGACACAGCTGGACAAGAATCTCTGTCATATCTCCACATCACCTGAAATGACAGCCATATATATTTATACCTTATAAAGTGCGTGTTTATATATATACATACACATACATATATATGCACACACATTTATAATCTTTAATAAATCTTTCCAAAAAGGCTTAGAATGAGACACAGGTAGGTATCTACTTTTTCACAGGCTTTAGTAGGGAATTCCTTCTTCCATGTACTTTTTACTGTGATTCTTTTGGTTATGAGATTTTCATTATTTTTCAATGGAGGATTTCTGGAGGAGCTGTTCAGTGCAAAGAGCACTTATGTTCTAATGCCTACAGCTTCAACAGACTTGGGCCCCTAAGGAAGAAGCATGCTCCTCTTCTCTCCTCACCCCAAATTGTCTCAAAATAGTTTTCAGATAAAAAAGAGAATGAAAAAACCTTTAGACAAAGAATCAAAGGAAAAAACACTGAAAAAACCCAAAACCCAAATAAAAGAATGTACCTTTGACCTCTGGTAATTCAAATAGAGTGTTAATCACCAAAGGATTAACACCCTCTGTATTATAAATAACATAACCAGTCATCAGGAAATTATAACACCCCATATAAACAAGAAACACTGAAGTCTGTAACAGAACTATGCCCATGCTCAAGTAGTGGGATGAGAAGTACTAAGATGAGAAATGTAACACATTGTATCAGTTCAGTGAGATTCTGCAACCTCAGGCATTATGGAGAACAGCTCAGTACTTAAACAGGCAAATCTCTTCCCCACTATGTGTGCACATGGCTGTAAGTACATATATATGTATATGTATGCATCCATGTGCCATATAAACACACCAAAAAATAATTCACACATCTTAAACATTATATGCATTTTTAACATTTTTAAAAATCTAGGCATATATAATCTCCCTGGGGCTTTTTTCAGAATGATTTCATGTTTGTTGAATTAAAAGCAAATACTTTCCAACAGACTTTAAATATCTTTCTGCATTCGACATAATTGCTTTTTGCTTAAACAAAGACTATTTCTATTTTATTTGATTCTGTACTATAAGCCAGTAGCATATTAAATACAGTATTATTACTGCACAGAGGCATCAATTAAGAGAATTCTATCAAAACACTATGTTTTTATAAGGACAGGAAAAAAAAAAAATCAAAGAAATCACTACCCACAGTATTTGGCTTAGAAGGAGACACACAGCTACACCCTTATCTTCTGCCATCTTCCTCATAACCACTTCCCACTTGCAAAGCCTCTCCAACCTATTTTGTCTCAAACTACACCACTCCTTCTTGCCTGAGAGCCTTTGCCATCCTTTCCTACTCTTTCCCAATCTCCAAAGATTTTCCAGCCAAGCTTGTTTTCTATTCCCACTGTACCCAAAGGTCCATTCCACCCATGCATCCAGTTTCAAGTTTTCCAAGGACTTCTACACTCACTGCAACGCTGCTGTCCCAGGAGTCCTCACTCACCTTGCCTTTAGTCCTGCCATTCTGCCAACAGAAGAGCTCCCAGCCCTCTCTTCCCATGTTTTTACTGGCTACTGGCACCTGCTGCCACTTTCCCCTTGGCCAGCTGCAACTGCTGCCCCGATTGCCTTTTCCCCCACCCCTTACTCTTTCAGACACCTGCAGAGGTAAGTAAATAAGTAACATTAACGAGCCAGATGAAGCAAAGGAGATGGTAAGTAGAACTCACTCAGCACTTACTGATTCCAGCTGTGCCTGTGCCTTGCTAATCAGTCTCCTCTATCCACACAGGAGCATTCCACAAGGACCAGGATCCCAGCATCTCCCCAAGAGGAAAATCAGACCTTTTCCTCAACATGGAGTACCTCATGAAGAACATAAAGAGCAACTCATCTCAAGAAAGAACAACTGAGATAAAATTACTTTAATTTGTAATAGTATTTTCTGCAGAGACTCAAAGATCAGTGGAGAAAAGATCCACATTCTCACAAGCACACTGCCTTAGTTTACTTCTTCCAAAGAACAATAAAGGAATGTAGGGTCATGGAATCTGGTGACACATCTACAAGCAGGCCAGCCCAGGTTGGGATGAAAATGAACAGCTCTTGCCATGTAAAAAAATCTTAGATGGGGATAAGAAGAACAGTAGACTTTCTCAGTTTGAGAAGCCTTTACAATCTACACTGCATTAGAATTTCTCCTTTAAATCTTCAGTAAAAAGGACGCACTCTTTTAGTTCACTTCTTCCCATTGCAGAATAACTTGCAAATCTCATCTTTTTCAAGCCTGCTATAAAGATCCCACAGAATTTCTCCAACCTTGTGTCATTCCACAACTATGAAATACAGTTTCTAAATGAAATACACTTTAAAGCTGTACCATGAGAAAAAGCACAGCTTAATTAAGTTAACTAAGCTGATTAAGCCATGCTCTTTCACCTACTACAGGAAGTATTTAGCCCTGGAGCCATCCTAAAGGCACCTCGCACAGCGTATGACATGTTTTCCAGAGATACTGTATATATTTAGTCACTGTGGAAGAGGAAAAAGCAAACACCCCATATGTCAGCATGCCAACAAAAGAACAGAAGAAGTATCAGCTGATAAGGCAGCTGTTTACATCCCATTCTTGTCTGGAAGGTAGGTATTACATTACAAGGGAATAGACAAAGTTAAGAGAACAGTACCCACACCACCTCAGATCTGACTGTTATAAAATAATTTAAGTATGAACACACTCTCCAAAAATCCTGATTACTGATATTATTACTGGGATCTCTGTAAGTTTACAAACAACAAAGACAAATGAACTGAAAATTGAATAGATTACAGTAGCTTTATTTTAGAATAATTAAGAATAATCTTTATCCTTTGTTGTATTTAAATGCGTTTGTATCATTAAAAGAATTCTTTAAAATTTTCACTCCTTTTAAAATCTATAAAAGCAATTTCTAAAATAAAGACATAGCAGTATTCTTATCTTGGCTTTTCCTGGTACAAGGCTGCTGCTCTGTGTCTCATAAAGATTTCTGGCAGAGTGAGAAAACCTGGTCAGTATCAGAGTCTTTCCTGGGACCTGTCTGAAGTGTCGACAAGCAGCTAAGCTGAATATTAATACACTCTCCATCATCAAAAGCTGTTGCATACCCAAAGGATGAAAAATATTTTAATCAGCTTTCAGCTTGTCTAGTAGAAGTCAGTTTATTCCTTCGGGATTATACATCTATGTGCTCAATTTTTGTCTTCGCACTCCCTCTCCATATATATTACTTTTGAAACTAGCAGCAAAGAGCCTAAATCTGCTGTTTTGTTGGGAAAAGCCAGCTAATGCTGTGATTCAATTACAGTATTTTACATTTAAGAAGAAAATGTAGAAGATGAAAAGCAATGAAAAAACTTGAGAAAACAGCCCTGTTATCAAGGTTTTAACATTAGGATTTCTTAAAGAAACCAGTGAGACTTTTTTGTTTTGTTCAACATCTCCACAAATTTTAAGAGTTTTCAAGAGTGGTTCATCTGTTGTCTTACCCATCCTTTCTTCTCCCCAGTAGATTCCTTATTATTGCAAATTCACAATTCCTTTAGCATAACAACCACCAGTGGAATTGACCCATGAATGTATAAATATTTTATAAACATGTATCAAGTATGTCCTACATGAAAACCAACAAAAGATCAGTAATGGAAAAATGTTTTGAAGAGCCTTGACTGAACACCTGCATGGCAACCACGTTAATATACTCTCCTTTCTCTGCTGTCTTTCCTCTGAGAGACAATGCCAGTCCCTGTGAGGCTGCATTAATGCAACCTACAGGAAAAGATTTCTAAAAGTGAGAAATATTAATACTCTTAATTAGGTATATTTTTAATCCTTTCAAAAGCATCATAACATTTCGGACTAGGACCTAGTCAGGACCTGTACTGGTCTTTGCTTTGAGCATTTAAATAAATGCAATACAGAACTAATTTCATCTTGCCTGGGATAGATGTATTACCACTGGACATGCAACACCATGGTGCTCTTTTCTCTTGCCCATAAGAGAAGACATGAAGAAATGTAAAGCTCTGCTGATTTCCAGATTTTCTATCACCTCATGGAGGCCTGAAAAGTACATCCTCTGTGTGGTACTACACAGCATCAGCATAAACTGGTTTGTACAGACAATCTTAAAATAATTGCTATCATCCATCAGCAGCGCAACCAATCATTACTTTTGAGCAAAAGAGTGAATTCTGTGGTTCTACTACTGTAAATAAATAATTCCAGCACATGATTTCTATTTCATGAAACAGAAGCATGACATTGGACAGGAGACCAAAAGGATCACAACGAGTTAACTTACTCTGCCATGTGTCTGAATTACAAAAAAAGGCTCATAATTCAGTTATCCAAGCTGAGTCCCACCACAACATCACAAAGCAATTGACCTTCTAGCTAGCTGGTGAAGCTCTAATCCATTAGCATGTAGGACACAGCTTGAAGATCGAGCTAAAATGTAATTATTAGCAGTGTATATATGCATACATATATGCACAGACACATAAAAATAATCACTTCAGTTTATTACACAATGCTATTGATCCCTCGGCAGCTAGACAACATGAACTGATGCACTATTCCCAGCTATTAACAGTGCACTTTGTGGATCACTGCATGCTAAGCACGGAGCTGGATTCATCTCGAGCACAGCTCCAGTGCTGCCGTTCCTGTCCCCCAGCAACAATCCGGCCTGTTCTCACCATCCCCTTAATCGTTCTACTCTATTACAGAAATTCAAAATGAGTCCTATGAAAACTAGTCTGATTGTGACAAACAATCGCACTATTTTGCTGGAATAATTTAAAAGATTTGCTATGCTCAAACTTCATATTAGTGTTTCTGTTGTGAAAATTATAGAGAGTTCAGATTGACTAGCAGTCCAAAGAAAACTGCCAAAATCTGATGTTCACTTGTACCATTTGAGAAAAGCCAGTAATTATCTTCCTACTGCAGAATAGTAAACATTATTATATCTACAGCTTCAGGATCATTAAGCAGAAGCATGTGTACTGACAAACAGAAAGTGCAAAAAAGATTCACACAAAAGCTCCTGAGAACGAGACCTGGGAACTGCCAGGAGACAATCAGGGTCAGCCAAAACCCAGTAAGCTCGCTCTTAAACAGACAGAATTTGTCCATCTGGGAAAAAAAAAAAAATGCTCCTAGAAAAAATCATAGCCTCATTTAATTGAGGAGGAATTTAAGTTCAGAAATTGTCTGCAATCTAAAACCAAAGTAAGACCTCAATGTTTTGATTGCCAGACTGATTTTGAAAACCACACCTAAGTTGCTTGCACAAGTAAAACAGGGGGTCAGTAAAAGAATTAGCACCTAATTCATCAGGGCATAATGCTCTCCATAGCAACTTCTGAACCAAGTTATATTCCTTTATGTATAAAATGAAAGCTGCAATTTTGAGCAAAGATGAAGTAACTGTTAAAGAACAAATTACAAAAATACTGTTCACCCATGATCTTGTTCAGGAATTAGAAGGACTGCTGATCAGATAGGAAAGAAAAGGTATCAATGCAGCAACAGCAGTTTTGCAGAAGACATCACCTCCTTCGCCTACCAAAGCCATTTGGAAAGTAAAGCAGCTGTATTCTATTTTATAGTGGTTACAGAGCCACTAAAATACAATAGCAATAAAACCTCATTTAGCAACACTAGCTGTATTAAAAAAAAATACAGCAATGTAGATGGTGACATTTTAGTCATACTGCCATTTGCTTTCACTTTCATTCAAAATCACAACTTACCCTAGTTTATAACAATCACAGTAAAAATTATTCCTGCCAAACCACTGTAATTCACAGTTTTAACACCAAACCAAATCCTTTTTTTTTCTGTGTAGCATGTCCATAAACATATATACACAAATACAAATCCATAAGCTCTGTATCTGATCACTTCTAGGATTGAATAAATGAGAAATATAAATAATTTTAAATATTGGTAATCATTAATCAATTTCTATACAGCATATAACAAATTCTAAAATCCAGACTAATTTCTTTTCAAGAAATACTATTCTCAGTGTTCAAATACGGTCTTCTATTCAGTTTTTCTACAAGGAAATAGATTTCTGAGAACATTAAAGTATATAATAGAATCTTCTGGATTGGAAGGTACCTTAAAGACAATTTAGTTCCAACCTCTCTGCCACGGGCAGGGACACATTTCACTATCCCAGGTTTCTCCAAGCCCTGTCCAACTTGGCCCTGAACACTTTCAGGGATGGGGCAGCCACAGCTTCTCTGGGCAACCTGTGCCAGGACAGCCTCCCAGTAAACAATTTCTTCCTGATATCCAAATTAACCTGCCCTCCATCAGTTTAAAACCATTCCCCCTCGTCCTGTCGCTCCGTGCCCCTGTGAAAGGCTTTGCAAAGAACAGTGAGACTGGTAAAACAGTAGCTCAACACTACAGTGTCATTATTTCTACAGCAAAGAATAAGCCTCAATAAACACACTATTGATACAAAGATCTTTGCTTATTCTAGTGTATGTCCATCCAAGGTTTGAGGGAACAATGGTGGAAACAGAACACAGTTTTACACAATCTGCACCAGCCTCACCACATGTATTCTGCTTTCACTGAAATCAGCATAGCTCCCAACAATATAGTTCCCATCAGCAACAAAAAGGTGCAACACCACTCCAAAATATCCTTACAGGATTGACACTGGAGTCACAAGGATTCAGCAGTAACTATGATCTGAGGTTTTCCCTCCCTGCCAGACCCTGCACTACTGCCAAATGCATTCTAATGCTCTCTAAACTCTTTTCCGATGTTTTTCCTGCTGCAGAGAACTGCAAGCAGTCGGCCCCCGTGCTTGTTCCCTACAAATGCCTTTTCTCTAAATGTAAGTTTCTATGAATCAGAAGTTACATAAAGAAGTCAATTAGAAGATCATGACAGTTAAAATCACCAGCATGGCTGTGTCCGTGTTTGTGTGTAGAGCACGTACACACACACACACAGTCACACTTGCACCTCTCAGCTCTGCCGCTCTACCCACCAGGGAAAAACTTCTAACGTGTGACAGAGACAGAATCCTGCTTAAGCCACAGTCTCAGCTCAGACCCAGAGATCCACTTAACAATTCAAACACAAGACTGGGAATAACCTATCGGCACCATTTTGATTTCTGCTGATTGTGGTAAGTGCATTTATGCCTTAAATACTAACATAGAGCTCATCACATTTTACACCTAAGTGCAGGTATTTAGTACACGCAATTGTATACATCCAAGACTACAGAGTGAGGAACACAGAAAGAAGCCCTGTTACAGCAAGCACAAGAGAACAGAATTCTAGTTATGCAAAACTGCAGCTCACCAAGATCTAGCTGTGTGCACAAGAACACCTACAAATGTCAAACTTGTAACTCAGGTGCAAATCCACCTGGAGGGGAAGGCAGAGGCAGGACCACAGGGCGGGCACAGCTGCACAACCCACCCATGGTCCTCCCACTTGGGCCATCAGAAATGCACCTCACTGTCCCACAGGACATAAATTGTCCTAAACTTCTCCTGGCTCATGCCAGTGTACATTATAACCTTAACGTTGTCAGTGTGATTTTCCCAGAATGCTGTCAGAGCGGGAAGGCTGCCCTTTGAACAATTCCAGTTTATAACAGAAATGTTATAGTGGTTCATATCAACACAGCTCAGATCTCAACCAGCTCACGTAAGGGTTAAAAATAGAAAGTACTATCCACTGGTTTGCTCTGATGTTCCTGTAGATATTGTCACTGGATGTATCCTCAGAAGAATTCTATTCAACACCTCTGTCTTTAAGTACAAAGCTGTAGGCTGTAGCAGCTTTAGGAAACATAAGTATCCTTTTTTCTGCTGCACAGTATCTGTGTGTGAAATTCTCTAAAGGGGTTTAAGTATTTACCCTGAACACTATCAGACAGTTTCTAAAATTTTCCTTATCCTGTTGCAGAAACACTTCAAAGAGAATCATAAATACAGTCTTTTGTGCTTTCAGCACACATGTTGTTTTGGAAGCTTAAGTCTGAATTCCCTCAGAATTGTAAATAATTTTTTTCCTCAAAGATGTGCAATACAACTTTACTTTTTTTTTTTTCCTTTTTACAGATTCTTTGTGATTCTACTACAGACAATGCTAAATCCTTTCTCCCATTTCTGACAGCTAAAAATATTGGGGTCAAAGAAATTATTGCCAGAAAAAGAAAAAAAAAAACCAAAAAAGAAAATAAGTCTCCAGGATCCGGTTTTGTTGTTGTTGTTTAAGATAAAAGATACATTTCCAGAAACATTTGACTCTCAGTGTACATAAAATATAACCTGCCAAAAATACATTTATTTAAAGGCTCTGGCCTAAACAGATAAGAAGAGCCCCAAAAGACAAGAAATATGGGTAAAATTTGGGTCTTTGAGCTGCCATGTTGTACCTACATTTCACAGCTCATTAGGCAAATCCGATCACCCATCGCCACATGGCCTCCAATAAAGTGTGACACTGCAATATCTGAGCACAACGGGAAAACCAGAAGAGAAATTAAAATAATACTTCAGAGTTTCTGGAATTTTGGCTGACAAGGTCAAACCAATTCAAATGTCAGTTAAGTTGCTATGCAATTTCGGAAAGAAGCTAAACTACCAACCAGCCTGTTTGTGATCCCATTATCTATTTTTTTAAAAATAATTGGTTAGTTGTTTCAAGTGCCAAAGTCTACAAAAGCTAGGAGAATTCCTTGTAAAAGCATATTTTTTCTTAGAGCTTTTCATGGTTATCCGGGAACTGAAATGCTCTTGATTTAAATACATATTTAAACCCTTGCTTTAATTTGGAAAAAAAAAAATGGCTCTGGGCTGAGATTTTGTAGCTCAAGTTTCAGCGTAGACTCAATTCTAACTGTCAGGCTGTAAGCCCCTGACAATAGTGGCTTATAGCTGAAACTATGACATACTTCATATAGAGCAAATAATGAAATAGATCTCAAAAAGGAAAGAAAAATAATTTTACAAGAAAACAGCCTTGCTCTCTGATTTCAATTCAGTTGTATAAACTGATAAAAAGCCTGTTATTGAGAATAATAGTAATAACAAGACTAAAGGTAGTTTTAAAAAAGTTTTCCAAATCAAGATGAAAGTTGTGCAGAAAGATACCAATCTGCATGGAATGCCACTTTGATCATTATACTTACACCGAGTGTGCACGCTTCTGCTTTTGCACTACTACAAATTGAAAGGTGTGCTGCGTTTCATTATCATCGGCTCTATTTTAAGACGCCAGAAAATGAAACAAATGGTGTAACAATTACTTGTGTTTCAGTTACCCCATTAAGGAATTACTTCCCCAAGATCTATGTTCCATTCCTTTCAGCAGTGCCTTCACTGTAGGCATCAGTTGTGCTGGTAAATGTAACTCCAAGTCATTCATACTTTTCTCTACATTTAAGTTCTACACTTTCTTCTGTCTTGCCAAATTCCTGCATAAATAGGTGGGATTAAATGGAGCCTAGCCTACCTAACATAATTATATATGTTGTGATTTTATACTGCAATGAAATTGATACATTTTAATAATGCCAGTCTTGGCTCTTTCCCACTAAAGTCAATAAAGGTTATTAAGGCCAACTGCCATATAAATACATTGCTACATTGCTAAATGGACTGTCAAAGCAGGAAATACAATTCACACCATACAGCACTGTAAGGGCCTTGTTTCTTTTTTAAGGAACACTAGAAATGCTTAAAAAAAACCTTCCAAAATTCAACATGCAAGTGTAGCCACATATGTTTACTTTTCATTCCACAAACAAAAATAATTTTTATTGATTTACATTTTACTTTTCTAACGGGAATCAACCTAAAACAAAATAACCAAAAAAAGACTGTTGGACTTCTGCAGTTCTTACAGATTTGGTATGGTGGTTACGGACTTTCATAGCTAAAATAAATGTCAGATTGCAAGGTTTGCATGATATCAGACCCTGAGAGACAAATTGTCTCTCCACTGAATCTCAGAACAGCTACAGCAAGACTCGCTCACATCACATGAGATTTCAGCTTTTCAGACTTCTCTTTACCCAGAAAGCAAAGCCTGTACGGTCTTTTTTCAAATGGTAACTCTCCCTTTGAATTCTGCAAGCATTTATCCTGATGTTGCAGGCGATAACGTGTTAATCTTGGATGACTTTTAAAAAAAAACCCTTCCAACATATGAATAGCCTTCATATTTTCAAGGGAGGGGAAAAAAAAAAAAGGAAGATTGGTTAAACTGCTTCGGATTTAATGGCTCATAAATTCATGAGGTAATATTGTGGGAAATGTGATGTTTTATCAGAATGTCATTCAAATGAAAGGTTTAACATTTACATCACAAGAGTGAGCTCTAAGTAAAACTATCCTCAGGGAAAGAAATGCCAGGAATAAACATTGTGATAAAATTGTGTGCTTGCTCTAATGTACAAAAATATTAAATAAAGCCCAAAGGTTTGAAGACACTGGGCTAAACTTCCTGCAATATCATACTCTGCTGTGACAGAATAGTAATTACAATTAGCAGAATCAGAGACAATTTTTGAAACTTTCTTTTCTTCTCTATAGCTGCTTTACTAAACAAGGGGAAAAACTAAAAAAAAAAATGCAGAGACAATTTTTGAAACTTTCTTTTCTTCTCTATAGCTGCTTTACTAAACAAGGGGAAAAACTAAAAAAAAAAATGCACAGAAGGTCCCCGAGACTGACTTTTGTATCACTCTAGACACAGACATAAAAAAAGATGTCAAAAGTTGTTCAGCTCACACACAAAGAAAAATACATTGCTTAAATATTTTCTTTTAAGAAACAATTCCTTTTAAGCAGCAGAATTCTTCCAAAACAAGACCAACAATTCTAAGACATTTTTATTTTTAGAATTTTAAATGACTCTCTCTCCTTCTTTTTTTAAAGAATCATCCAGCTAAAATTATAAATTTGGAGGAAAAAAAAAAAACCCCATTGACTGCAGATTGCTGCGTACCTTCAAAAGCACCCTTTTGATTTAACTTAGCAGTGGAAGCTAAGCACGCACCAAAACCCTGCACTTTTTTACGTTAAATTGCTGTTGAATTTGTTAACCCGCGATAGATTTCCTGCGCTGCGGAATCCCGGCGGTTTCGGCTACCCCGGATAACTCCCGCCCTCCACGCCGCCGCTCGCAGCCGTCCGCCGGGAACCCGCGGCTCAACATTGCCCCCTGCTGGCGCCCTGCACGAAACGCGGCTGCCGGCCCCAAGCCACCGCCGGCTGCCGGGCCCAGCGCCGTGAGGGCCGCGTTTACCCGGGCGCTCGGCAAAACAGACATTCTCAATTAGCCTTCTCCTCTGTCTCCTCCAATCGCTGAAATTAATTGTGATTAATATGTTATAAGTCATAAAACATTAAAGCAATTCTTAAGATTTAAATTAGAAGCAGCTCCCGTCTTGGCCCAACCTTGGGTTTGCTGATAAATATCATCCCGAGGCCTGTTGAAAGGAGATACGCTGACGCCACCGTGTTTCTAATTAGAGACACATGGCAATGTCACACCAATTGCAGAAAACCTAACCCTTGAGAGTTCCAGAGTTTGCTGTTTTTCCATGTTTTCAACACAAAATGGATATAAAATATCAAACATTCTTGTCTCTACCTCATCTAAGCCTGTGTTACAAGAGGGTAAGTTGTCATTTGAAAGAAAAACAAACCAAAAGATTTTTTTTAAATTATAAGGGTCATTCAAGAATGTGAGCACATAAGAACACAAAAAGGAGGAAAAAACCCAAAAACAAACACATAAGCAAGTTATATTTTCTCTCCTTTTGTAGAAAAATTCAATGTTCACTGATTTCTTGTGGCAACAAATTCCGCAACTGAAATGTCCACTTTTCCAGGCGTGCTTTCCGGGCCTGAAACCAGCCCTTGCTGGGGAAGCTCACAACACGTTTGAGCAGCCGAGTCACAGCGTTTCCTGTGGGACCACATCTCCAGAGCCTCAAGCACACCCCGATACAAACTGCACCCGAGACCCTCAGCCACCACACAAACCCTCCCAGGCCAGCACAGGCAAACTGAGGCTAATTTACGCTGTGACCAGCAGAAGGGACCGGGACGCAGCCTCTGATGCAGACGGATGGAGAGGAGCACCATGGGTTTGCCAGCACAGCCCCTTCTGAGCGCAAATCCAGAAACAGGCACGCTGGCAACTGCCTTGAAAACTTTGAGAGCGCAGTCTCTCACCTGAGGCTCTGCATGGACAGCAGCAGCAACAGCATAACAGTGTTTGGCACTGAATCCATTTTCAAGGAATGCACGATGTACTTTGAAGCACACTAAAACCATTATTACATTTATTCTTGAAACCATTCTGCTCTTGCAGGTTCTGGCTATGGTCTAACTGTGCAGGTAGACCACAGGCAGTCGTACTTCCAGATCACTCATTTTGTTCTCGACTTTCCTCAGACACATGCACCACCTCTGTCATTAGCAGAGTTTCTGTCTGGGTGTTGTACAAAAAAGTCGACAATGCACAGCATTTGTGTGGTGTAATATATGGCTGTCATCTTGTGAGGCTCTAAAAGGCTCATATGAGGCCTTTATAAGGCTTTCAAACTTTAAAAACAAGCAAAGTCAAGAACTAACTAAAATCCTGGGGTTTTGGATCTGATTTTGCTCACATTTTTTCTGGCTACTGGAGGATAAAAGTAAGATGAGACAGTGAAAGGCTGACATTGATTCTGCTTCTCATATGTTCTGAATAAAGTCTAAAACCTATTACTACAGTACAATTAAAAACATAATTGTGAGTGCTCTCAGAATTAAGCCCTAGAGGCTTTAGACTTTAAACCTAGTACTTACCATAATCTCCATTTTTCTCCAAAATTCTTCCAATTTAGCCATAGGCTTAAGCCACCAATCAGTGCACTTCAAATACCTCTTGCCTTGGAACCAAAACTGCCTAAGCCACTCAAATTCAACCTGCAAGATAAAAACATATGGCACCATAAACATCCATGGTCCTTATCTGGGGCAGGAATGGGGTAATGCAAGAATCCAGCGATACTTGAACAGTCCCATAGAAAAGGAGACAGTTACCAAAACAGTCATTTCTAAACATCCCCTTACACCCAGCTGTTTATTTCTATTCCACATCAATTTGTGACCTGAGCTACTCTCTTCAAACCCAGAGTGGTGCAAAAAGCTACTCTCTTTTTTTTTTTTTTGCCTGTTTTTTACATGTTGTACATGTAAAACAAACATTAAAAATTCCAGTTTATTCACAATTCAGTCAAATATGCACCAACTCTGGTTTATTGTGATTAACACGGTGGGTTTCAAATTGTTTCAGTTATGAAAGATTGAAAAAAACTTCCAGTAATAACACTGCTAGAATGCAGCCCAGTTGCTATGGAATGAGAGGGTGGCACTACAAGGAATCACTGATAGCCCAGTTACCAGAGATGCTGCTTTTCTTTAAGAGCAATCCATAGTTCTGGTCTTTAGAATTCCATATTTATCTTTGTTGTGGTAGTTATGTTTCACACTGAGTTCAAAGCTGCTTTAATCACTATTTGTACCACAAAGAAGATTTGTTTATCCCTGCTCAGCTCTGAAGATGCAAACAAAGACAACCTACCAAGGTGAAAGAATAAAGAAAACTGCCCAAAGCTGTCACCTAAAGCTTCCTTTCCTGTAAGAGAAAACTGAACAGCTACAGAAATCTGAAAGTGGTCCAGTTAACATCAACTAAAGGTTTGGTCAATACCTTAAGGATTACAATAAAAAATACTGAAGATTTCAGTGTATAAAAAGAATATTAAAGCAAATTTGTTAGTAAAATATAACATGATTAGCTGGCAGACACAGATCTTAAAATGTTTTTTTAAAAAACCTGACTGCTAGCCAGTGACTTTTTAGCACATAAATTTGATGACATCCTTCCTACCAAAAAAAAAAAAAGCTGGAGGAAACTTTGCCTCCTCTATAATATTAACAAGGTATGAAGGACTCAGTTATGGTTTGGTAAAAAAGAAAAAAATAAACCAAAAAACAGTATATGCAGTTTTGGGAAAGCTGAGCATATCATTATTGAATTACTATTTTAAGAACTTAATTTTTTTTTCTCTCTCTCCACTTCTTTTTGCATTTTTTGGCCTCTACAACATGATGTCTGGCAAAGAGGTTCCATGAAATTAATCACGAGGCCATTAATCAAAGAAAAAAATTATTTTTATTAAAATCAATGGTAAAATATGAATCATCATACATCTATTTCAGTCAATGTGATTTTTAACTAGTCATATTGATTTGTTGCAATAATCTATTTAATTTCACTCTAATTGCAGTCTGGCATACTGGCCAAAATTTAAATGTATCTTGATCCCATACAAAATATATATAATTAGACACAAAAGAGCTGCTTTTTAGGTCTGAGACATAAAGCACAGCAACAAGCTAATTCATCTTCTGCAGGATTAGCTGGTCTCATCAGAGGTCAGTGTGTACTTAATTGCAACAAGAGGCTGTTTAATGATGTGGACTGCCATCTAACACAGCTATCAAACTCTGCTTTGCATTCATCTCACAGCATCTCTGTTTAGCTCTGGGTTAATAAACTGGGATTGGGGAGAAAAACAAAGTTTCACTTTCCAAGGTGGGCACAAGCTGCTTGACAAGTGTCTGCTCTGAACTATGACCTCTGAACAGGTAACTGTTGATAGCAAGAAAATGATCTTGATGAGGCAAGGGTGACATGATTTCTCTTCTGTAATAACTGTTTCTGTAGCAGGAACTGACTCCTCTTGGCTTGTCTCCTTCCATGCACAGGAGAAGCAGTACCAGTAAAAAACCCTCAACACTAAATACTGGAGAGACACAAAAAGCTCATTTCTAGCCCTATTGGAATGGAAGGTACAGCACTCGCATCTTCTGTGACAAAACTCTCAGGTTCAGAGTTCTTGCTAAGGATTTTGTCAAAGAGTTTTAATTTGGAGACTCCCATACAAGAGAACTAACTTTAGCTGTCATTAGAAAACATTTTACATGACTGAAGAGGACACTTAAACATATTTACATATAAAAATATATAGAATGAGTGTCTGAGGAATAATTTTCATCTTCTAATTGATTTTCACTTACAACTTACATCTGTGGAAGTAAGCTCAGAATCAGGCCTCATATGTCTAATCTCAACATATTTTCAAGTTTTCCTTTAAGCAATGATTAAAAGCCAATTTTAGGTTATTGTCAATACTTGGTAGTAAAAGGCCAACAGTAGCATCTGACATTCTGTGAGGCAATGCTCCTCAGTCAATTATTTAAAAGTACTGGTTATTAAATGCCACACATGTAGGTGATCTATATTTTCTCTCTGCCATACTACTCAGCCACCAACCATGCTGTCAGCTCACTGTAATGTGGTAAAACATATTAACCTTCCTTTGGCTGCCTACACCTCTCCCTTTCTCATCAGTGACCTCAGTGTCTAACACCACATCCCTTCAACTCAGCTAGCCCAGGCTTTCTACCTCCCTGTGCATTCTCCAAGCTCAATTTATCTACCGCTGCCACAAAAACAGATTTGCTGTAGGCAAAAGTGACTGTACCTCACAAGCAACAGGGCAACCATTCAGTCTCTAGTTTTAATCACGGTAATCAGCATCTGATTATCACAGCTGAGCAAATACCCTGATGTGGACAAACCCCTACCTTTCAAACTTAAGTACTTAGTTTGAAACCTGCCATATTTTCAACACAATCCCATGACACTAAGAAGACTTCCTCTAGTGTTTTACTACACTGAGAACAGCTCAGTATTAGTTTGGTGTTGGCAAATACAGAAGCCTTGAAAGTACCTCACACCAACATGAACTATTAGCAGATCTTGCAGTAGTCAGAGCAAGAAAAATTTGCTTTGAAATGTGAAGAACAAGCTGTTAAAGATCTTTTCTGCAGACTTATTTTTATATGCATGAGCATTTACATGATCTGTCCAGCAGTATACAGTTCCTTTAGAAAGAATTTAGTTGCCAGTGGTTTTCTCCAGGTGCTCTGTAGCTCTGTTTGGGATGTACTCTGCAGCTGTATATGTTTGGGGATGCCAAATAGGAGGAAAGCAGTAGTAGGAGCAAGAGGTTCCCATTCAGAGAATTATGTAAGATCATTTCTTTAGGGATAAATTATTCCTGGCCACACAACAGTCTGATTGTGACTGTGTGTGAGTTGTCAGGCTATTGTACTCCACAGCTGCCAGGTAAGGACATCTGTTCACCCTGCTACACCCCTGCACTGAAGTATTTGTTCAGACTGCAAACCCATAAGCTACTCAGACAAGCTGCATGTGAACACCCTTAATTAAGGTTATCTTTACTTACAACTACAAAGTACACACTGGGAGAGAAGTGACTCACACATCTAACACACAGCACATACCTTGCAATTACTCAGATATTCCTTTGAAGGCTGTTTTAGTGAGGGAGACCACGACAACAAAGCTAGGTTTAAAGAAATATTAAACTTCCACTTGGCTGCCCACTAGAGATGCTAAAATCCTCCTCAGGTTAGCATCCTGCTTTTTCAACAGGAATACCTCTGTCAAGACATCCAAGGCAGGGCCCTGAAAAATGAACTCTGGGAAATCTAACACCAAGCAAGGCCATCCCCCAGATACTCTTTTAGAGGTTTCTCTGCCCACCACAACACTGGAAAAAACCAAAGTCTCTACCTATGCTTCAGATCCTCAGTTCAAACACACTTTATCAGCACAGCAAGTCAATTTTCCTGCCCGGGAGTACAAAAGTGAAGGCACAGAATCATTCCTCATTCTTTCAGACCCGCTCTTAGGCTTTTTCCCTCGAGCAGACACAGATAATTCATCCAGGCCTCATTTGGCAGAGCAGTTACTTTCAGCACAGACTGTGAATCTGCTAAACTAGTATATTTTAGCTTGGTACTGTGGCTCTCTTCTGCTTAATGTTCTCTGATGACTGCTTCGGAGGTAGCAGCAAGGGGTTAAAAAGAATGAACCCGTAGCATTTCAGGAAGATAAAGAACCAAGAAGAATGGCTGCATCTAGTTATAAGAGTTAAACTGAAGAACTTCAGTTAAGACAACGTTTAAAAATAAAATACAACATATCATCACCTCTACATACTGTCTAATTTCAAGCTCATGATCTCTGGTTCAGAGGAAGAAGAAAAAAACATCACAAGGAGGTTTACAAATAGCACAGAAAGCTGTATATCAGAAATAGAGAGGCAAAATCGGGAAATTGGGTGGCAGTTTGCCATTAATCCTGCAGAGATATGGATTTTTGTGCTATTTTGATTTTGCATTAAAAATTGCTAACAAATTAAGAGAGTGAAATGAAAGGCTCATTTTCATCAGTAAGCAGTTTAAAGAAATAAAACAGTCTTTTGTCTTCCACCTGCTTGATGAAGTTTGAACCTAAAACCTGTATTAGCACCTGAAAAGACAAAGATTTATCATACAGAATGAAAGAAGGTAGGAAGATTTTATATGCAAGAAAAGTTGCATTAGCTTCACAGGTCTTCATATTTTCAGCTCAGTGATGTTTGAAAAAGAAATGGGCATTTACCACAGAGATAAGCCTCTAGAAATTTTGTCTACTTGTGCAGCAATAAATGAAATTTAAGTAGCATTCTAATAGCAAGTGAAGATTTGACCTTGGGATAAAAAATTTTTAAAAAAAGAAAAGGACAGTAAAATAGGTGGATGCGTAGTCTCCTTTCAAATTAAATATAGATCCAGTGTGTCTACTAAGTGCACAATACATACAAGGTAAACCAGGATTCCTGTTACAGTAGATCCCATATGTGTAACAGGAAACATCCCTGTATGTCACATTGCAAAATTATTCAGGTGACTGCAAACACCAGGGGCTACTCTCTCACCTGATGTAAACAGCTCGTGGCTTTGATGTTAAAGGACCCGTGCAAATTTACACCAGCTGTGCCTGTGGCCCTTGCTGTGCAAACCACATATGCGTGTAGTTTTATGGACTGAGCCTGATTAATGTTTTGTAAACCCCTGCATGCATCAGACTTCTTTAAATTGCCCTAGGAGCTGTTTTGGTAAAAGTCAAGGGCGCAAATCTTTTGCCAATACTGTGCTCCATTTTACCAACTGTAAACACAATACAGATAAAAATGTGTTGTACAAAGTTTTAGTAGCATTCCTTAATATTATGCTCCTCAGCAGATAGCAATTTAAACATTTTACGCAAATTCTAATTTGAGTGCAAATGACCTATGTCTAGCTTCTCAGTAGAAATACTGCACAGCTCCAAGCAAGAAAGCACTGCCAGATTCAGTGGAATCCTGTCAAAGTGCATTAATACACTTGCATCTTTTGTAGCACTAAGTGACCTGCTGAAATATGTTCCTCATAATTATTTCCACTGTGTTTTCTTCAGAACTTACTTTAGAGCCCACACTCACAATTGTGCCACCCCTGGCATTATGCAAAAACCTAGTTCAGCACAAACCAGGGACGAATAACTGAAAAAATTTACCTGCTCCTTTCCCTCTAATCCTTTCTCTCTCTTCCTTTCTGGGAGAGAAGTGCTAGAGCATTCTGTCTGTCCACCACACTGTCAGTTCTGGTAAAACATTTTGTGAAACTTCTCCTACTTTACCAGCAGAGGGATCTTAAGAAGGAAAACTGAAAACTTCCACGATAATCCCAATTACTGTACCCAAGTAAAAAAGTCATAAAAGCCACATTGCAAACTCATACAAAGCGATACCTTGTAAGCAGCTGAACACACTTAATTGCCATGAACTCCAGGAGGAGACTGCACTGCTCAGACCTGGCTGAAGTATTATCAGTGCAGGTCATCTCACCTCATTATGTATTTCTTCTACTTGCTTCACAACTGCAGCTTCCAGTGATTTCAAAGACAAAGCCATTGAATCAGAATCAGTCTGTAAATTCTGGAGTGCCAGTTCACATCGTCCAAGTATGTATTCCAATGTTCCTCTTGAAGACTGCAAAGATATAATAAAAACTTTTATATAGCCACTTCAGAAAGTATGTATTTCATCAGCAATCCATGAGGTGTGGTGCAGCACATTCTCAATTCACATCTACCTGGGAGCGAAGGCCAACTACCAATACAGAACCAAGTGTACCTCAATCAAAAATAAACAAGAGCAGTTGTTAATGAAAATAATTTGAGTCATAAGCATAACATGAACAATAAGACACCATGGTGCTGCATACATGGCACCAGGATATTGGTTTTACGAGGGACCAAGCAGCAAAATGTTTCTGATACTTACATCTGCCACCCTGTGAGTTGAGCTGAACCGAGGTGATAAACCAGCCAGAACACAGTGCTGATGTGTCATATTGAGATCATCTAGGGACAGATTAGAAAATCTTAAATACAGGCAAAAATTATACTTAATAAAAGTTAATCTGGCTGAATATTAATTAAGTACACTACTTTTCTTTATTTAATGCTTAGAGAATTCACTCACATAGCTCCAATGTTTTGCAGAGCACAATAAATATTCATGATCCTAGAGTCAGAAATATTTCTACTTACAAGAGTTTTCTCCTATACAGTTTAGAAGTGGCATTTTCCCACCTCTTATCAGGAAAGTTCAACTAAACAAATTAATTCCTCCAAAGCTGAGGATCACTCAACAGACCACTTGAAACTTACAATCTCTTTCCACAAAATCACTAAAAAGTATTGAAATTTCTTGAAAAAAAAGGAAGAAAAGAACCCCCACACATATATTACTTCATCTTTTTATCTGACACTCAAATCTGCTCAAAGAACTGTCTCCAAAGTAACTTTTTCGGGACTTTCTTGTAGCCTGCCAGAGGGCTGACATGGGCTCCAGTTCATAAGATGGCAAACAAACATCCCCAAAAACCATGGAGATGGAACCTATGTGGTTGCCATCAAGAATACAATCAAATTGTCGTAACTGAAGAATGCCTGAATTCTGAAAATTCAGCACTTTTAAGGAGACTTATTTCTCTGGAGAAGTTCAGACTACATCTAATAACAACACTCACTTCAATGTTGAAAACCATGAATGAAGTGCTTTCAATTCAAACAAATTGTTGAGTTCAATGCAATACAAATTGTTCTTAAAATTAGGCTGCTCTCTCAACAAGACATGCAGGAAAATCTATCATAAATTTATGTAAAATCACTCCTGGGATACAGTTTTATATGGCATAGAAAGAGATTTTTAAAATTATACAAAACTAGGTGACCTGATAAGATACCAAACAAAAAATCATCATAGACAAAATTAAAAGAGAAGAGGAATAGAGACCTACAAAGACGTCAGTTAACCAGGAGTCCGTATTTTTAATAAGATTTATTCTTTCAGGGAAACAGCATGATGAGAAATTATCAAACTTCATATAAATCTTATTTCTCTTTAAGAGATCAATATTTGCAAGCCTGAAGGCTGATATCCCAAATTCCTACTTATTTTTGAAAACGCTTTTCTGACCATAACAACGAGACCATCATATGGAAAAGAATACAGTGTGTGAGGCTTAGTGGTATCTTTTATTACTGGAAAAAAATATATAGTCTAAAACTTCTGCTTTGCCTTGAAGCAAGTCTGAAACTTTAAAACTGAGAAAAGTCTAGTAAATAAGAAATCAGAAAAATTACTTAATTTATCCTAGTTGTACGAAGTGTCTTTTTATGAATTTTACAAGCATTTATTAACATATCCAAGATAGCAGATAGCATCATAAACTTGAAAAAAATCAAAAATAAAAATCAGAAAAATAATTTATATAAGCAGTAGCACCCAAGTGTTATAAAACAGGATTGAATTTGCACTGAGATGGTTTAGATGGGAGGCTTATTTTCTGTTTACATGAGGTTTGCAGATAGCTGCAATTGAAAAGCTTAAGGAAAATACTACAAATCAAAAAGAACTTATGAAAAAACTATATCCTATAGAGACATATGAGGGTAAATTGCATAGAACCCAGTCGTGCACGGGCCACAGAACATTATCCTCTCTGGACATTGCAATATGTAAATTCCACATTCACTTTCAAGAGGAATTGTGTCAGAAAACAAACCTAAACATTTCCACTACCCCTTTCAGTGCCATTCATTGTGGTTTTATGTAGCAAACATAGAATTAGACTTATTACATTTTGATTTGCACCTTTATTCAAACCCTTGGCAAATCTTTCATTGTTGAGCTCCACCTTGGAATTCCTTCCAACTGTCTCTAATCCTTTATGAATCTCAAAAAGAAGCCTGTAATTTTAATTTAAGAATTTACAATTAATCTAAAACTCTAATTGTACAAAAGTAGTTGAAGCTTCATTGACTGCATGCCTCAAAGCATACTAAAAATGCATTTTAGGTCTTAAAAGATTATGGTAAAGATTTGCTTTCTTTTTCTCCTAAAGATATATATTAACTGAAACGAAAAATCACTCTCTGTTAAATTGGCCATTGTCCATCTGGCATTAAAAGCTTTTATTCAGATACAGAACTCTACACCCAGATTACTATTTTGGTTTTAGAGCCAAACCAAAGCTGTTTCACTCCTCGGTCACCCATGTTGAAGTACCATAGTGCTCTCGTGGGGTTCAGTAAAAAACAGCTCAGAAGGAGTCGGCCTCAGTTTGAAATGATGAAGCACTGGCCCGTGAGGTCTGGAAAACCAAAACAGAGACTCTGCAGTACAGAATGCAGACTACTACTCTCTACATGGAACCCCCATCAGTAAAACTTCTCGGTGATTTTCCTGTAATTTACAGGGAGCAGATACATTTTGGAATCTGGATGTTGCATAGTCAATTTTTAATTGTGGGGGCAAGTTCACATTGTAGATCTGAGTCTGCCTCCACTGAACTGATAGCTGGGGGGTTTTGACTCTTGTTTTTTAAAAATACATCCCTTTAGCACAGAACTTCAGCACGGTCCTCTCCTCTCCGCTTCAAGCTACTGCCGGTTCCTCCCTTTTCTCTCTGATCCTGTTCTCAGTCCCTGCCCCTGCTCTGCCCACTCTGGGCTTTCTTCTGCCAGCTGAATTACCTGGGCTCCAGCAGCAGCACGGAGAGCCCTGTGCTGAAACACCAAAAGAACAGAGGAGTGGGCATGCCCGCGTACAAACACTGAAATAACACACACACACTTCACTCTCATTCTACTACTGAACTATGTATCAGAGCTCAGTGGGCTGAGGAGCCAAAGCACTGCGAGAGGAGCAATGACTCCACACCCATGCCACTGCAGGCTACTGCAACATAACAAACACAAGCCTGAAAAGAAAGAAATTCTTAGCCAATCCTTAAAGGAGCGAGGGCTAAACACCCTAAACTTACTGCTTGGAGGTAAAGTATTTCCCAGGAAAACAGAAACCACAACGAAAAATGGCTCCCAGAATTACCAACAGGGGTTTATATAGTCTTTTCTATCTTCTCTCGAGTGTTCCTCCTGAACTTTTTAGACAGTTGTCTTTTATCTATTTCAAGAGGCAAATAAAAGGTACAGTGGTGTTTAAAGCGCTTGCAAAATCTTTGCTATTCTAACCACCACAAATATCTACAACAAAGATGAAATGTACTTTTGCTATTAATTTTCCTAACTACCATAACAAACAAAAAAATTTTCTTTTTAACCATATTACAGTGCCATTTTCAAAGTAATAAAATACTTTTCCGCCATTTCCAATTTCATTTGTATCCAACTGCACACAATGCTTTAACAGGTGGAAATTAAACAAAACTAATTTTACTGCAGGTCTATCAACAAAAGCACTGGGAAGGCAAATCTACTTCCCTAAGAAATTATGGGTCAATGGAATACTCCTGTCATAACAGAAAGCTAGAGGGATGATCTCTCCCTAATTAAGAATTATTTTTAGTTTTTAAACAAGAAAACCATGCACAAAAAAACCAGAAAGAATTAAAAGTCTAAAAACTAAAAAATTATGAATTTGAAATAAGTATGTCAGAGATTTCTTGAACTTCATGATCAAAGTTTGGTAATAACATACATTTCTAGAGTTCTAAGTCTTAATAGTAGGGAATACATGTGGACTCAAAAAAAAGGGGGAGGAGGGTGAAAAACTCCAACACATTCAAGATGCTAGAGAGCAAAGAGGGTTCAAGTTAGTTTGTGAAAATAGAAGCAGATTAAATATCTAGAAATAGTTTAATGAGTCACTATATACATGTGGAAGTGTTTCCATTGAATACTTATCTTGAACCACAAGCCAACCTCTGCAATGTGTGCAACCTACTTCTGGTTGGTTATGAAAATAATTTTTTGATGCTTCTCAAACTATAATTTGCTGGGGGTGGGGAGTGGTATAAGATTCAAAGTTCATCTTCATGCTGTTTTAAAACCCTAACCTTCAAGCAAGAGCTTGATCTATGGGAAACAGCTGCAGAAAAGTAAATCTGCCTTTGAAAGAGTCCAGAATATATTTTTATTAAGTATGTTTTGAAGTCATGGTAGGAAAATTAGTGAAAATTGTAAATCTGCTTGCAAATCTCATCATGTCTAACTCAAAGATTAGGAGAAAAATTCCAATTTAATAGTAGGACCATGACAAGCCTTGTTAAGCATGCTCTAGGACAGAGCAGATGGGGCCCTTTGCTCACCTCCACGCATTTTGGATTTATTGCATGCACCCAACACGTTTCATATTAGACACCCCTTGACTGTGTACTTGAGACAGCAGGGTTCAGTGTGCACTTCCTCTGCAGACCAATATATTATTCTAAATTGAGCTAAACTGTTTCCGTTTCATGAGTGATATAAAGTTAGATCTGAATTTTTAGGCAGCAGACTTGCAGCCAGTCACCAGACTGGCTTTTTTCCTCATATTAAGAAAAGCCTAAAAAAATTATTTTAAAAAATCTGTCTTACTGAAAGTAATTTTGAGTTTTTGTTGGTTTTGCTTAAAAAAATACACTTAAATTATTGTAACAGCTTAATAGAAGAATGGATTTGATCACCTTAAGTATTAACATACACCTAAATTATGGCTCATGATTCCATCTGAAGAGGGCTGCTGAGAAGGAAGATGTAAATTTAAATTTTAAGACATTTTACTACATTTCTCCCCAGAATAACAAAAACCATTTATAAATCCAATGAAGAGAGGAACAGAAAGATTATTAAATGTCTACTAGAAATGCAAAAAAACCTGGGATTTTTGTTACTTTGCTATACCCATTGATCTTGATTTACAAGTTACTGTAATTGCATGTTACTATTAGAAATATCCAGTTACCACACTTTCTTATACAGATTTGTGTGTACCACAGGAAATACTCATGGTATTACAGGTACAGGAATTGACAGGACCTGGCTTTTAAATTATAAGCAACATATTGAATGTGATGTTTCAGCATTTTCAACATTCATATGAAGCAGTAACGGTACACCATTCCAACAGCTGGAAGAACAGACCTACGGAGTGGCTGAGTTTTGTGCTAGAGTGGATGAGTTGGTGATCAGAACCAATCCTCCCAGTGCTATCAGCCAGTCCCTGTGCATGAAGCACCACCAGCTGCAGGACTCTTCATGTTCTATTTTCTAGATGTCTTGCATACTGCTGCCACTGCTTTTAACACAATGCCAGTAAGAGGACTCTGCTTTCTGAAATGAGGTTCTGGAATACAGCGTGTGCAAATGCATAAGACAAATGAGTATTTTTTTATTATTATTTATTGACAAGTTTCTTTTTTTACAGAGTTTTCATATTTTATCTTTTAGATGGCATCCTCAAGGTGTCCCCTCTTAAAAGTCAGTGCAAAAAATCTGAACAGTAAAAAATACACAAAAACTATATATGTTTCCTTATATTGTCTTCCACTCCAAGTCAAAATTATAAAGGCAGTTCTGCCATACAAAGAAACCTAATAAAAGGGCCATTTTGAGAATACCCTCTAAGACTATTTAGAAGAGTAATTTTTTTTCCAAGTAATTGAAAAGAAATACAAAGACTGTGGAAATGCAGAAGAGATTAACAAAACACCTGGCCTACAGAGCTCAAATCTGTAGATCTTCAAAAGTATTAATAAGAAAGTGATTTACACATCATCTTCAAAAGAATGTTTAATATATCCTTTGTTTCCATCTAAACATAGTCATGATGTTACTCATTAAATAAACTAACTTTCTGATCTACCCTTCATATAGAATCTCTGAAAATACTTTAGTTACTATATAAATTCCACTAGGGAATAGAAAACACCCTTATGATCTGGTAACTCAATCAACTACAATCTACAGTATTCTGCAATAAAAACACTAAAGTAAGTCTCCTTCTTTTATTAAATACCTTCTGAATCTGTTGGCCAGCATTGCTCTATATGTTCCAAGTTTCCAGTCAGGAAGGATTAGATAAGAAGTTTACTTGATGCCCTAACTTCTATTGCACAGAAACAGATTATAATAACCTTTCTAGGAATGTTTAGCTGCCACTTAAACTTCATTTTCACTGTCCCTCTTTCCCTCTAGGCTTCTACTTTATACCCTTACAAGAAAGGGAGGCACATGCAGACCACTCTGCCAAAGGATCTCACATCTTAACACTTGATCTTTCCATGTCTGAACATACTTCAGAGCACAGTTAGTCCAGAACTTTTACACCAGACACTTCCCTGATGACAGTGCAGAAGATACGATGAGATAACTAAGAACAAGGAATGGTACATGGCTTTTATGATGGCTTATAACTGTATCGTTTTTAGTACATAAACTGTGAAAGGTAAAGTTCAAAAGACTGTTCTGCCCATAGAGTTGGGAGTGTGCTAAGTCATTGTAGGGACATTCCACGGGATATGCCTTCCAAGCCACAAACACACAAGCAGGGAGCTCTGCAAGTGCTCCTGGTCTTCAATGATGATGTCTGTCAAGCCAAGACACTAAACAGTCAAACATGATGTTGTCAGAGGCCTTGTTCTTGTTTTTGTGTGATTTATAACTAAATTTATTTTAACAAAAATGATAACCAAGAGAAACACAAGCCAAAAGAGAAAGCAACAGCTTTTGTGTCAACAAACCTTAGAAACAGTTCTCGCTTCATTTCTTTCAATGGATAAACCTTAGCACATGAGCTCAGCTGCTCAAGCAAATGAACTCAATTTAATTTTCTTTTTTTAATCCTCTACGCTTGAGACATTGAGACTCATTCTTGGAGTAAGACAGCTCTGTTCATTATGATCTTAGTATAATCCCACTACTAGAAAATAGCATGTTTGAATAGAGACGCGGAAAAGTGTAGCAGAAGGAGAGAAGTGTCATGTGTAAAACTGGTGACTAATAAAATATCCACAGATTGGCATAATGATTGAAACCTCAAGAACCATGGTACCAGAAAACTTTAAGACATTCATTCACATCTTACATAATACAGGAGCCACTTGATAAGCCAAGCTGAAGAACAGAAATTTATTTGTTGAACATAAGAGATGCTCAGAAAAATTGCTTTAAGAACACAAAAAACATATAGAAATACACGGATGGTAGAGATACAGCACAACTTCTTGCAAGATCTGAGGAAATTCTGGTTATGGTTTGAAGCCTGACTTGGACTAGTAATTCTGACTGCACAACAGACAGAAAAGGTGAAAAAAGACAATTTCTTTCTTAGCTGTGAAGTGACAGAAACATAAAGAAAAAAGGATCCCCAAAACAGTCTGGAAGTAGGCAGAGAAGGATGAATTTATTATATACTCCAGACAGATTTCATGTTTTTCTAAATAAGGGAAGTCCTAACTGTAAAGAAGGTATGGTAACTTCTTCTAACGTAAGTGTAATTTTCTCTGTTTTCAACAGAAAGTTCAACTTCTTAGTCCTTGAAAATTACCAAGCATCAAGTAGATGTCTCCTTGGTGAAGTGGTATTGCCAATCCAGGTGTCTCTATGTCCCATGCTACCTTCAAGCCTACGTGCCAAACAGCTGGGTCTCTTCCCTTCAGTTCTTGTTCATTGCTTTCTTCAACAGCTGAATCTTGAGAGACAGAAAGAGACCCCAAAAATGAGAGAACAGGTAAGAATCATAAATACAAAATCTGGTTTAGACTTAAAGATATCCCATATTGGTATAATCTTAATAGGCTTAAAGATTCTATAACCTCCATTTTCTATAATCACCATCTCCAAATTCAAAAGTATGCAATAGGTAAAAGAAAAAGAAAAGCCATATGAGGTCAGGAATTTCTTTGCAACCAACTTTACCAAGATGAAAAGTTTATGTTAACTACCAAGTGAAGGTTAATCAAGTCAAGGCTTATAATAGACTCAAGGTTTTCTGAAATTCTTAAGCACATGTAAGGGGAGTTTTAGTTAAGCAGCACTAAATTTTTTTTCATTACTAAAACTATAAGCATGGAAGAAAAAAATCAAAAAATGCAGCAACACTGATATAACAGTAGATAACTTCCAAAAGAATTCCAAGTCATAAACTGCCAAAGCATTTTAGGAACAACTTCATTTGTTTATGTACTTGCAATTTCAATAAATCATAAACTGAGGCAAAGTGAGGTGAAATAAAAGTTACAAAACACAGTGTAGACCAACAAAGCAAATCTTGGAACCATCTCTGTCATTCTTTTCTCAAAATTACTAGTCAAACATGCTAGATAATGTGCAACAGCCAATGAAGTTTCAACACATTTGTCACAACACTTTTCTTATCATTAAGCAACATGAACGTGTTGAGCTTGGGGAAAAAATAATCCACTGCATAGAAAGAGTATTTAGAGCTTAATCCCTCAGAACTATTTTCATAAGCTTACTTCACTGCAGTATAAATTGAAAGATACAGTCAGCATTTATAACAAGGTATTTGGGAGTTGTGGTGTAACAGTTTTACAGCTAAAGTAACAGTGCATTTTGACAGAGGAGGGATGAAGTTTTAATAAGCAGTTGGCACAGAACAGCAGTGAACAGTTAGAAATTAACTATGTACCATGCCCAATTCTTCCTTACAACTTAGTAACTGTGTCCATTTCCCTGTCCACTTGAAATGTGCTTTCATGTAATAATTTTTAAAACCTTTGTCTTAATTTAATTCTAGAATAAAAATATTAAAGATGTATAGCTCGTACTATAATAGGCACACAGAATGTGTGGCCACAAACTCACACTTTTAAAATACTCCTGTCATTCATCTCACATGGTTACTGCAGGTTGTTTAGCTGGGGGCAGCCTTTAGAAAATTAAGACCATTTATTAACTATTATGTCAATTAAATATTGTCTAAATTCAGGAAGCAGAGAGACAAAGCCTATTAAAGAGCCAATCTAAATGTTCTTAAGTGAAAATTCTTCCAAGTTGCCTCCCATCACTGCTGCAGTTCTCATCCAACTGAAGCTCTGGCTCGGGAGCAGCTCTAGGCCCTTCCATCAAGGAGCACACAAATGAGAAAACAAGAGCTAGCAAATACCCAGAAAAATCAATACTAAACTCTTCAAGGGGCTTTCATATTTTCTGCCCTGTTCAGATAAATCGTAACTTAATTTAAGAAAAATGTTTTCTGAAAACTGCAAATAGGATGGCTTTCAAGGCATTTTTAATGCAATACATCATAGATATTATAAAAAGAAGTAACCTTTCTGGGTTAACTCTCTCTGTTATGCTGCTTTCCTATTCACTTTGGCAGCAGCACTGTTCACAATATGGCACCAATAAAATATAGAACTACAATCAGAGACAGCAATTTCAATCAAAGTTTCCTGGGGTCTCCTCATAAATCCAGCACCTTTGGAATGTGCTCGTTAAAATGACTTATTTTTTGCAGTTTGATAAATTTTTTATTGCTTAAGTACTGAGTTCAAATACAGCTCACAGTCTCCTTTTCTCTATATTCTCAATTATTGCACCTTATAATTATCAGCAGCAATTGAAACTGATTGCTCCTACCATGTTATTTTGGTAACAAATGGAAGCAAGCTGCTACTTGCTTTTAGATGCAAGCTACCCTGAAAGTGAGAGCAAGGGGAAAAAAGACACCTTAACATTTGTGGCATATCCCCAGGTAGCACTGACAAACTTTTACATAAAAAAGAAGTTGTTATTAAATTCTCTATGACATCTCAAGAATGACTGGATGCTGTATATTTATTGATATAATTACAGTTCTCATTTAAGTGAAAACATTTGGATGCATCTAAATCCTAAGTATCTGAGAATAAATCATGTGGATGTTGCACATACCCATCACCTTAAGAACGCAAACTTATTTTATAGTAAGCCATACCAAAATGGTCAAACATAGACGTATTTAATGGAAGTAAAACAAAACTATGTGCAGATTTGAATTCTGGTCAACAGAGATTTACAGACTTGGGCCTGCAAGAAACCCTTATGCTGGCATCCCAAATAAAATGGTGCAATGAAGTAAAAAGCTTACCACAACGTAACAATACCTCATCAAACCTGTAATTATGGTAGAACCATGAAAGAGAGAATGTAGCTGCAGAAAATTGGCCACAGCATTATGCTTTTAACAAGACAGCTCAGATTTCAGAGATGTTCCAGCAGTAAGATCTGATCTTATCAGGTTTGGGTCATGGTTAGGTTCAGAACAATATGAAACTTGTTTTCCTGGAACTACTTTGGTTATTGTTCCACAGCACAGAAAGTAAAAGTAGCTTTGAAAGGTTTCTTTACTATTTGGCTCCAAAATCTTCCAGAGTTTGAGTCTTTCTTGCTCTGAAACCTAAATGACATCTATTCAAGTCAAACTGTAATGCCAAATTATGTTCTAAATGTAATCTTACACACCATTTCTTAAGACAATAGAATCACTGCCAACACATTGCTAAGAACAAGGACTGTAAGCTTTTACTTTGATATTAAATCCAACTGACCACTGCTATATGATTTTTTTACAAATTGATTTTTTCCAGAATGTAAAAGAATTTGGGCACGTGTTCCTCAGTCAAACAAATATATAAACTACCAGCATCTTTCAACAGCAATTTTTATATATTACATGCAAGAAGTGAAAGAAGCAGAGGATGCTTTGCTTCTCAGCAGCTGATGAGAAAGAAGAAGTATCTACCCAAAGTTATTTCCTCTACCTCATTACTGAAAAGCCATAGTGTAAGAAGTTAAGTTCTAGTAACATTCGAATTTTTCTTGCAACTGACATTCAAAAAACCAAAAATCATAAGATTTTGCCAACAATGTTCTTATCAATTCACATTTGGAATGCTGTATCCAGATATATCAGGAACAAAATCACTAAAATAACAACAAACAATATTCTGTCATCCCTTCATTTCTGAAGGTGAGGCTGTATTTGATCAGTGAGAACATGTTTAAAAGAAACCCCACAACCCACAACAGTCTATTCAGGTGATGATTTCTTTTCAGACAACAGGGATTCTAATCTATTATTGTGAAAGTAAGTGGATCACTAAAAATTTGTGACTCTCAGAACATAAATCCAACTGGCCAGACCCTACAAGTTAGAGCTGTGACCATTTCATGCACTTACTCATTTCTTTAAAAGCAATATCGAATTTTCTACATACCATTTCTGTTATTTCAAGAAGTAATATTTCTCTTATATTATTGACATTAGAAATTATTCCAATCCTGCAAAAAACATCTACTCCACGACTTTTATCCATTAAGCAGTACATAAAGAGGGTTATTGGTCAACTACAAAGTTAGATGGACTTCAATTCTGAACAACTTTTGTAGTTTCAAGGGGTTTTTTAACATGGTGAGGAAACATACATCTGTAGTGCATCTCAATTATTTTTATTCCCAATTAAATGAAACAGCCATCATTAGGCTACTTGCCAGGATGTTGCTTCTAACTTCACAGAGCAAATAAATACAAACAGCATTCTGCAAAAGAAACAAGCACAAAAGGTCCTTGAAGATGAGTCATCCCTGCAACCAACAGTAAGTTTGTTAAACATTTTAACATTACCTTGTCAGCAGACAGAGCCAGTTGTGCAGAAGTTCAAGAGTTAAACAGCAAGTAGGCCTTATAGCAAGAAAACTAGATATGGTAAAGAATCTAGGGAAAACTACTGATCTCTTTTTCCGTGGGAAAAACAGGTAAGAGAAAGATGGACACACTTCAAATGTTTACATTTTTTTCCATCTCCTCTAAGTTGGTAACTGAAACAAGTCTCTACTTCAAAGAACATCTTTAGAACCAACTAGTGCTCTGCTAAGTAATAAAACTTCCTACAAAACTTACAATGACCTGATGGAAAGCTGGTCATTAGGAACTTTTCATGGATAAAATCCAATTTTTGAAAATCCCCTTATTCTACTGGATTGCAATTCACTTTTATAACTGCAGCAGGAAATAAATATGAGTTATTAGCTTACTATATTAAAATCCTGAACAATTTTTTTACCTTCATGCTCTCAAGTGATAGGATATTTGTAACCTAACGTGTTATTAAAAATGCTGAATTGATCAAAATTTGAAATTCCTGTTCCTCGATAAATTCTGAAAAGTAAATTAATTCCGAATAGTGTTAGTGACAGTAAAACTGAACACACATTCTGTAACCTATTCAGTTCTGCATATGCACCATGACTACCACTCATGCACCTTCATGCAGCATACACGCTAAAAGGAAACCTCAAATTTTTGTGAGGCCCCATTCTCATCACTTGACAACCTACTCTTAACCTAATGTAATGGAAGTAAAAGCATCAAGCAAAATGTTTACTTTATTTTGTTGTTAGAAATGTACTTCATTTGAAGTTGCTTTGAAAGAGTTTTACACTGGGAACCAGAAAATAAACACTGATACCAATTAAAATATCAGCTTGTTCCAATATCTTTATGTTGATGTCTAAATTTCTTTTCTGGCATATTGAAAACTGCTTCTACTCCAATTAATACTGATCAAAGTTTCAAACATGAAATTTTCATTATGGCATCAAACAACGAACAAATGAAGAAGAAAACAAGTTGTTTCAATTACAGCAGTATCTGTTTTAATGCTATTTAATCCAATAAGTAAGTACAAAACAAATAATTATATAAAAATGCAAATGAAAGCAAAGAGAAAAGCATATAACCTGAGCTGTGCATCTCTAAACAGTCTGACAGAGCTGCCATAGCTCAGTAAGAGTGCTTGACTCAGTAAAAGTGCTTGACTCCAAGGGCTCCTGCTGCTCAGAATCTGACAACCTGGGGATTCTGCATTTGCAGCAGGGTACATCAGCACCAGCCGTGCAGCTCTGGAAGCCCGAGCTTCCACATGCTGAAGGCTGCCACAGACCCGCAGTGTCGGGAGTAGCTCAGAGACCAGCGAGGATCTGAGGAATTGAGAGCTGGCAAAACGAACGTACAAGACCTGGCAGAGAAGAGAATCAAGCCAGTTCCAACAAAAATCAACATGCCTAATTCGTGTTTGCATTTCCCACAGAATCAGTGTTTTCTCCCAGAAAATTACTAATTCAGCTCATCTACATCTTCTAAGGAAAAATAGTTCCATCCAAAAAATTCTGACCACATCTACTCTTTTTATTATGTATTCTGTAATGACTCTGTGATGATCTTTTGACACTATACTGAGAATTCAATGCTAACTCAATACCAAATGAATTAATGGAGTAAGCACTAATTAAAGATATCAGCATAAAAAGTAAATATATTTATGGAAAATAAGAAGAGAAATCAAGACATGATTCTACAAAGATATAACACTATAATTCAAAAAGATGTTAAGATCCTCATGTTTCACAGTTATGGAGATCTGGTAAGGATATAGGAAATGCTGAAAGTCTTTGTGAACTGCAGAAACCATCAAAACATTGGCATTATATAGAACTGGAAAGAACAATATTATAAACATTGATGAGCTTATAAACACCAGCATTGGAAGACTGTAAACAGAAAATCAGAAGAGCAAAACCACAATCTGTTTCTCTAAAATCAACTCCTCTTGGATGCGCTGGGTACAAAACTTTAACACATACACATATTTACCGTCACTTCAGTTACACAACTTTATTCCTAAGCTATAAAGAGGATCCATTTCCTCCAATTTATGAATAAGCAGGTCATTGCTTTAGGGATGTACAATGCCAACCACACCCTGAACACAGAGTGAACTGCTTGCACACAGAGCTGTACTGCAGGACATTTCTCCATGATGCTCCATAGCCATGGAAGGCACCTGAAACTCCCTCTAAAGCTCAAGAACCTGACTCAAGCAACGCAAAACTAGAAAAAAAATTTGTGACTTTTAATTACTTTTTTTAATGTAAATGATAGAACAATGAATTTACTAAAAAATTCTGCTTGCTTTGTTTTAATGTCGATTTCCAAACCTTTCTGAAAAAAAAAATACAATCTTTTAACTGTAAGCATATTTATGAAAAAACCTTGTATTTGGCAAAAAACATTAATTGTACATAGATATCAAAATGATCTTTAGTCTAAATATATTAAATATTTCTTTCCACCCACATCAATCAAATCTTCTACAGAATTTGCCGTGGTTTTAAAACCCCATAATTTTTACTTATTTAACTTGCTGAATAAAAGAAATAAAATCAACTGACAAGCTAAGAATACACATAGCAACTTTCATTTTTGTTAATTTATAGCTCTCTGAACTTAAAGGGACTCATTTTTTTCCCCCTCCACAAGCAAACTTTATGTTAAGGTGAAAAAGTTTTAAGCATACTACAATAAATCCTCATACACAGTATTTTTACTTCATGTTTAGGCTTCTTTAACTTAAAATCCCACTGAAAAAATATTTCTCTACAGTACTAATGGAGAAAACCCCAACACATCTACTTGACACCACTGACAAAGAGGACAGAAGGAATTTAATGAAGAAAATTACATTTTTACCAGTCAGGAAATCTCTTCTACTCAGTGTGCTAAGCCAGTTGATGCTTTATATCCAGGGAAATGTATATAATATTACTTCAGCTGTACATTAGGTAACAAAGTGACAGAATGATTCAAAACTAATAACAAAACCAGTAAAGAGAATGCACGTGGGAGTATAAACTATTATTTTTCACAGTATTTATCACAGTAAATATAACAGTACTTAGGCAAAACCTACTGAAGTCAACACAAATTCATGTTCTAAAGCAAACATCACAGGATTTTTGGAAGAAGAAAAAGTCCATTGGGAATTATGAAACATAGCAGAACATTAGCAAATTCAAATCAAGTGTCTAAATTCTAATATTATGTTTGCAAAACTAAGAGTCATTTAAAAAAAAAATCCAAGCCTTTGTTCAAGCACTGTTAGGAACAAAACAAAAAATTCTCATGTGTGTTCTTAGATAAAGACAAAAATGGGACAGGTACTTTAAACTAAAGATGAAATATTTAATGATGCTTCAACTGCACTTTTACCACCATCACCCCCAAAATACTGTATGCAGTTGGTTTTAAAATAAGCAAGACGCTGCAAAGCCTGTCAGACAACAGCGATTTTAATTCAAAGAGTCCACCCTTCCCAGCTAGAGAAATATTGGCAAGCCCTCCATAAAACACACACTAACACTACAGCATGCCTAGACAAAATGCATATATTTCTAAGTAAATACAGTAATAATTCTATCCAAAACCAACTGAAAATGATCTTTCTGAAGAAAGAAGAGTAGTAAAATCAGCATAAAACAAAGCAAGTCAGTATATGATAAATAACACCATAAAAATGGTGATCTCAACTACGATGAAACATTTTACAGGACAGAAAACACACACGTGCGTTAACCTGCGAAAGGTATTTGACAGATTTTGCTTTCCTGGCTCTTAGTCAGGGAGTTAATTATACCAATTTTTAAATCTACTTAGAGAACAACTGCTAAGCCAGCTGCAGTAAACACAGGTATTTTGTACAGGTTTTAGTGGAAACAAAGATAAGGCTTAAATACAAAAGGTACCACAATGCATTCAGAAGCATGTGACAAGTCTAGAGCAGCGTGCAGGTGTGCTAACGTGCACACACACACACACGAGAACAGAGCAGGGCTTCAGGGACTTCAGGTATTTCTGTGCCTGGTCAAGGGCCATCACTCACCTTCACAGCTGTAACTGTACACAGCCACCGCTGACCTGTCCACCAGATTCTCGTCATGGTGCCAGCTCACTGCCATGTTCCCCATTCCAAAGTAAGGTTCTTGTTTCAAGTACAGCATTTGTAGTGGATCCATATAATTTAATAAAGTCAAGTTATAAGATGTTCTGTTCTTTAGACTTCTGTCACCGTCTGGTACACAAACACTGCTTTGATCTTTTGAAACACACCCTTGCTCCATAAGAGAAGTAGCAAAACTTTGCTCCCTATCTATTACAGTAGTATCTTTAATTTCTTTAGTCTCAAACAAATTTTGTCCTTGTAATGCCTTGACTGCTTCAATATGCAAGTAGTCATTAAGTCTCATTAATGCTTTACAAGCATCATGTATTTGAGGACTGCAATATTTTATATCATAACCTTCGGTAGGCCAAGGAACTGTAAATAATCTTGTGTTCAAGTACTTGTAAGTGCATCCTGGGTTTCCAATTAATATACGAGACACTGGAGTAAGAAAGTCTTTTCCTTTGATCCTTACAAGATCTTGAAACAAACAGTTGTGTTCTCGCAAGGTCAGAAAGCTTTCTTGTACCGTTTGATGGAGCTCTTCAGGTACCATATCAGACTTCCTGAAAATCAGCTTGGAATACTTGGTCTGCCACTAAAGGAGAAAAAAACCCAAACAACAAAAGGAGGAAAACAATTATTCTTTTTACAGGATTCAAGATATTTCAAGACAAGGCAAAGCTGTCAAGTTAACAACGATGCGTCTAGAATGTGGTGAAGGTATAGATGCCAGCACTTGTTACTTTATTTTTGTATTTCGGTATATTGCACAAACTGTGGATATGTACCAGTGGCTTCAACCAGGGCAAACCTCCAAATAAATAAATAGGAAGACTCTAGAACAATTCAGTAGAACATACAGCTCATCTGATGAATCTCTAGATAATGTCACCTTTAAGTATATAAACAATAGAATATCAAGCAGTTAAAACTGATTCCTCTTTTTGCAATGGTTGCAAAGACCATTCTGTTTCATTCTGATGTACAGAAATCTAGATGGCTACATGATAAACTCAAATAGTTTTATATAACAATATTTTTCAGGGAAAAAAATAACAAAATCAAAACGTAAATTTTTTTAAAATGCGCTGGTAAGATTCTGGTGCTTTCTATTACATTCCTCAGTGCCTGCCAATTAACTCTCCTGTTTTATATAAAAGCTCTCTTTTGATAACAGAAAATGTCCAAACTTATTTTCCTCCCCAGCTCCCTACCTGTAGTATCCTTTTCCCGCATATCCTCTTGTGACCACACCAGCTCTGGTATCAGCTGGAGTTCAGAATCCAGCAGTGTGTGGAGGCAGCAACTCCCAGCAAGGTATAACACTGCTAATCAGCAGCTTCTTGCTTTGTATGCACAATACTGCTTCCCACTCCAGGAAGGCTTGGATAATTTTATTTTGTTAATCTGGTTTTCTAAGGAAGTGAGTATCACATAATCACACCTTTTATTGGTTGCCTGTAAATCTGCTTTAACTACTGCTGAGACTATTTGGCAAACTAGACAAAGGCTAGAGAATAAGTTCTTAAAAAGAGTGAGTTCTTACGTATTTCATTAAAATTAACAGATAAATAAAAGAAACAGATGCACAGTGGCAGCCTCAGTAAGGGAAGGGCTGTAATGTGAGTGTGTCAGGCATCAATTAGCACTTGTGAAGCTCCTCAGGACTCACCACACCTATTTCCTTTCCTCCAGAGTTAGTCGGTAGTTTGGAGAAAAGGTGGGTACTGATGGTGGTGTGGGGACACATATTAAGGTAAACTGAAATCGGAAGGCATTAGGCAATGGGGCAAGAGCACATGGATGCACAAAACTGATCTGTCAAAACTCTTATTAGTCTAACAGCTTATGTTCAAAGTGCTTTTAAAAAGACAAATAAAAGTCACCAGCACAAAGCACCACACTGACCTACAATCCATCTGTGAGCTCCTTCTGGCACAACTCAAGCCCACTTTACTAGTACTATCTACTTCCAAGTCTCATTTGAACCTGCCTTTCAGGAAATTAATTTTAAAATCCAAAGAACGTGCCCTAAAAAACACAAACCAGGCAGTAAAGTATGCACACGAAAACAGACTTTTACATCATAATGCACTGTTATCCTACAACACTGAAGAGCTGGCTTTATAAGATCATTTGTTTCTACTAAAAAGGGGAACATAAAAGGAAGCCTATTCTAAAAATAATGATTACACATAATAAATCTTGGTTTATCTATAAACCTCACCACCATTCCTTGTGAAATTTTTACAGTGAAGCTAACTCCGTTTCTTTATACATTCTTATGGTTCAAAAAACTAGCTTCCTAGAGAGAGGGAAAAAACCCTGTAATAGTATCTACAGACAATAATTTCTGACAATTGTATTTACATGCTTAGCTTCAAACACCAAAGTTTGAAAACTCCCAGATCTGTGTGAAGGTCTGTCTACAACCTCAGAACAGAGGATCACAGCTTTCACTCAAAGAAGTGAATCCAAACTTGATAGACTGAATTCACCTGAGCTTGTCAAAAGCCTGAAATGACTCCTTTAGAGGTCCTGAACTGCCCTTTTTGTTTCTATCAGTGCTGTGTATCTCCAGCCTCTGAACACTACAGTGAAAAAAATCCTGAAAAACAACAACTAGTCAAATCAGTAACTGTAAATTTAAGAGTTAGAGCTATAGGCTGCAGTTAGATGTGAAGGTACAGGCTGCTGGGAATCATAAATAGTCTTTCACAATCTCAGTTAAGAATGCCAGAATATTATATGTTGTGACATATAAAGATTATTACTTCATCATTTCTTTCATTATGTAAATGCCTTGTATGAAAGAAAGAGCACTAACAGTTCTATAGCGGTACCCCAGTATTTCTTTAATTCTGTATATCGGACATACTCATACCACATTACATATGCTATTATGGTATATTTAAACAGACACTAATACGATATATTTTTAAATCATTTACACGAAAATATAAATACACTGAATTTCTGACAAGAATCACACACACAAAATTCCAAACAATTATTAGAAACAGAAGGAGGGGAATAACAATATGACGTAAAGCAATTAAATGCCTGAAAACACGCACTAGAAAGGAAGAACACAGATTTTACAAAGGTAACAACATTGTATTCCCCTCCTGAACGGCAGAGGTAATGCCTTGCACATTTGGCTGCCAGCCAGGTCAGAGGCATGCTACCTTCGGGTTGTGCTTTAAGATCACATGCTTAAGAACTATTTTATCATTAAGGTATCTCAAAAGAAATCAGGAAGTGGAAACACATTTCCGACACATCACATGAAAACAGCCTGGTCTTCTTTAAATCCCCAAGCAGTGCCTGTGCTGTGCCCTCCATAAGGAAAGAATTAGAGGATCAGAAGACGGGGTGACTGCCGGGTTCACACTGGACACCTTGTTGTTTCGGGGGAATGGGGAAGGGCAGGAATCATGTACTCTGTGTTGTAACTCTGACAGCCAGTATTAAAGGTCAACTCGCTGCTCACTCTGAAAGAGCACAGAAAAAAAAAAGCACAGAAAAAAAAAAAAAGCACATTTGATGCTCAAATCTTCTTGTGAATGTTACACACAAGATTTTAAATAGACTGATGCTTTCACTTCTGATGGTGATACCCAACACAGAAAATCACCCTATGGACTCGAGTGACAGAATAAAGTTAGGAATCAGCAATAAGGAGCCTTGATAAGCAAACTGCCACGTGCATCATAAAATGATAGTATGTACTTCAAATATTTGTGAATTACCTTGTTACAGCCCCTTTCTTGTTCTGTATTGGCTTTAAATGTTACATTGTTTTGGGCTTATGGCTTGGGGCCTATTTCCAAAATCCTTTATCAGGTAAAACACATTGAAAAAGATGTCAGTGGAAGTTCTGCTTGTGATGGAATTTCTTACTTCTGTTCAGGCTGTACACTTCCATACCCGACAGGATATGACAGTTTTTTTAGCTGCATTCTACCTAACTTTTCCAACATGTTCAAAGAATACTGTTTTATAAGAGGTGGATCCTTCAAGGAGTAGGGCAGGTCTGTCCAGGAAAGACAGACTATAAAACTAAAACTGTATGTGATGTTTTACTTTGCCAATTTGTTGTCTTCAAGCTCTCACCCTTTCTTTCTTCTCCAGCTGTAGTGCATTTAAGCATCATGGAACTTGCAATTTCTACAGCTGTGATTCAAGGAACATTTCATAACCACCACAGACTTCAAAAGGTGTTTGTGATGCTTATGATTATCATATATACTTTAAAATACGTAGCATGTACACATGCACTACATAAAAAGTATAAATCTATATTTGCAAAAGAATGTATTGAAACTTTATTAAAGACTGAATAGGGGTGGTTTTACTGCTTATCTTGTTCCCATTGTCTTCTATATTTTTAGGTTACTGACCCTGAGCAAAGGAGATGCCACTTGGGCAACCTTGGCTCCACCTTCTCTTTTCACATCAGGTCCACAAGAAGTTGAATTTACAAAGATGGGAAAAAGAAAAAGGATTCTGGGCACAGCAGCTCTTGGCAGCATCAGAGATAGAGGAAAACAAACAGGAGGGGATGTAATAGGACTAGAGAGGAGAAAAGTCAGCTGCTTGATTCTTAAAAAGGGGGAATAATTTCTTCATAAGCATTAAGTTTAAGACTGAAAAGAATGTGTTTGTTTCATGTAAAGAAAAAAGAAATAATAAAATCCATCTGTATTGTTCTTAGAAATTCTTCCTGCTCTTCTACACTTGCACATCTTTGAGCCATACATGAACACAAGGCAGGCAACACTCCCGTGCCGTGTAACGTGAGCACGTTCACTGGAGCTGTTCAAACAACCAGGTTATTCCTTATGCTTTTTCTCTCACCGTGATCCAATTTGATCTGATTGAACCTACCCTGAGTTCTGTAGCTGATCTAGAAAGATCCCAAATAGATGCAGAAAATGCTATTAATTCATTATATTCTTGCGTACGCTCACTTGGTTTATTACTCACGTGGCTGCTCGGCCTGATCTTACTTCTGTTTGGTTTCATTTGAGGCATTTCAGTTTCCACAGTTTGTTTTGTAAGAGAAGTAGTAACAATTACTTATTGTTGGAATTCAAATTTACTCAAATTTAAATTTCTATGTTAATATTCCTCCTATTTTGCCAAACGTGAGCTATAACAGTCTCTTCACCACTTAGAAAAGAATAAATTCAAAGAATGGTGACATGTATTTGTTTCAACAAAGCATGAGAAACTGTGATTAATTGTTATACATTACTTGTAGTGAGGGCACACACCTAAAAATAAAGAAAGTTCACCAAGTTCTCATTTGTGAATATCCCAGTTCTACAGATCTTATTTCACACCACCTGGAAGTGCATTATCAGCCATCAGGATACTTTTTTTTCATATCAGATTTCACAGTGTCTCTTTGAAGGGAGATTTATTTGTTTTTCAGTGCAAACAGCCATTCTAGTTTAAAATGATTTAAAAGAAATACATTACCAACTGGTGGAAATCGGCATCGGCTGGTGTCAGATATGGAAGTCTATTCTCCCCAAGTTCTTCAAGAAGTTTTTTTTTCTGTTTTGGAGGGGTAAAATTGAAACAGAAAATCAGACTAAAAACCAAGATATAAACAGAGAAGTATAAAAGTAGTGGTATTAAAATTACAAAACCAGGTGCAATTACTTCTCTTACTACCTTCAATTCTGGAAAATTAAGTAAGGAAAAACAAATAAACAAAAAAAAAAATCAGAGGAACTTCTCTGCTTAAAAAGCAGTAATTCAGTTTAGGTAGTTTTAAAGCTCGTGAGTACTTTTACTCCTAAATTCTTTTTTAGATAATAAGTCCTTGCTACACTGATCAAAATTCATCTTGGCCTTATGTTCTCCAGACCTATGTCTACTTTTTAATCAAACATTAATTTCTTATTTCCTTTTCATTTTGTTTTTTACTTCAATTTGTGCATCCAGTGGGTACAAAGTTCATGTTTCATCAAATGGTCCAATAACTCACTTCATTAAAACAATGAGCCCCAGCGTTGGGGGTACTCTAAAACATCTCCTGAAATAGTTTATGAAAGAAAAGGAAGGCACAATCTACTGTACCCCAAAGCCCCCCCAGCCTGACAATATTTCAAATGTCATCCTCAAGACCTGCCATCCCAGAGACAGCCATAAATCTGGTTTGATGCTGGGAGTGCACAAAGAACCAGCTGCCTGTAAGAACACGTTTTCTCTGTCCCCTTGTTCTCTGAACTCCATTTTTACTTCTGGTTTAGACTGAGAGCATCTCCACCAATATTCAGTCAATGTGCCGACGAATAAATTGCTAAGATAAAAGCCTGATTTCTCTCCAAACTGTATTGTTCGGATTTTTATTAATCAAAATAGATTTTTTGTGGCACTATACAATTAATTCCGTTAATGATTTGCAAAGTGCAAGAGATGTGTGAAACACGCCATCAGAATTTTTGGAATCGAACAATCCTGATCCTGACAGTTCCATCCCCACTTATCTCCTCACAGACTAATTCAACACTAACTCAGTATAAGTACAGATTAATAGCAGTGTAAAAATTATTATAGTGGAAGTACTAACCTAGAAAATTAATATACTCCTTCCTCCGTGTCTTTTAGCTTGCAAGGATTGCTTTTTACAAACTTTGATTATTAACAAATTTTTACTTACTCGCAACTCAAAGATCATAAAACTGTATCTGCCATAATGCTTAAATATGTAACACGATTCAAGTTCTTATTTTTATTGCAATATTTTCAACTACATAAACACTAGCACAAGAAACAACTCAAGTTGCAGCTCACTCAATATTTTTATGTTGTAAGAGAAAGACCAGATGGAAATGGAATACTGTTTTTAAAAGAATTTTAAGGGTATAATACAAAGGGAAACAGAGTAAGTAAAAAACAAGGTATGACTAACAATTGCAAAAAAACAAGTTCAAATCAAGGTCAAAACAGATCTGCGCTATTCTGGCACTACTATTTAAAAAAGGAAGAAAAAACATCCCATGTAGTAAGTAACTCTGGCTTATAACAAACACATAAACAAGGAAAGCTGAACTATGGAGTATAACTGTGCATTCTGTGACAACAAATTTCATTTATTCAAATTTAAGCATTGAGAAAGACGACAGAGGGTTAAAGTCAGGAGAAAGTGTAGAGGATTTTAAGGTTCACAGATCAGTCACACTACAATAAGGGCAGGTGGCTCTCACTCATCTCCACACTCACAATGTGCTGAGCACCAATTCCTAACAAGCCTGAGAAGAGCAGCACTGACATTTCTGAACTAGTGGTGTAATTTCTTTATGTCCTCAGTTTCCTTTGGGGACAGGCTGTTGGTATGTTGACATGAGGTCATTGGTGAAACCCAGCAGATTGTAACTTCAGATTAAGTTGGCAGAAAATGGCATACTGATTTCCTGCATATTCTAAAACAATTACACTCCTCTATTACCAAAAGCTTGCCAGAATTTTATTACATGAAATTGCTGAAAACATTAGACTTGCTTTATCTGTAAGATAAACCATATTAAACTGCAAAGAAAAAAATAAGATATTTTAACATGGACTCACATCTGTGGGAAGAAAAAAAACAAGTGAGAAGAAGAGAGATTCTGACAATTTCTTTGTCAAGTATCAGGCTCTTGGCAAAAAGCACACAACATTAAAATGCACTCTTGTGTACAGGCAGTACTAGTTCACATTTGATTGTCAGATCTGGCTAAGTGCCGCTCTTCAGCTTGATGTGCACACTAATACACACAGCTGGGTGGTAGAACATGCTGCTCATCTCTTATGCAAGAAGCTGTCACACAGATGTCAAAAACATCAAGCTACTCACAAATACCTCCAAAAAGTAAAAAAAAAGAAAAACTGAGTATCTGGCTATACCAGTTGGCTGATGTGAAAGTCTGTTACATAAGCATTCTTTATTGGCTCTTCAAACACATAAATCCTTAAATAAAAACTAAAAAATTGCCTTTACTTGAACGTATCAGGCTTCTTAAAAAGCACTTTTACATTTTAAAAAATTACCAACAGTGTAACAGTTTATTCAGATATCATGTTTCTTACGTTTTAAAAACAATGTGATTTTTACCCACACATTAGTGATGCCAATACACGAAAGACAATCTAACGTGCACCACCCCTGTCACCATGCACGGCACTGCTTTAGAAACTTTCTTTGGTGTTCACCTTGGGCCTACAGAAAGGCAAAACCCCCTGCAAATACTTATTTTGTGGGCTGCTGTGAGTGTTACTGGAGCTATTTTAACTGACTCTGCAATGAAGATCACAAGCACAAATGCCCAGTTTTAGAGTGTGCAATGAACATCCTGGAGACATTAACAACCTCTGTTCATTTATGAATAATAAATAGGATTATTAATGAGCCGGTTGTAAAATTCAGCAAGTGGAATATTAATAATTGGAATTTCTCAATCACTATACATGTAATTATTTCTTTTTCCTGGAAGGAGAAGTGGTGCATTTTATGTTACAGAGCAAGAGAAGTAACAGAAACACAGTCAAGACACATCAGAAGCACATCCCAAAATGCAGTTACATTACACACACATTTTGCTATTATCAAATTAAGTGGTATAAAGAAAAGATGGGACTTAATGACATTTTCTGACCAAGAAGTATGACAATGTAAAAACTTTTGCAGCTGGCATTTTTCCCTGTGGGGTGTCAGTACCATTCTCAGGTTTCATTTTTCTCTTAATTGTAAGACAGAAGTTCAATATCTAGGCTATAAAGGCTTCTGAAGACTTTAGTGTTTCCAGCACAGAATTCCTACTTAGCCTCCCCATCAAACAAGTCAGAAGACAATACTTATTTTCCAATTTACAGATAGTTTTCTTGGCTGAAACAATATACTATAAAAACTAAATTTATTATAGTCACACTTAAATATTACTGAAATTAGTTCTAACAACAAATTTAAGGCTGCAATTTTACAACAATTTCTAATACGTAAAACCACTGAAAACATCAATGAAAAATTTGGGGTTTTTTCCCCCACCTCTAAAAAGATAACCCTGTTTGCTGCCCTGCATTTTTCCTGAATTTTAGGAAAATGACAGCTCCACTACACTAAGCAATCTCTCTGGACATGGAGCAGCATCCCATACAGGTGTAAAAGTCATGGACAGAAACAGCAGTGCCTTTGAAACATTTACTTTTTTGGTTATACAACAAGAACTCAGTTTGATTTGCAGGTAAAATAAATACTCAAAATACTAGACTTAAAAAAAAACATGACTGGAACTCACTATTTTGGAAAAATCCATCTCATTAGTCTCTAAACTTTTTTTTTTTCAGAAAAGACGTTCTTTTGAAAATTTTAACACATACTCCCAAACTCTGAGGGAATGCAAGTAATCTTTTTTTCAGCCACTGATTACTTATTTACACCTTACAATTAACCTTATGGAGAATGAAGCAAAAGATGAATCATTCTATGAGAAAGATACATGAAAGAAGACAATTCAAACAAAACCCAAAAACTGCAGTGTTGCATTTAACTTCCTATTCTTAGATATTTATTATTTACACAGAGAAAACAACACAACCAGTAAAACAATTCTACATACTCATACAAACTCTTCCCTGCAAAGTAACTGAATTTTCTGACTCACATTACAGTGACCACCTAAAGTCCCAACTAATATTGCCTTAATTTCATGTCAATGTTTTTTTTATTTCTTCCATGAAGACAGATTGAAAATGTTGTTCATTTTTACTTCCCCCCAGCAACCTTACACAAAGAGAGCCAAAAGAAATCTGAAGATTTTACCTAGGCTGAAGTTTTACCTATCTCATGCCTAGATCTGACAAATCATCTCGGCGGGGCTAAAGGTGGGAAGAGCACACTGCTGGAGGTGAGGGGGCAAAGAGGATGCTGTAGCAGCTTTGGAACATCATCTCCACTCCCAGCCTACAACAGCCCCTCTGCCTCAATGCCTTTCATCAGAAATTCTTAAAACATTGCCCATTTTTTCATCTTAAAAAGTTTTGCTAACTGTCTGCTGCAGTTTTTAGACTTTTGAGGCTATTTGGGACCAGAACTAGTAAAACACTTGAATATTTTTCTGTTTTTAATGCAATCCAGTGTGTTTGCAGAAACTTCAGGGATAGATCTTTAAAAAAGAGCCACTATTCAAAGCATAAGAAAGTATAACCTCCATCTCTGATACTGTTTTTCCCAATAGTCTTTTGTTTTCCAAAAGCTCATCAGGTTTAGAATGCCTGAGAATGCCTATTGTCATGGAAGATCTGAATCACAGTTCAGCTGCAAACCTCTGGTTTCTCAAAAATCTCTTCTTCCTATTACCCTTTTTACCCACATAAGAATGTCCATTAGGCCTTGTGTTTCCCTTTCATTCTTTTTTTTTTTTTTTAATCAACTCAAATAAAACATGGATTTCTTTCAAATCCTGCATGCAGCAAAGGGCTAGTGATCTGAAATGCTTAATAAACAGTTTTATAAAGGAGGAAGATTAAACATATAGCAAAAATTTTGTGACACAATACTAAGACCCTCATCAAGAAAAAAGCCACCATTTTACAGGAACTTCCACAACATTACCTCCTAACAGCCTTTCACATGTTGGGGTTTTTATAAAAAATAAAATTGGGATAGTTTCTTAAGGAAGGAATGTGATTTTGAAGTTGACATTGTTTAAACTACAAGGCTTTCCAAGTGTTAGCTATTAAAACTTCATAGCTACCAAGATCATTCAAGTGGTTCACTAAAACAAGTTATGTAAGAAATGAACCTAGAGTAATAAAAAATACATTCTAAGTGTACCACTACGGCTTTTATTTTTCCATTATCACATATATTAGATTTCAAAATTTTTTTTCTTCAAATTATTTCCGTAAACTCTACTCATGAAAAGATCTTAAGGGACTGGCCAGTTTTACAGCACCATTTACTGACATGAAAATGTTATATTGCCAGCCTACCCTTCATTACACTCAAGACTTACCAAAAACCTTGTCTGTGCTACATTCTGCAATACAGCCTCCCAAAAATACGGGTAGACAAATGACCATACTGTACTACACTTTTGCATATTAAAAAGCTGCCCTCTCTGCCCCTCTAACAGAAGTCAAAAAAATGTTTATATTAAGGGCAAAAATATGCATTTTTATTATTATTCTATGTAAACTCAAAACTATCTATAGCTGTCTAGCAATATTTCATGTCCCATATATCCACTTGCTAATACTACAATAAATTATACTTGTTATTTAATATAATCACAGTGTATCCCGTTCTTCCACAGAACAAACGGGTCCAGCTACAGAAGTAACAAAATGCAGTTCAAGTGACCTGGGCATGAAAAAAATTACGTAATGAACAATCCACTGCCATGCAAAGACCTCAGGTCTAACATCAGCATCTGTGAGTAGCTGTCTCAAAGACTGTTTGATATTCTCTGCTGCAAAGGTGCTGTTTGGCTTTGCTTACTAATTTCAACCTCTCTTACCCTTTCTCATAAATCAACAGGCCCAGGTTTTGGTTCACACACACACAGACCAGTCATGCATATGCACGACACACTCAACTGATGTAACTGAACTAAGAGTTAATTTATGCATTGGAGCAGCTTAGCAATGTGTGAAAAATGTCTGCTGCTAGTATCCCCTCCCTCCCCACCTTGAAGTGTAAAGGGCTCCTTAATTGTTGTTTTAACCTACAGGAACACTGTTCCTTTGGCCAGTGGCTGTTAATGGAACAGAACTGGCAATTTCCTTACTCAGCTGAGTGTAGATTTGTCACACATGGATTAGCACTGTAAGCAATCACAATAAAAATTTGAAGTGATAAATCGTTCAAACAGAGACACTTTGGGCTGACAGAATGTCCCTAAACCTCCTCCGTATAATTGTGAATAAACTTCTACTTCTTCTGCCATCATCCATGTCTTGTTCCCTCTTATCATCCGTGCATCCTCTTGCAGCAGGTACCAGTTAGTAAATGGATCAGCTCTGTGTATTAGGTGAGAAGTAAGAACATTCAAACTTTGAAATTATCAAGTTTTAATCAGATCTCCTGTTCTTAGTTTCTTCTCATACAAACAGGCTCAAGATCACATACGTGCTTAAGAAAACGCTTAAGACAGTGTTTAGCTCAGCACGGCTGTGAGTCCTAACAGAAAAGGACACTGAGGCATGTCTGCATGTCATTCTTTGCATGGTTTCTAAAATATAGCCAACAGTTTCCCAGACCAGATTTCTTAATCTAGCAATTCTTAACCAGCTCACCTCCAGAGAATCAGCACACAGACATCTTAGTGAATGTCACCAGTAACTGATTCTGCATGATGTAGCAAAAACACCCCTACACACCCAGTCCCAAGAAACCAAGGGTTTGACCAGCTGTGACATACCAAGCAATAGCATCTGACAGACAAAAGATTCAATAAAGACTAAAGACAGAGAAAATAAAAACTATGACAAAGGTTAATGTTGAAACAACGATACATTTGGTGTTGCTGTTCATCTCATGTTTAATGACATGAAGATATTTATGTTTCCTAACTTCTATGGAAATCTATTACCAGGACACATGGCATAGATCTCTGTAGCCTCAGGAGCTGCATATTACACTCAAGGATGGAAAATAATGCTGACATGGTGCTATTTCTCCCTGAAGGCCTCAAGGAAACAGAAAGAAACCTTAAGAATCACCACATTATTTTGGGAAACATTGCGTATCTGCAATGTGGAATTGCTCAAACCTCACTGGGATTCAATATCTAATTAATGCAGCAAAGTAAGAGCAAACACACTGACCAACAACCACAGAACAGACCAAGGACCTCCAGATTGAAACCCAAGGGCTGACACAGCTTGAAATGCAGATTCAGAACCTTTGCAACAGGCTCATAACTTCTGTAGATATAGACAAAGAACTTTCCAACACAAACACTGGCAGGTAATATTAATATAATTTTTCAGAACAACAAGCAAAATCAAAGATACAATAAATTTTCTTGCAGCTTTTCATCATTTCCAGAAAACAAGCAGCCTGACAGGATTGCTGGTCTTTATACATATTGATAGGTAAAGGTAGACGCAACCAGTGTGTAATAAGAGTACTTTTAAAAGGGGAGGGGGAAAACTCTAAGTATTAAAATATCAACCAGAAGATAAAGTAATCAAAAGTAAAGTGAAAAGGATATGAAAAAATACATATTCCCTACAATACTTCAGTTTAGCATCAAATGCAGCTTCTAACCTGCCCTTGGTGACACTGCAGAAGACAGTGTTAACGTAGAACGAGCAGGTGTTAAGTGCAAATGCATGTGCCATGCAATTGGCTACAAGGAAGATCAATAAGGAGCTAGAGCATTATATTTCACATACTGTAACTGTCATGCCCATTACACAGTATTTGAACATCTTCGCAGGCCATTTCAAAATTGTTGATTCTTGGTATTTTTTACAGAACCAAATTATTTTCCAGAGCTTTTATTAGCACAACAACTACTATGAAATTCTAAAAGCACTTACAAACTTGGTGAAATCTGAAGACCTTTACAGCCTTCCAACACATCATATGTACATATCTGCAGAATGCATAACTCTATTCTTCACTCCAGAATGAAAAGACAGGAAGATGGTTTAAAGCCTTACAGATAAAAGGGAACATATTTCACCAGGCACACAGCTGATGTATTTTAAAGGAGATAATTATAAAGATAATTCTTGAGAGTATGTGCTACAATTAGCAAAATCACTGCCAAAAGAATGCACCAAAGGAAGGGGTATGCCAGTCCCCTGGGCTTCGGCTGCAGAAGCAGCACCAGACTTCTTGCCTCTGCTCTTCTGTCTTTGTGCTTTGCCCTTTTCAAGAACATGATAAACTCAAAGTTTCCTTCAATTTCTCACTAGAGGAGGCTTTGAGCAGAAGCGTTGTGCAATTCTCCCTCCTCTCCCCAACACAACTTAAAGGTAACCATCACTGATGTGTAATCATGGTTACAACAAAGTCACTATCAAGGTCTTTCCACAACTGAGATGTCATTTTTCAAGACACACAGGAGAACAGTGTTAATACAGTTGCATCACTTTTTACAATGTATTTTAAAGGACATAAAAATTAGAGATCATATTATGCACATAAATTTAACACAACAAAATTTGTACGAGTGTATTTAGTGAGGAGAAGCGCAACTTTTTACACAACTGGACCAGATAATCCTTGAGGTCCCCTTCTAACCTGGTATTTTAGGATTCTATGATTTATAAAGAGTGACCTGTGTAATAAATGCACAGACACTGGTTTGTATTTATTACATACTAATTTCCTAACTTTGCATGCACTACACCATCGGTCCCTTGATGAAACGCTCACTTAGAAAACCTAAATACTACAGTTGTTGACTTAACTTTATAATAAGACAACTATTAATGAAATACTGTTGAATTTTGGCATATAAACTCGAGAATGATATTGCTATACAGTTTTCTGAGAAAAGGTGGGGTTTTTTTCAACAAAAGATATTTAAAGAAACACCTCATTGTGAACAATTCAGACTTGGTTCATTTTGAAGCTTGAAGGCTTTGTTTTGTTCACAGTCTCCGAAATAAGCCACATGGGGAGCAGAAAGCTAACATCTAAATGTTAAATTGGCAGGCAACAATTAGCAAAATTCAGAGTCTGAAATATTGGACAAGTTCAGACCAGAAACAGGGACCACAATTGAAAAGAAAGGATAATTAGGCATTGGACGAGACACCCCTGTGAAACATGAATTCTCCCTCGTGGGAATTTTTTTTTCTATTAAGTTTGGAAGTTTTTCTAAATGAGTGGTTCCCAAACTGTTTAAACCAGCAGACTTCAAAGAATCATCCATAGCTCTTTAAGAAGTTCTGCACATACAGCCTAACCAAATAAACTGGAGGCAGCAGAGCCACACTGACTGAAAGTCTGATGCATCTCGTTCCTCAGTTTGGTTTTGATTCATCACTTTGCCAGTCACCAGTGGTCAGTGAACCAGATCTCGGTGTTAGAAATTCTCTTCTGCCTCGCAATCCAAAAAATCAGGAGTTAGTTGGGATCTGTATTTCACACTACTAAGAACATTTGCAGTGGTAACATAAGGTTAAAGAACTACAGCTAAAAGAAGGGCTACTCACATTTTATTCTTAAGCCATCTTTGCATAACATAAATAATGTTAGGGTATACTAAGAGGCAAAACACAAGAAAGCACTGATGTGCTGTGAAAGAAGTAGATCTCTGTTAAGCCATTTTCTTTGTGCCAAATCCAGGCGAATTTCATAATGCAAATCAACATTTTGCTTAAGAATACATTTGTTGAGCAAACTTAAGAACTCCTACATTTTCAAATAATGCTGTTTTAATAAAGCTATTCTACTTATGAAAAGGCTAATACTTAATTTCCAGTTTTCATTTCTATTATTTGCATATACAGACCTTATTTCTCGTTAACTTTTCCCCTCACTTGCAATGTTCAGGTGTGATTTTGCCGAGCAGCACTACTCAACTAAAATGGAAATGCACAAAAATTACTTCTTGAGTATTCTTTGTACATTTGTTCAGGGAAAACTCTTGCCTGTCCTTTCTTCTCATACACTTATATTCGTAACTGGCCTAAGATTCTAGATAGTCCTACTGCTACCTCTGCCCGTATTTTGAGAATGTGAAGTAGTACATTAACAACAAATCTTTTCAAAATCATCTCTTCCCTTCTCCATGCTATTCTCAAATACAGGCTGGATTTCTGAAGGTGGAAAAAAGAGAGGCTGGCACACAGAGGACCATTCCAGATTTAAACCATTTCAACTCTCCTTTGCCCTACTTGCTCCCTTCTGCTGACAAAATATCCTAGACTTATGCTACTGCATGTTTCTTCTGCCAAATTTAATAAATGAACAATTCCTACCAAGAGTACTAACTCACTCTAGAATGGCTTGGATTTGTTGTCTAAACAAAGGAAGAAAAGGGGCAGCCATACAGATCCACAACGTACTAAAGCTGTAGCAGGCTGATAGGAACACACAGACGTGTTTAATGAACTGCGTGGTGACGCTCAAAATTGAATCCATGAAATGACCCAGTACGAAAAAGCACCAAATAACTTCTGATTGTATTTTTAAGTAAATATCTGTATATGTTATATAACAACACTATCAAAAAGCCCACAGTAAATTAGTACAAATGAAGGAACAGTGAGAAAACATAAAAACCTTTTATATAAAGAGATACAAGCACACAAAAAATAATCCTAACATGGAAGTACAACTTGACAAAGAGAAGGATTGTTCTGAACTATCATAAAATTAAAGGCACACAGGGAAGTCTACATCCAACTGAAAATACTGCAGACACCTTAAAATCTAAACTCTCTTGCTTCCTTAGAGGATATGTCAAAGACAACAATAAATAAATTTCACTTCCTTCAGAATATCTACAAGGACTGGAGTCAACAATTTGATAATTTGATACAGTGGTTTTGTATATTGGGGTACTCTCAACCTGAAATTCAAAAATCTAGGCCACCCTTTCTGACACGTAGCCTGCATGTCTGTGTTAAAACCATCTGAGTGACAGCAGCTCAGCTGCATTAATAAGGAAGGCTGAGGGCAAGGAACTGACATGAAGAGAAAGCTGCCAGACCCACCTTTGTTCTTATTTGCTGCCTTAACATGCTGTATTACTTCCCCATTTACAATGGAATTGCTTCAGCAGTAACCAGAATTCAAGAAGGGCTGAATGAAAAAAGAATGAACAATGCAGGATTTTTAAAAAATATTCAAAGGGAGGATTTTAAAATTAAATAACAGACAACTGCAAGAGCTTATGCCTCACATTTAGCACTACATATGCTGCAATTCCCAACTAAACTAGTGACAAAGGCTTGATAGTCTCCATGCAGAGCTGAACTTCCATATGAAATATACCTTGAACCACTGTTAGTTGAGCTAATTCATTATGTAAGAATTCCATTAAATTTTTACTTAGCAGTTTAACTGAAAAAAGACTACTGTTACTTAATAATTTTGGGAACCCTTAACTTTTTCAGCCCCTGCATTTGGAAAGAACCATGATGAGGATCCCTACCCACAGCACTTATTCAGGAACCTTTTCTTTTTATTTCCATCACAAGATTTAAGCAAAATCCTTTCCAGCTAGACAAGTGCAAAAAAACCCCAAGTACTGTTTAACTCAGAATTCCTACCCTTATTTTCATACAAAGCAGACTAACTTTGAACATCATGACAGCAGAGAGATCACCTTTAGCACGCATATGAGTTGTTCCTCTAGAACAGTGATCTGTACCAAACTTCATGAAGCGCTAGAACAGGCTCCTAAAGCCTACCACTGGCAAAAGATACTGTACTCTAATTTCTGTAGCTCCTCATTCCATTTCTCTTTTTTTGTTAAGTTGACAAGTTAAGTGTTCTGTGCTTACAAGTTTTCAATAGCCTATTACAAAAAGACTCGAATTTGTTTGCATTACGCACCACGGGGATTAAAAAGGAGTTAATATATATCTATTCAGAACTATTGTGCAGAAAATAGCTGTGTTGTACAGGGCTTAGGCTGTGACCCGCTTAACTTTATTCATAGAATGCACAATCCATCACGTACAAAAACAGAGGAAAATGTGAGGTGTTGGTAAGTACCGCTGTTAGCGAGAAATTCTGCTAATTATTACACCAAATAAGCATAGTCAACAGGCCAGAGCTGTGAGAGGGCATGTTTCAGGGCATTAAATGGCTGCCTGGGATGGAGATGAATACATTACACTATGCCCTTTAACAATAAAACAATTTCCTGACACTCGCCAGCGGAGGAGCTCCGCGCGCAGAGCAGCGCGGCTGCCCGGGGCTCCGCGGCGCCGCAGTGCCACCTGGCGGCCTTGCGGTGCCACCTGGAGGCGTTGCGGTGCCACCCGGCGGCCCTGCAGTGCCACCCGGCGGCCCCGCGGTGCCACCTGGAGACGCTGCGGTGCCACTTGGCGGCCTGCGGTGCCACCTGGAGACGCTGCGGTGCCACTTGGCGGCCTTGCGGTGCCACCTGGAGGCCTTGCAATGCCACCTGGAGGCGTTGCGGTGCCACTTGGCGGCCTTGCGGTGCCACCTGGCGGCCCTGCGGTGCCACCTGGACGCGTTGCGGTGCCACCTGGCGGCCCGCGGTGCCACCCGGAGACGTTGCGGTGTCACCCGGCAGCGTTACGGTGCCACCTGGCGGCTTTGCGGTGCCACCTGGAGACGTTGCGGTGCCACCTGGAGGCATTGCAGAGCCACCTGGCGGCGTTACGGTGCCACCTGGAGGCGTTGCGGTGCTACCCGGGGCCCTGCGGTGCCACCCGGCAGCGTTGCGGTGCCACCTGGAGACGTTGCGGTGCCACCCGGCGGCCTTGCGGTGCCACCCGGCGGCCCCGCGGTGCCACCTGGAGGTCCTGCGGTGCCANCGGCGTCGCGGTGCCACCTGGAGGTCCTGCGGTGCCACCCGGCGGCCTTGCGGTGGCACCCGGCGGCCTTGCGGTGGCACCCGGCGGCCCCGCGGTGCCACCTGCGCCGCGCCGCTGCGGCCGCCTCCCGGGAGCCGCAGGCAGCACACGCCGGCAGCGCCCGGCCCGGCGGGGTCCGCAGAGTGCGGCCGAGGAGCGCGCTCCTCGCCAGGAAAATGCCGACGAGGCGCGGTGACCGGGAGAGCGGCTCCTCCTCGTGCTGTACAACTCACACACACGCGCCCCTAAGTACCTGCTAACACTTTACACACAGCTTTATTACAGCCTGCTCTTACAGTCCAAGCCAGTATGTATTAAAGCCTATACTATGCACTGGAAGCTTTGGACAATTTTGATTTTAGGAAAATATTTAATCAACTAAATTTTTTTATTATTTTTTTTTTTACCCCCCTCTCATTTGAATGGTCACTTATCATTACTATTTTTATCTGGAGTGCTTTCAGAGCTTAATAAAGTGTTCTAGAGGTTCCAAAATTGCACATTTTCCCATTCCTTGCTTGCATGCTGACACTTTGTATAGTTCTGCCACGGTATTTATTGTCACCACAATGGACTTACAGCCATCTCCCATCTCCGTTACCCTGGCTCTCTTCTGCTGATCAGTGCTGCAGCTCAGCGTTGAAGTTTATGCAAACAAACCAAACTTTGCAGCACAACCGCACTCATGAAAAGCCCTGAAAAGGTTGAAATACATTTCATGATGAATATAAATTAATGTGTGAATACCAGCCCAATTGTCTACCAAGTAAAAAGATTAGGTTACATGCTTAGACCAAGTTAAAAGCATAGATTGCAAAAAAGGATGCTAGTACAATCCCTGCTGATAATGTCTGCATTTTTATTTCACAACATTTTTACAGGAAAAGGCAAGAAAAAGTCTATGTTCTCTAGCCATTTAGCACATGGACACAATTTATTTATGGACACTCTATATATTGATGAACAAATTTAAAATGCTACATCTGAACCCCATATCTATCATCATGAAATGAATAGCAATATATTAATACTTTATAGTACTAATTTCAGCAGAAAATCACCCTCAACCAAGCTTCCTATTACTGGCATTAAATTTCCATTACTCAAATCTCATTACTCCCAATTTCATGTGCTTCATTAAACTAAACAAAAATAATGTACTTTAGCATATGTAGAACTGTATACTACAAAACAAGGAGGGAAAAAAAAATCAACAACACCCATAAGGCAGACTTACTGCTACAGGAGGACACCAAATGTCTGTTCTGATTGAAATATAACTTGTATCACAAGGTGCTTAGAGGTTGCTTTAAAAATAATTTCTCCAAATTCTGAAGCCGCAAGGAGAAGCATGAGGAGCAAGAATGAAGAGGAGGAATAACAGCTTTTACAATATTGCTCATGAAAACATTATTCCGGCTGCAACACACTGACAGTTGCAGAGTTTGTGTAATTTGATTTCCCTACCACAAACTCAGTGAAATGGAAATATAAAACTTTGCTAAAGTTTTGTATATTCTCAGGTCCTGACCATTACACGGTCTAGACTTTGAGGGTTATATGATGAACACAGAATCTCACTCAGTTATGTATCTGCATCAGGAAACCCTGAAATTATGTGTGATGAAAGACGTTTCTGAAGCTAAAATGCTCATTTTGATCGTTAGATTAGGGCAATATGACGACACGGACTAAACCTTCCATTGTGTTAGGCAAACAGTTATGATGTAAAGTGCATAAATACTGCTAAAAAGCCCTTAGAAATCCAAATTTAGTACTAAAAGCCCTTAGAAATCCAAATGGGAGAAGCTTCACTCAGTGAGTGGGCAGCACATTGTAAGTTTGGAAACATTTATTGTAAATATACTTTAATTATTTGAATCTATACCCTACTTTAGGCTCTAAACTACTGCTGCTGCAAGAATCAACATTGTCCCTACTTTAAATAGGAAGTGAAAAAAGGAAGATAAACTTGTCCCTAATGTATCACATAGAATTCTCCTCGTGGCTTCTCAAATTGCTCTTCCAGACTCAAAGAAAGTACTTGTACTTTCTGGAGCACTTTCATTGCTCTGACACCTTGGAAAGCTCAAATGAGCAGAGTGGAGGGAAGATGTGCTGATACAAAGCAATGAAAAACGGTGAGGAAGTACAGAGACCACGAGAGAGAGAAGGCAGCATTAACAGCAAAAACCAAGTGTAACCCCCTGTTTACCATAGCAATGAACAAAAAAGTCCAAAGTCTGATGGTCACTGACGTATTGTTCTCCAAGCTTTTAAGAATGTGTTGTTTTATTGTTTTTTACCATAACACTACCTTATTTCAAACATAGAGGCTGTGTTAGAAAGAAAAAGGATTTAAACTAGAGTAATTCCTGATCAGCATGTTAGAAGTTTTAATCCAAAAAGATCCCAAACTAGTAGTTGCCTTGAAAAACACACGTAGATAATCTACTCCAAAACAGATATTGTTTCTTAAGGATCTTGAGATGTGCAGCCCTCTGAAAGCCAGGGGCATGCTCCTGTACTGGATTCCAGATTCAACCTGAAATTTAAATGCTGCATAATTTCCAGTTCTTGATATCCAAGAAACAAACAAGGAATATGTTTCAAGTTTTAGACAGTGGATTGAGCCCACTTGGGTTTATCTTCAGTGCAGTCCCCATTCAAAACATCTCAGCTCACATCCACGGGCATCAAGTTACCAACATTCTAGCTCTGTAGCCCACATCAATTTTACAGCCACAGAGGAATGCTCCTCAGAACAGCTATCACCTGCAAAACTTTTTCCCTCAAAGTAAAACTCCTCCAAGAGAAGAGGACTCATCACATTAAATTTCTGTCACTTTCCTTTTGCAAAGCATATCATTCACATATTTGCAGGAATATAACATTATTTCCCTCTTAAAATATACCAGCCCTTTCTTCCACAGGTTTAAGATTGTTTCCTTAAAAGCTGTAAAAATATATTTGCCCTTATAGCTCAAGAAACACTTGACTGACCAAAGCTCAACTGGTCATATGCCTTAGATATTCCAGATATTCATAATTATTCATATTCTCAAATTATGCAGATTACTCATGGACATTGATTGGATACCCATGCCAAAGCCACTGCTAAGAAAGGAATTGCCAAGCATCTTTTCAACAAGACATTTCCCTTATCCACTTCCAAAGCATTATCTGTGCCATAAAATATTGAAACAAAACAAAACCCAACCTTACTGATGATTTAAAGCAACAAATTCTAGAATTGTGGTCTATGTTCTCTTTTGCTGTTGCAAGAAAATGAACATATGAAAAAGTGGTTTGATAGCACTCAATTTTACTTCATTTTCATTATTAACTTGTTTTAATTACATGGCATGACAGATCATTAAATGCAAGCAGGTTCATCATCGTAATACAAGCTTCATACAGTATTTCAAAAAAATTGAATTTACTGTCACCATTGTTTTATTTCTTTCCTATAAGTGAAAGCTATCTGAAATGCATTTAGAAAGATAAAAACCTCTAACAAAATTAATATGCTCTTCAGTATAAAAATTGTTACCCTCTGCTTCTGATAAAGTAATTTCCTTTCAAAATTATGTTGGAATCAAGCATTACCTATTTTAACAAGTCCAGCACAAGGAATACCAACTGTTCTACAATCATAATTTGCAGGTTCTCTCAAAAGCCAAAACAAGGGCACATAAACAAATATCCTGCACTTCAAAAACTCTGGAATCAATAAAATGGATTTACTTCTATGAAACTGCTCAGCAGGGGAGAGGGCAGGAGGACTTCTTGCTTTCATCAACTCTTTCAGGCATAGGCACAGTACAACTTTCTTTAGGACACAGCTCTCCAGACAGCTCCTATGTCAGAAAATTCAATGTAAAACTGAGGTAAGGCAATGTAGAGTGAATCTGGGCTTTTGGTAACAGGTTAAAATCGACTTTGGTTAATATTAAGCATTTAGTTATTACCCAATTATCAATTCTTATTTCTGAACTCAGTAATTGTTCTTGCATTATGGTAGGTATGGAGTGATACTGGCACCTAGAGATTACACCAATAACATCTTGAAAATTGTCTTGTATGACAGCAGATCATAATATGTCTTACAGAGAAACGCTGCTAGTTATTAATAAAAAGTTGTCCTATAGAAAGGTATACTATATCACACTGGGGTTTTTCCACCTTACTGCAGAGACAGTCTCTTTTCTGCTGTCAAAATGCTTTTGCTATATGTAAATATTTAATGTTATTACCATCATTCACTCAGTGCTCATATTGTCTGTTCAAGCATCTATTACTGTCTGCTAGATACACTTGAGGATAACACTTATTCATGTCTCCTGCTCAGTCACATGCAGGCCCCACTTCTCAAGGATTCTTCAAAGTTCCATAATTTATTAAACACCACACAAAGGCTTGTATCGTGCGCAGGATTTTACTTGTGCAAGTGTAAGCACTGAATGCATCGAAAAGGCTGCAGCAAGACTGAACTTCTATCCAGGGTTCTGTAAGCAATTTAAATCACAGAAATAAATTCTACATTTCCTGAACTCTAAGGTAAGAACTATAGATCTTAACAGAAGGGTATTGAGTGCATTTAGTTAATTTAATTCTCTGAAAGGAAATAAACATCAGTGGCCAGTTTCACACCTAGTTGTACTTGCATGCAGCACAATTTTTTTTGTATTTATCTAAATTCATAGCCTTGCATCTAATATATATATATCTTACATATGTAATACAAGATTTTATCACCAATACTACCATTTGATATAGCTTCCAGTAAAATATGATAAGAAATCAGCTTTCTAAGTCACAAAAGTCCTATTAAGACAGACAAGAAGAATCGCCAGAGTCCTCAAGCAGGACAGTCTCTCTAATGGTTTGAAAAAAGGTTTTGTTTCAAATTTCAGTTTTCGTTTAGACAAAGTATTTTTTAGGTTTTTTTT
>VWPU01006089.1:0-165345 GCA_013398955.1 Callaeas wilsoni
TATATATATATATAATATATGTGGGTAGGTATGTTAAAAACAACAAAAACACACACACAACACTCTCCCTTAAAAAAAAAAAAATCCTAAACAAATAAAGCTGTTATCCAAAGGTGGAGCTGCACCTTGTGGAACAAGCTATTTCTGTTATTAGCACCTTTCACTGTATAAAAATAGTGACCTTAAATTAGGCAAGGAAATGATGAATCTGTGGCATTGCCAGGTCTATTGTTTAGAAGCCCAAGCATGTCATCTCTGTGATGAGGCTGCATTTGAGCAAGCATGGAATAAGGGTCACAACACCGATCCCAAAATAGGACTTCTTTTCTTGGATGAAATCCCAAGGCCAACTTGAAATTGCATGGTGACTTTGAGGGTAAAGTCTTCTAACAAGCATAATAGTACAGTGGTTACTGTGGAAATAGAATATTGAGCTCTAATGCATATGGTTTGTGAATCTTAACTAACCCTTCAGACTGAGAGACCGTTCCTTTTATTTTGCTTGTTTGACAGAATTGGTGGGGGAGTAAAACAAAAACAGAATGCACAATTTCTGCCCCTGGACAACCTTGAACTTGTCTATTGTTTTGCCTTTAATGGGTAACCTTTATAAAGTATGCATCTGTTTAGGGGTTTAATGAAGTTGAAGTCAAGCTGTGGAATAGAAAAGGGTCAGTATTTTCTTTAGAGGTACATAAAGAAGCTTTTCTATTTCAGCACTTCATACTATTGCTTTCTTACTTAAAAGCCTCAGAAAGGACTTGAGCCAGCAATGGGAATTTCTGTAGGGCTCAATGACTCGTCCGTGCTAGCAAGGATGGTTATTTTAGTCTCCTGAGTTTCTGAGAACTAGCTCTGATGTTTGTTTGCAAGGAGCCTTGCTGCCCTATGCAATGTTCCTTTCTGTTTCATCTCTGAGTAGCGTTTGGTTTAGCGTTCTGAGCACAGGGCTACAAGCCAAGATTTCCCAGTTTCTAATTTTGGCTCTGCCTTTTACATCATCTTTCAACTGAAGCAAGTAGGTTCATTTCTCTGCTTTGCTTTCCTTAACTGTAAAATGGGGCTAGTAATGCCTTATAGCCATGTGTGAAGATTAATTACCTAACTCCAGTTGACTGGTGCTTTCCTTTTATTTGGAAAGCATTTTGTGGCCATAAAATGCTGTCCAAGTGCTTATTTTTATCTGCACAGTGAGCAACTAGCTTAACTGGTAAAAAATCCAGTGGATTTATGATGTGCTATCCTGACTTCCAGCTGTACTGCTGCTGCTGAGATTCCGAACCATGGGAATAGTGGTGTCAAGTGCAGTAAAACATTAGCCATCCACACTGATTGAATGGAAAGGTTTTTGTACTAAATCAATGCGTTTAAGTAACACGCCAAATACTACTTTCTTTTTTTGCTTGAGTTCAGCAGTTCTTTTCCTCCCTCTGTAGATGAAAGTGCCTATGTAATGATTTTATGGGTCATGGTCAGGAAGAAACTGCTATTAAAAAGTGAACTTGAGGGACAGGAAGAAAATGAGCATCATTGTCATTAACAGGCCATTTCAGAAGGGTTAGGTGAATAGTGTGATGGATGAAAACCATGTTCTTCTGCCAGTGCTTGGAAAGTACCAGTGAGTCTGTGCACTGGTCATCATAAAATTAGGGTCTTGCAGACTGTCAGCTCTATAGGTAACAATTAAACCAGAAGAATACTACATTTTCACCAGGTTAATCTAACCATTAATAAAATCCAGAGATGGAGATAGTGATATTTCCAAGTTATGTGTTTACCTGGACTTAAGATTTTAGTAGCATTTTTTTCATTTTAAATGAAGGTAATCTGTAATTGCAACTCTTAACATACCCCATCACAAAGCATAATCATAAAGCATAATCATGTGCCGGCAATGATGAATATATAATAATGTTATCCCATTTGACTTTTACTGCCAAAATAGGAAATATATTAAAAACTGCCTGGGTTGAAACCAAGTTCTTAAATTATTAAACTGAAGTAATTCTCATGGATCTGATTTGTTTTCCATGTTTTGTTCACATAGGCCTTCTTCCAGAATATTGTTAAGCTTAGGCTGGGTTTGACAGGACTGCTTGTATTTTCTTATGTGCATCAAAGCATTCTGGACACTAAGCTTTTGATCCAGCTTTGAATACTGGATTTCACTATGTGCTGTCCTGAAAACAATTGCTCAAGGCTAGTGTCCTCTGTGCAGTGGAATTGCTCACCATAGTAAAGACTACACCATTAAGTTTGGATTGGAAGTATTAGCCCCCAGTTCATGAGAGCATTTCATGCCTATGGTTGATTTATTTGATTTTCATGTGTTTACATGACACTTAGATCTATAATAAGAGCAGAATATATTTTCCCAGGAAGCAGTTCTGTACTGGTCCTAGTCCAATTCTGTGAAACCATTTCCTACAAAAATAATAAATGACTTTGGCTCCACACTTCTGTGTGTCTGGGATACAGCACAGGAGCATGCAGTACAGAACATTAATTTAAATTTTTTATTAAATCTTAGCATTTTCCTGTCCCGAAGAATAAAAAAATATATAAATTTTAAAAAAAATAAAAGAAGCAGAGCAAGGATAGAAGTTACTTCACTGAAAGAATCTCTTTGGTTTGTATTTGGACAACATCTAGCTCAGGGGCTAATGAAGCTCTGGTCTATGACCCGAGCATCAGACTGCTGCCACAGCAAAATGTCCTTTCAATGCACTCTGGAGAGCAGTCAGATGCTGTAGTCAGTTGGATCCTTTAAAGACTGGGGCAGAGAAAAGCTTCCTGTGAATCAGTAAAATGTCTCAGAAATACATCCTGTCTTCTTAACTTTTCCTACTCAGTGCAGCAGTGGAGCTGTTCTGTTGGGGTATAACAAAGAGAGAAATCACTACTGAATATGTTTGAGCAACCCCAGAGCTTCACTTTAAGTTAAACCCCCTTTTGCTTGTGATAAAGTGGTATGTATTAAGTATTTGTGCTTTGTAACCTTTAATGTTGGACTCATTTCACAAAAGCACTTTGCTATCTCCCACTGATTTTAATCCTAGATTTTAATTAAAATGGTAGCATCTTAAGGATGAGATGCCCTGAGTATCTTGAGAGTCTGGACCTCTGAATCCAGACCCATGTATGCAAGAGTCTGTGGTGCTAAGACTTAAATATCAACTGTATCTTACTGAAGACCCCTAGGTAAAATATTTCAGAGGAATTCAGAGCAACACATTTAAATTGTCTGTAGAAGAAAAGCTTGATGGTAAAGTCCACATGTAAAAAATTCTAGAACTATTGTAAGATGCTGTTTTTAATATGGTGAATCTGATCTATGTCTCTGAAGGAGAGAGCAAAGCTAACAGGTAGTTCTCAAATTTCACTCTTTTCAGTTTGCCTAGAAATGGCAAGATCTCAGAGCACTTTGTTCAGCAAACCTGAACAAAGTGGACCAGAGTTTCAGCAGTAAGTGTGAACATCTGTCATTGGCAGGTTGTTAGTCAGCTTTTTTATACTTTATCTTCATTATACTTTTTTTTTTTCTCCTCCTGATTCCTGTTACAGCATTGTTTTTTCTCATGCAGTAGAGATGTCGTCTCTCTGGGTACAATTCTACCCTGCCAAGGGGGAGTTGAAATCAAAAATCCCTCAGATACGGAGGGGAGGAGTTGTTCAGTAGTATTGTGCAGCCGCTGTTGCCAGGCTTGTACCCACTTGAAAAGTGTGGGCTCTTGAACTTGGCTGCCTGACACGTCCAGCTGATGTGGGCTGGCCTAGCATCTGCTGCATTCATTGTGTTTAATGCTGCATCCATCTGTTTTCTGTCAAAGCCACTGCCAACAAATTACTAATCTATTAGAGAAACATGGAAATAAGATTGCACTCCTCATTCCTGGCAATTCCTCTTGTATTTTGTTTGGCTTTTATTTTGCCCTTTTTTTTTTTTTTGTGGTCTGAGAAAGGTATAAGAATAGCTAGTACTTGAGGTATTGAGGAAATGCTTAGGGAAAAAAAAACATGGAAAAAACCACTGAAGCTTGTTTTCCTTACTAAAAAGATACGACTTCCCTGTGCTCTTGGATGTGTATCCCTGGAGATGAATGATTAGGAGCTATTTTAACTGAGCCACGTATTTTTATGTGTGTATGCTGAAAAAGCCAAAGCACCAAAAATTAAATTTTTTTGTCCCAATTCAAAATAGCATCAAAACAGCGGTAGTGTTTTAGCATTGATGTTTGCTCCTCCACGCGTGCTGCTGAATGTACTTCGTAGACCCTAAATGACAAAACAAATTGGCTTTATGCAAATTGGACTGACAGTAGCTCCCAGTGATCATGGATATCAGGTGTGCTAGTCTAGGGAGAGAATTTGCTTCACTTTGGGAAGTAGTGTTGCTAATAGCATGTACATAAGATGGGCTAACTGCTGTGCATAATCTTTGAGAGCACATATACACCATCCTGCTGTATTACATTTTTCTTGCACAAAGCAGCTGGAAACCCAGAGCAACATCCGAGTTGTATGCTGCTGCCTGTAACACATAGCAGAGCAGTGTGAAACTAGTCAGCCCTGTAGTCACTTATGCTGCATCAGACGCGTGGCTTGAGCAGGCCTCAGCAACCAAAACTCTGGCTGGCGGTGATGGCTCACTGAACAGAGAATAGTCAGCTGCCAGCAGGCAAGCCTAGAGGAGGAGGAGAAGTGACAGGGCAGTCTTAAGACAGCATAAAGCTGACTCTGGAGCCTTTCATCTCTGTTGAACCACATATTGGGGATCCTTCCATGAGGACCTCCAGGCAGAAACTTGGATTTTAAAGCAGAAGAGAATGGTTGCTTCATTTCCTTGGGAAGCGTAGGTCTCATACGTTCTCGCCGAGGAGATCTTGTAGTAGAGTGAGTCAGTTACGGGGTGGAGAGAAGATCAGCGAAAGCACAGCAGCAGGAGCATATGAATTAATTATGTGTGCATTCAAATGATGGATGAATATGTTTATTTTAAATACAAACGGGAGTTGGATGTCACCAACTCCTCTGCCTGGTAGCTGAGGCCTGAGGAGAGGCATGGCTGATCTGCACATTCAGAGGAAGAGTCCAAGGGCTTCTGCCTTCGAGTAAGCGTGGGAATATCTCAGAGCAGTCAGGAAACTCTGCTTTGTGGCATCCCACAGGGAGGGGATGGGTCATGTTTCAACTAATCTGGATGAGATGGAAATGAAGACAAGTCAAAACTGATGACTGAAGTAGTGCAATGTGATACGTTTCCTAAAATAGTTTTCTATCGTATCTTTAGCCTTCTTTTTTTTTTTTTTTCTCTTTCTCATGCTGCTTGGGTTTGTTTCTGTAACACTGCATGCTGTATACTCGATTTTTTGTGAGATTTCAACATGACAGGAAAATCAGCACTCAAATGAGTTAAGCTGCTGGAAGCGGAGCACTTTACTCCAGTGACAACACAGATTGGGTTCAGCCAGGTTTTCATGCCGTCCTTCGTAAGGCACCTATTTATATTAGCATCTTTGTACTATTGCTCCTTACTTGTGTAAGACTAGTTTTCTCACAGGAGGTGCACTGTAAGCTACCACCCCTTCTGCTGGCATAGCCAAACTGAGCTTACTAGGAAAGCAGGGTGGGGCAGGAGAGAGCAGGAATCTTTCTCGGACCCCAGCAGTTATCCCCACCAAATCATCTCTGACTTAAATGGGCAGAACAGTTAGGAGCAAGAAGCCTGTTGCTGAAACTGCAGAAAGACAAAGGAATGAGAACATGAAATTACAAAAATAAGATTCTCCCTTGAACTTATGTAATGGGCTACTTATATGCCACATCTCTCTCTACTGCATAAGGCAGTCATGTACGTTGTGCTGTCCTGTTAACCCTCTGGAGGTTGTGCTTTTCTTTATTTCCTGTTGCCTCATAACATCTATTAGACAGAAAATGTTTCAGGGTACATGAAAATCAGGTTCATAGGATCATTCAGGTTGGAAGGGTGCTCAAGAGCTGTCCTTGGCTGGCCTTGTATTCAAATCAGGGTCATATAATGAATCAGACCAGGTTACTCTTGGCTTTATCCAAGAGTTATTTATGGGTTTCGAAAACCTCCATGCACGGAGTCTGTGTAACCTCCTTGGGCAGTTTGTTCCACTGCTTCTCTGTCCTCATGTGTAAAAATCTTGTCCTGACTTTGAGGCCAGCGTGGGTCACTTTAGTTCACATGTGTAAGTTCTGCAGCTGCTAACGTCCTAAACAGACATATTTGCTCAAAAGTTTTAATGTTTTTCTCTGTGCTTTTTATCATTTTGTTCAGGAAACTACTCCAGACCACCGACGTACAGCGGTGTGCCCAACACAAGTTACAGTGGCCCAGGACCTGGCATGGGTATAAATGCCAACAGTCAGATGCATGGACAGGGGCCAAGCCAGCCGTGTGGTACCATGCCCCTGGGACGGATGCCATCAGCTGGGATGCAGAGCAGACCATTTCCTGGAAACATGAGCAGTATGACCCCCAATTCTCCTGGCATGTCTCAGCAGGGAGGCCCTGGGATGGGCCCACCTATGCCAACTGTGAACCGTAAGGCACAGGAGGCTGCTGCTGCAGTGATGCAGGCTGCTGCAAACTCCGCTCAGAGCAGGTACGCGTTCAGGTGAAAGGAGTTTAAATAAGTAGGAATGTCTTCGGTGTCATTTCTGAAGTAACAGCACTGTCCAGGTGTGTGAATGTGCATTTATACATGTTCTAGCTGTGCCCTTATCTCTGGGAGGAGATGATGTGTCCAAAGAATATTTTTTCTTAATCGTCTCCTTTTCTTAAGGAGAAAGCATGCTGTTGTCTGTTGGAATTATCCTCTCAAAAAGCAATTGTGGCAGTGGAGATGATGGCCGCTTCTAGTTTGGTTATTGGCACTATAGGCTTTAGGAAAACCCACAGGGTTGCAGTGACATTCGACAAGCCTTCTGCAACTTCAAACTGATCAGCTGATTATACTTTTTTTATCTCTGGTAAAGAGAGGGCCAACATGTCCTCATCAGCCTACGCCTGCCAGAGAGTAAGGAAAGCTATGAAGCTGCCCATCAGCTCTTGGATCTACTGTCCACATTTTGAGCAGCAGTGCTGATGGCAGTTCTCTTCTGTGGGATATTCTCGCCCCTAAGCAGGCCTGCAGAGGGGGAGAGGAGGGCAGGCTGAGGAGAGCAGCGCGAAGGGAGAGACAGAGGGAGACAAAAACAATCTGTAGTTATCTGGAGTTGATACCACCACTTACCAGTTACCTGCCACTTGTGTATCCATAATAGAGAACCTGCAAACAGGACTGCAGAGTTTGGAGCCATCGTCTGTCTTCTTGTCTCCCCTTTAGGCAGCATAGCTACATGTTGCTATTTGTATATGGATTTTGGTAAAAGGCACTTTGCTGTCCATGTCATTCTTAAGATGCCTTAATATTTGCAATTAAATCTTTTTCTTTGGTGAAATATTTCAGATTAAGTAATATTTCCCTGAACTCAAATAACTCCTGGCATATTTATTACCTTTTTCTGTTGCAAGAAGGTCCATAATATTTGAGAATTACACAAAGCTAGTTGCACTCCTCTGGTAAACATGTTTATATGTGTGTGTATTGCTCACTTATGCATATGCGTACACAGATGCGCATACATTCCTCCAGGTATTTATCATTCAAGATAGTGTTTGTGGACACTAGAGTTGCTCTTATTTCAAGATGCAGTGTTAAACAAGTAATAGGAAGCTAGTGTGTCCCTGTGTTTGTTACTTTTCTTGTTTTGAGAGCTTGAAAGGCAGGTGGCTACTAATCATAAGCAGCAGCAAACTTTTAAAACAATAACAGTTAATTTAGTGTACTTCATGTTCTTGCTCAGTAAAATAGAAACAGGCTCCCTTAAAATAGACCATACTTCAGCAGATATCTGTGAACCAGCAGTCCCTTTCTTCTGTTGGTTGTTTTAACAGACCTGTCTAGTAGGATTTATGGAAGTCTGCTTCTGTCTGTCTGGTTTAGGCTATAAGCTGATAGGTCAGACACGAAGGAATAAATAGGCCATCACTGCAGCTGCAGGAACAGGATTTCTTTATAATCATAGAATGAAAGGAAAAGCTCACGTTTGTTGGTCTTGACAGCAAGAAAAGACTTTGTGTTAAGTGGAAAGCATTTGGTTGTGATTCAACTTACACGTTGGGCATAGTGTATGGTGTTTGATCAAAAACTGGGTTAAATGATTACCACTTCTATCTCACGTCTTCCTCCCGAGTCAGTTTTGTAGAACTGCTTTTTCTTTCTAGCTTTGCCTGGACAAAACTGCACCATTTTGGAGTATTCCTATCACATACTGCCCATTCCAGTGATCCAGCGCCTGTGGAAGAGCTGAGCAGTCATTGAATCTCTATCACAAATACTGGCAAAAGGGTTATTTATAAACCGCAAATTGAGAGGAACTTGTCACACTGCTCTCATGCCAGGGGGTTGCAAGCACACTGTTTTCCTGTTTGATCTCAAGTCAGCTGTAGGGGAGAAAGCATAATGGCTTTTGGCTATTCCTGCAAGTCCTCCAGACTCACATATGGAAGGAATGTACTTGACAATGACTGGGATTTGTGATACAGATCAAATCCAGAGAGGTTGTTCTTTCGTTCTGCTTCAGGCCACCACACATTAGGTCACCTGCTTATCCCAGCTGGTCTGGGGCTGGCAGACACCCCGTGTTTTCCTCACAGCACCCGAGCTATGGCAACACTCAGGCTCCCTCCGTGCACCAGCCTGACCAATACGGGTAGGTAGCAGTGTAAACTGGACTTGCTGTGGGACCTTGGCATTTTTTAAAAATGTTTGTGAACATGCCGTCTAGCTGCTGAAGGAATATAAAAATCACATGAAAGATACAGAAATATTTGCATTGTAGAAGGGATTTTAGTGTTTTGTTTGCTCTTTACTAATGCCACTGTGACAGTACAATGAAAATCTGCATGTCACTCACACACCTGCATGGCTTTTGGCACAACTCCATTTTCTTGTGCCTAAAAGGGAAATGGAGAACCTCATCACTGAGAAGGAATGAGATGTCTCCTTCCCCTGACCCAGGCATCATCTTTCTCTCTTCATTGTTGGTGTTCTTGTCTGCAGCAGTGCTGGGCAGCCACATTTTCTGGACTTGGTGGTGTTGTCACTGCTGCCTGGGCACAGAACTGCAACCCCCAAAGTATGATCCCTTTCTGAGAGATCTGCAGGAGTGATTACAGGGCTTAATGGGATTTTCAAGGAAGTTTTAGTACACTGTAGTTGAGTGTGCATGTATGTGAAAAATCAGTCTCTAGAAGAATTTTTAGGAGGACTAGGTATCCCTTGCAAAACATTTGTTTGAAGTGCAGCTACTGTTTTCTCACCAGAGTCCTTCACACTGATTTCTGTAACCATATCATAAATTACAGAACTGGGAGAAAGTATCTATGTTGGCTCCCAGTCTATTGCTGCCTCACAAACAAGTCCATCTTCACCTGAGATTTGACCTTTATGGCCTTCCCTGCCATCCTGTTATTTCAGTTGTTGCCTGTGTAGGAAATCTGTAATACCCAAATTATTTCTGCTGTCACGGCAATTAACAAGTTTTAATTACCTGTTTTCTGTAGCTGCTAGTTTGTTTTTTTCCTTAATAACATCATTCATATATGTGCACAGAAAAAGCAGAAAGAAAAACAAAAAATTACAGCACAAGTCTACTGGTTATCCTTTTCAAAGAACAAAACTTAGTGAAATGGGAGAGCACTCCCACCATACTACTTTGCCTAACTGGAGAGACATCCACTCCTGTATGCCAACATGCATGAACAGTGCCCAGCCTTTTTCTTCAAATGTGTTGAGTTTAAAAGATTCAGCTGTGGAGCTCAAAAACTGTTGGATTTTTATTACTATAAAACACCTTCCTCTGTGTAGAACTACGAATAAAATTAAATGGTTGTGTCATAGTCATGGTTACAGAGCAGTATTTCTCTACAAGTTGGTTGTGATCCACTTCAAGGTCAACTTGTTGACTCAGTAGCCAAGTATCAATAGGGGAGAGAAATTTATCTTCAGCTGTTAATCCACAGGATCTGTCCTTTACCAGCACAGGAGTCTCATTTAGACATAGAACGCTGCTTTGCCTCTGCCTTGCCAAGCCACACTAAGCAGCAGCGTAAAATGAATTTAAATGACATGCATCAGAAAAAAATCTCTTCCACTGGGGCACAAAATCAATGTTCATTAACCAGAGCAGGATGATCAAGATCTGAGTGTCAGCCAGTTATACCTAGGTATCATCCTCGGAGCAGACCACCACCCTTTTCATTAGAAAAGATTAAAATCATATAAATGAAAGTGGTGGCTGTGGAAGATACTAGGTTTACACCATTTGAATTGGCCTTTGACCTCATCTTGAGGTCTGCTTTATGTTAAGCGTAGATTGATTTCTACAGCTGCATAATACCTTCCGTGTAACCTAAAATCTCACAATGTGCTAGTCCGTCTTGTGCATGCAGACCAGTGTTTCCCAAATGATAACTACCATGTCAGGCTAAAGAAAAGAAAGGTGTTTTTAAAACCTCTTCATTGAATCTCTTCGTTGTTTCACGCTACCCAGGGTGTTCAAGCTTGCTCTGAGTAAAAGTTCACAGCAGGCAATGTTAAATAAATCTCTAGTACCCTGTGTAGTAATTCACTTTATTTTCAGGAGGAGAGTGTGAAGGAACTACAAAACAGTGTTTTCCTTTTTATATTTGTCTTATCTTGGTCTCAGCATAACCATTGACTGGTGAGGACTGTATGCTGAACACCTAATATATCCATGGAAGAAAAGACTCTTCATAACTTAGGTTGACATTGACTGAAACCCCGAGGGCTGGTTCTGCTGCTGGAGACTAGAACCCAGAGGAGACCTTCAAGGACCAGGTGGCTCCAAAAGATCTTTTATCATACTGTGGTTTTCAAACAGTACATATATTTATAGTGATAGATAAATATTCCTGTGTATACAAAACTACAACAAAATAAGCCTTCAGTAAAAGCAAGCAGTTTTAAGCAAATGAGATACTGTTTTCCCTGTTGATCTGAAAGGCAGCAAATTTAGGCAATATCTTCTAGTACCAGCCCGTGTTGAGCTCATCAGTTTGTAGATGCTCAGCTTGAACCTTTGCAGGACTATGTGTGCACTGTCCATGAGCTTTTGCTTCCTCCAGCAAGTTCCCAGTTTCAGATTATCAGGTTGGTGCCTGAACTCAACAGACATCTTTAGAGCTAGATGCTTGTCACCATCACTTTCAGCATCTCTCATGCTAGCAGTGAGTGTCATTCTGAGCATGTCTTCTTAGCAGTTGAAAGTGTGACTGTAGTATATGGAAAGGTAAAAACATAGTTGTAAAATAGCTGGCTTGCATGCAGTTAGTAGTGTGGCCTTAGAAGGTGTAATTCAGTGCTAGCTGGCTGTAAAATGTGCATCCAGCTGGATGCTAAAGTGAGCCTTTTGCTGGTGCAAGTACAGTTATCAATACCTGAACTAATTACAACAGAATGAGTTTTGATGCGCCTGCATGAGGAGCAATCCTATCTTTGAAGGCAACCCCTTTGACCTCAATGTACCTTAATATGATTCTCAGGATTGCATGTTGCAATTTTGTAAATTAAAGCAATTTTTTTTTATAGATTGAGTGAATGTAGAATTCAGTGCCATTGATTTTAGAGAAGACGATTCAGACATAGTAGTTTATTAAACTGAGGAACTGGGAACCAGCTTTGCTATTTGCAGCCTCTGGTCGTTTTAAATCCTGGCCATTGGGTTGCTAAATTGAGGTGGATATTTACATTATCTTCTGCTGATCCACATGCCACCTGAGAAGTGGTGTTCAGTCTCTACAATAATGTGTGGTGTTGCATTGCTTTGACATACTTTTAGGCATTCTAGAATGTGGTTCTGGTTCTAAATTGCTTAGCAACTGGTTAGATACCACAGCCTCATTGTAATGTGGTGAGAAGAATTTAGTGTTTTTAATCAGTCATAAAACTGATCTAGAAAAGCTGCACTGATACTAGAGAATTTCTGTTATACAGAGAAACACAATTAATGTAAATTAGTTTTAAAAGGGCATTCTAGATGTCTTCTTATTAGTCTGTGTGTGTGTATACACGCACATGCACACTTGCACACATACAGGCACACTAACCTTTCATCAGCATTTCTCTTCTGCTGTGTATGTATAATTCATAATCTGTGTTGCTGGTGCCAGCAAAGCACTTTTTCCGTATTATTTTCTCCAACAGCAGGGTAATGCAGCACTGCTGATGGACTAGAAGGTACCGGTGAGGAAATATAGTAATGGACGTGGTGCATTAAAATGTCAAAAGGAAAAAGAAGGAGGCAGAAATGGGGAATAAATTTTTTAAAAAGAATAATAATATAAATAAAACCCAGAACTGTTTTAGGTGTTTTACATCCTAGTGCCTGTCAGTTTTGTGCAGTATTTTCCAGTCTGGCCCTTTTGATCTTGAAACTTGGATTTAAAATTCTAATTGTGATTTTGAAAGCTGCAGTTTTGTAGAGGAAGTCTTGAAGCGCTCCAGTAAAACTTACCGTGTTTAATCCCTGGAGAGAGTATATATTTTCCATTGTTTTCCCTTTTCCCCTTAAGCTTGGAGGTGCTGTTCTTCTCTGCTGGGAAGTTCGGTGGAGTGCAGGAAGGTTAAGTACTCATTCAAGTTTCTTTGCTTATTCAAACCAGGCTACTTCTAGATGAAAGGCTGCCAGCTGTGAAATCCCCAAAGTAAACTAGGCTAAGATAGGGCTGGTAGCCATAATTGGAGCCAGTGCCTGCGTTATCTGTTGCCTTTGAAATAAGCCCCTGGCAAGAAAGGCTCTTTCTGCCGGGTCTTTTATTTAACATTCAGTCACAGGGAAGGAGTTGCTCCTGTTCAAATTCAGGCCATTCACAGTTCTCCAGGCTCAAGCTGTCTGGTCATTTCCCCTCTGCTCTGCTCCTCCAAACATTCACAGATTTCCTTTAGAGATCTTGATGGGTCACCCTGAAATGAGCCCCACTTTGCTTTCGATGAGTGCTGTTCCAGTATCCTGGCGGTACTTTCAGTCCATGAAACTAAATTTGGCTTCCAAAATAAGTTCCACATGTAGTTTCAGCGGGGTGAAGTGGTTTTGCTTCTTGGCTTAAATGGCTGTGTTGTCTCTGTGAACCCCAAATACTCCCGTGCTGGCTCCACCTGAGGCTGGAGGAGATTCAGTAATAGCTGGAATATCTTCTTCCCGTGCTAGGCTTCTGTGTGATTTGAGGGGTTAAAAGTCCAAATACTAATGCTTATGGTAACTGTAATTTCTAAGGAAGCTATTAACCAGTATTGACATATTTCTCTTCTAAAGGATCCAGGCTTCTTCCCTTTTCATGAGAAATAGTCATTTGTATCAAGCTGATTTTTTTATTATTTCTTTTTTTTTTCCCTCATGTTTTGCTTTTCAAAGCAGAATCATGTATGGCTTTTTTCTATAATGTATTAGGAGGGAGGAAGTTCAGCTCAGCTTATGTGTATTTATTATTGTAAGAGGAAAGCTAGAAATCTTCTGTGATTATTTTATTTAAATAGAGTTGCATTTTATGGATCAGCTCAAAATTGCTGATAAAATCATGTAAGGATTGGACGAAACTTTACATGCTGAGCTAACCAAAGCCATTTCTTGTGGGAGACTAAGAGAAATACATTTTTATCTGGAATTTTGTTTTACTAAAAGGTAAATCCATCATTTTGGAGCCCTGGTTGTCACCATGCTGCGGAGCTCTTGCAGGCAACCAGTGATTTGGGGAGGCATTTTTTTCTTCTTTGGACTCATCAATCAAGTCGACTGCTGTATGCTGTTCATGCCATTAGAGATTAACCACAGACCTCAAGAGTCCTACTCTTTTCCTCCTTCAGAGAGTAACCATTCTTAAATTGTGAAAGCAATGTGTTGGGAAGGAAGCGTGATTTTTAGTCATGAATGAGAATTTTCACTTACCTCAGAGACACTTCTGATTCTATTATTATTGTGTCAAGATTATTTTTGGCTTGATTAGGTTGTTTAGGACATTCATTGCCCTCTGTAGAAAGACTTAATTATTTTGAAACAAAATTGCAGTGTATGACCTTGTGTAGTTTATAACATTCTGCCTCGGGGTTGGATGTTACATAGAAATTATGTACCTTAAATTATGATCTTTAGGACACTAAGAATGCAGTACTTCAGTAACTGATACTGTATAAAGAATAAGGGAGGACCTTACATTGAGTACTGTTTCTTGGGTGACAAAAACTATTTCAGATGAGGAAACTGTTTTCACAGTCTGTCAGAAGATCTACTAGTTTAAATCAAAGAAGTGGTTAGAGAAAAAAAGCCAAAACAAAATAGGAGAATAGCCATCTGTTTAATGGGACTCATGAAGAAAACTAATTCTGTGACTGCGCTGTGTGATTTGGCACATAACACTGTGCAAGTACAAGACTGTGATTGAACAGCCTAAGATTTTTGTGACAGAAAGGGAGAGACATAAAAAATGGTAGGAGGTTTTCAGGTTATAAAGGGGGTTTGAGGTTTTAGGTTCTTTTATAGTGGTGATATTTGAGAGAAAAATAAGCAATTTTTTTTTTAGCAATGCTGCCTGGGGAAATATGAGTGGGAAGAGCTCTTCACTTTGCTGATGAGTTCAGATGGGAGCACCAATTCTAGCTGGACATACAAGTAGCCTTGTAAGAATCATATTAATTAATAACCTAACAGCATGAGATTTTGTTAATGATGGCTGGCAATCTTACTAACACATTAAATACCTGTTGCAGTGGTCACAGTAGGTTTCGGGCATCTTTTGAGACAAAGATGAAGAGCCAGCTGAAATCATGGTGACATGTGCACTACATTGCTCTTGTGAAACTGTCTGGTGTGCCAAAGAGCCGAGACTGATGGTAACAGTGCTGGTAATAATATCAATAAACATATAACTGCTCCAGGCCATTGGGCAAAGATAGGTGAGTGAAAACGTGTCTGCTGGGAAATCCCCCTGGAGAACTTCCTCACCATGCTGCTGCACATGCACAGTTGCATTCAGCGCGCTGCTGTCAGCCAGATGACATTTTACTATGAAAAAATACATTGAAGAGCTGGCATGAAATGATCAGGATTTTATTAGATTTTCGGTTGGTTGCTAGCACAGTGCATTCGAAGGTGCTCAAAAGCAGCGTGAGGATGTGACTGAACGTGGTAAGAAGGTGTTGGGAGACAGCATCCCCAGGTGGAAGATGAGAGAGCTCAGGGGTCGAGCCTGTCCCAAGACAATGTCCCACCAGGGGAAACTGAGTTAGTCAAACACAAAGTGTGTCCTTATTTTCCTGTAGCTTTTTAGCACCACGCTTTGGTGACCTTCTGGCTGTTTATGTGCTGGGAACAGACTCTTAGCACTTTCAAGTAATCTTTCTGGGAGGGAGTTCATAGGGCCTTCCGACTTTTTAATACAGCTATTTATAAACATGCACAAAAATAGAAGGTGCATAGTGAGAGTCATATGAGTCATTCCCATTTTGATACCAAGTCACACCAGGCTAAATCACCCTTCTTGACATTCTGGATCAGACTGACAGCATCATGCCATACAGGGCAAATTTCTTTTTTTCCCTATAAACCCAGTTCATGCATGCTCCTGCTTGCCGGACAGATTAAAGCAGCCCTCTTTTATGCATCACACACTCCACTGCGGCTAAGAAATGTACTTCCTCAGTGCTCAGATATCATGTCTGATGGGGGACAGTTGTGCAAGCAGTTGCTGTTAGAGCTGCTGTACAAATCCATGTGTGGGGAAGGTGGGCAGAGGTCACCAAGAGCAGAGCTCTGATGGGTTTCCAGGCCATTTGACTTGGCCCACTTTTCCGTTGTTCTGTGTTTTCTGTCACACAGCATTATATTGTATTTATCCACTACAGGTTACATGAAGAACCAAGAGCTTAGTTTGTTCTTACACAAATAAATTCAAATATGGAGGTGTTGCTGCACTTGTAAGAATGCTGTGAATAAAGACATTTCAGGAATTCCCTGTGAGTTTGAAGACTGGTGATCAAATGCTGTGATCACCATGAAATTCAGACCAAAACCACTTTAATTAACACAAAGGGAACTTTATAAAAAGAAAATCAAATGGCTGCAACCTACAAACAAACAAACAAAACCCTACAGTATTTCACTATCACTAAGTGCTTTTCAGTCACACACCCTTCTGTCATTAGGATCAAATGAAGTTAAGGATTTTTTTTAACAGGCTTGTGCTGTGTTTTCCTCATTGTATTCAACAAGTTTTTGTGACTTTTTTTCTGAGTGACTCAGCATTTAATCAGTGTGGTAGGACCAACTAATTTTTAAGTTTCTCCCCCTCCTTGATTCGTTCTTAGTAAAATCCAAGCAATGGAGATGATGCTAAAGGCACAAGTATTTGTGTAAATCAGAAGAAAAATAATATATTTAGAAAGGCTATTTCTGTTACTGTTTTTAAAAGTATCTTACACAATAATCTTAGGATCAGCCAGACAAAGAAAACAGGCAGTGTACTCAGTCCAACTGCAGTGGATTACAAGGCGATTTGCACTATCACATAATTACAATGCTAAAATTATTCCCCCATTTTAGCATTGCCATTTGGGCCTGGTTGTTGAGAAGAACAGTTTTGTGCTAGTTCTGTGTACCTCCTGTCAGCAGACACAGATAAATACACACACACCTCAGTACAAATCCGGATGCTTTTTTATTTATGTTTCCCAGTGCTTTGTCAGTGTCAGTGTATTTCAGAACTTTGGTCTCCCATTTCCACGCAAGTTCACATGCACAAGTGTAGAATTTTCTTTCTTTCTAACCTGAAAAATGGCGAAAAGTCTTGTGGCAGACCTAATACCTGTCACATCAGCAGCTTCATGGTTGTTTTTCTGAAGGTTTGTTATTGCAATTGGTGAGCTTCCCCACTGAACAGAGGAGGACATATAAGTCCAGGTTAGTACACTTATAGTAGCAGCTAACTAGAAGAAGATACTTTGCTTTCAGATATAGTGATGTTAAATTTGTTTGTTTTATTCACATGGGAACTGCCTTCAATGCTGTTTTAGAGCTGCTCAAGCCAATATTCAGGCTTCATTTGTCTTGGCCTTTGCTAAGAGTGCTATGAACCTTCAGGCAGAACAAAGTAAGCAATGCTGGGGTTTATTTTCCCTTGCTCTCTTCCCCCTCCTTCAGTTCTATATCCGCTGACAACAGAAATGGTTTCACTTCTCCAAGGAAGCCCATAATGTAGCAAGAAGGAAAATCCATAACAAAAGAGCATATGTATCTGCCTGCACATGTTTATGTGTAAATTCTCCAGGGAGAAAGCATTCACAGGTCTCACTCCTGAATTACTCTCATTATAATAACCCATTTGGTGTCAAAGTGTGACAGATTATAAGCGCTTAAGGCTAGTCCCAGCTCAAGACAGATTTAAATAAAGTACTTCTGGTTATTGTGCAGGTCAGTCTGTTTAAATAACAACCCCCCAAATCATACTTTGACATTTAAAAGAGAGAGGAAATATTGTCATGCTGCAGACCTGGCACAGATAAGCACAGGGCAATTTGGTCAGTACACTGTGATTTGTGAGTGCAGCCTAACGCAGTCATTTTCACAGTTTGTAATCAAGTAGCCACCTTAGCAGTGTGTCAGCATTAAAAGAAAAAATGTTCCTTTTAAAATGTTTACACAAATTACTCCCCTGAGGTGCTGCAGTGCATTCGCTGCAAAACTGATGTAGGTTAAAGATCTGGAGCAGAAATGGCAAACTTGTGGGCCATTTTTTTTTCACCAGCCAATTGCTCAGGTGGCCAGGTCACAGTAACAGGATAATTTTTCAGGTCCAGCACGTAGGGCAGCATGACTGGGAGAAATCCCTACATTAGGTGCACACTGTGGCAAGTGTCAGGAAGAGCAGTGCCCAAGTGCCTAACTAACAACTGATATGAGTTTGTGACCACCAGGATTTGTGCACTGTGACTCAGTGCCATCTCTTCCCTACCTGGACTGTGTGCCCCATCTCTGCTCTTGTTCCTATAGCACTGCTCCTTCAGCATCGCCCCATTGTGCCACATTTGGATTGGGACTCCCCCAGCATTTGGCCAAGGAGCCTGCCACAGAGCCTGGCCCTACCTCAGGGCGGGATGCACAAGCTGAGGGAAGGCACATGTCTGGTAGCACCCTGCTTTGGAAGCTTCCCTGTGAATCCCTTCCTTCCTTCAGGCATATCTGCCTGAGAGGCTCCACTTGCACTAGAAGGACCATAACTTGTGTTTACTCTGGGAGTAGCAGCATTCTGTGTGTTTCTCCCTGCTCCTTCTCCTGCATCTCTGTTTCACCTGTCTTCTCCTGCGCACCTATCATCCTCCTGGCCCTAAAAACCTTTGGCACCTAGTGAGGATGCTCCCAACCCTTTTTCCTTCTTAATTCTTCTACTGTCTCTTTCATTTCCATTTTCTATGCCCCAAAATCTCCTCAGCTCCATCACTTCTAAACTCTCCACCCCTGAAGCTTTCTTCTGTTCCCTACACATTTCCATGGTGGACTTGCCTCCTGTTCTCAGGCTGCCACAGGGCTCATTACAGAAGCTGGATCATTTTGTCTGACTGTACAAAGGGCTTTGCTCCAGTGTTGTAGGTTGAGAGAAGAGTACAAGGCATTAGATGCCTCTTAGGAAATCCACAGAAAGTTTTAGAACTTTATCTCCCTGTACCCAGGAACAACCTGAGCTTTGACATATTTCCATATGGAAAGTTGTGTCTTCATTTCTTGTCTTGTTGAGAAGCATAATCCACTTCTGTCATTGTCCATAGCTAAATCACATATACGTCTGAACTCAACTTTGTAGTGAATTCATATTTGTTCAATAAGAAGAAAGAAGGAAGATGACAGTGTAAGTTTTGTATCAAGTGACAAAACTGAGGAGGTACTAAATCAGTTATCAGGAAGTATGAAGCACAAGGGCTGTAGAGTGACTTCTGTGTAGCAGTTGGAGATAACACATAAACTTACTGAGGATTTCAGATCCAATTAAAGAAAGGCATTTCAGTATTAGAGACTGCTCAGCAGCTGTGATCACTCATGTGCTCCTGTATGTTGTCAGTGCTGTTCTTTCTAACAATTTCTTTGTTGTGCTTTTTAACGATGACCAGATCTTGCATGTCAACTCCTCTTTTTAAATGCACAGACTTCTGCATTAGCTCAGAAGACACAATTAGATCCGATGCTACTTGTTTTGCAGAGAAAAGAGATTAAGTGCAGATTAAGCTTTGAGTAGATTGCAAATGAAGGAAAACAAAAGATCAGAAGAAGAACTTCTTAAATGGGCATGGTTTGAATTTGAGCTGTTGTATTTTGGACCCAGTAGTACACCAGACTGTCAACAGCACAGTGAAGCTGACAAGCTAAGATCATAGAATCATTCAGGCTGGAAAGGAATGTCAGGAGGAACTTTTGGTCCAATCTTCTCCTCATCAGGCTCAGCTTAGAGCTGTTGAATAACAGGCGTTATCCTGTTGGGTCTTCAAAATCTCCAAAGGCATAGATTGCCCACTCCCGATGGGCCACCAAATCTAGTCTCTCACTATATTCTCTGGGAAAATGGTTTCCTTGCATCCAGTCTGAACTTAATGTGTTTTCACTCTTGCCCAGTGTGTCTTGTCCCCCCACCATGCCCACTGTGAAAAGGCCAGTTTTATCTTCTTGCTGACCTCCTTTTAGGTGCTCTGGGGCTGCTGTAGGTTCCTCTCGACAGCTGTCTCTGCCCCAGGCTGAATGAGGCCTCATCCTTCAGCCGTTCCAGCATGAGTGTTCAAGCCCTGGCTGTCTAAGGGGTTCTCTGCTCGCTCTAGTTTATCATTTTCTGAGGGATCCAAAACTGAACATGATACTCTAGATGGAGTCCAGTGAGTGCTGAGGAAGGAAGGGATGATCAGTTTCTTCCATCTCCCAACTCTGCACCTCTTCACACAGCCCAGGATGTTGTTGGCCCTCTTTGCTGCCAGGGCAGACTGCTGGCTTATGCTCAGCTCCGTCTGCCAAGATGCTCAGGGACTTTTCAGCAAAGCTGCTCCCTCTGGTCAAGTCCCAGCTGGCACCACTGCAGGGGGCTCGTCCTTCCCAGGTGCAGGACCTTGCACTTGTCCCTGCTGACTTTTACAAGGTTCCTGTCAGCACATTCCTCCAGCTTGTCCAGGTCTCCTTAGGTGGCAGCCCTTTCCTCAAGCATAACAACTGCCTCTGGCATTATGCATTGCTAAATTGTCAACAGAGTAAATTAACCATAGAAAGCAAGCAGATTCCTCCCTTCCCACTTTAAATCTCTTACAATTGCTGAATTCTTGAAGATCTACTTGTAGCAACAGAGCAGAAAAAAAAAAATTGTAGGCTTAGATACTGTGTTTAAATTGATAGCATAATCCCAAATTTGTATTTGCCTGGCTGCTTTTTCTTCTAAATGGGGGAAAACACATTAGCTGGGATCAAGGTATTGCAAGAGCAGATACTCTAGTTCATGCACGATGCAGGGTTTCTCTGACCGATACATTTTCTAACATGTTGCCCACATGCAGAAATGTCAGGTGCTGAGGTTTCCTTCATTCCCTTGGAGGGTAACTGTATCTCACCATGAATACATCTTTTTGTTATACTAAACTTAAGTGTTTCTTTTCTTAATTTCTTCCTATTATTCCTAATTGCATCATCCCTAAGCAACCCAGCCCTTGGTGTTTATATAGCAAATACTGTAAAATTGTATACTTAGCTGGTTTGTTCTGCTATAAAATTCATAGCTGGCCAGTTGAATTTTTGCCATTAGATGTCACTACGTGTACAGCAGACTGTTTTTAAAAGGCTTGATTTTCATCTAGCATCCTGGAAAAATGGAGGAGGGAATTGGGAGATGTAGGGGAGAGTCTGGTACTGTAGTATGTTGGATATGCCTTAACTAAAAGCAGCACAGAAGGAAACATAAGATTTTTGACTTAACTCCAACAACCAACAGATGATGCTGTGACCTTAAGCATATATAAATATGTTTAGCAGCTGCTGTGTAACATATTTATAAGTGTTTAGTGACCTGGAGGTTAATCAAAATGAGTTTGGTGATCTCAGCTCGGTTCTTAATGGACTCCACTTCGTATTATAGCACTGATGCAGCACAATTTGTCACAGTCGGCAGTCTTTACTCAAAGGAGGCCTACTGTGGAGTGAGAATTAAAGGCTGAAGTAATACCTGATTATTTCTCCCTAAAGAAACTTTCCATTCCAAGCCATCATAGAGCAAAATAATATGTGGAGGAGCTCTGTACTGCTCACTGCACCCAATCTCAGAATAAAACAGCATTTACTCTGGCAGGATGTCCTTTCAGTGTTACTGAATTAGCTCACGCGTGCTGCAGTCAGGGCTTTGACAGGGGGCCGGGAAAGGACGAAGTCCTGCCAGGGATGGTGCTGAGTCTTTTCACTTGCTGGGCTCTTTCCAGAGATGGAGAGCTGTGTCCGTTCCAAGTGCAACATTACATAGGAGGATGAAAGGGAAAGGTATTGCCTTGCCAGATGAAATTTCAGAATTAGGTTCTGCCATCCAGGTTCTTCTGGGTACAGAAGCAATTTTTTTATACTTCAGTTGTTTTCTTGCTGTCCTGGCCAAAGCTAGTATATTCTTTTTATTTAATTTCCACTCTCCATCTAAACTGGAAGTAGTTTCCTACTTTTTGATTTAAAGCTGTTGTACAGCAGTATGCTTGCATGAGCTGCAATTGAGATTGATGTCCATAGTGGGTAACATGAAATAGGTTGTACCTCAATTTGAGGCAATGAACAGCCCCATAGCTTGGAAGATACACATGCTATAGGAAGTAATACTACTGAAATATTAGTAGGTAAGGACCAATTTCAGCTTACCTGCAAGGTGTGTGTCTCCTGTGTATTTTTAAAGTAAAAGAAGGACATTAAAGAGATAGATACCTGTAGAGACTTGCCTTTTCCAGAATCCTAGCCTTACTTCATAAAAGAACCTCTCAAAATCCATTACTTCTTTTTTAAAGTATGAAAATACACTTGCACATTCTTTTCATCTTCACTAGTAACTTTACCCAGTAACGGAAAGGATCTTGCTTATCCGGCACAGAAAGCATTTTTCAGTTAACTGCATTTGCTGAAATATAGCAATTTTCAGTTAAAAATGGAGGGTGGAGATGTTTAAGATACAGTATTTACATAAGAAAAGCTTGATAGTGTGACTGAAATATTTTAAAGTTGTTTCCAAATGGTTCTGCTCTTCTCTTTTCCCTTTGTAATTTTCCCTTGGAGCATTGCACCACTGTGCATTTTAAATCTTTTCCCTCCACTTCTTGTTGCAAGCTTCATCTGGGAAATGACATTGTATGGCAGTTATCTCCTTCATATCAAAAGAAAGCCTTTGCCTCTTTGCAAGAGTGAAGAAAAGTTTGTCTTCAGAGAGCAAAGGACAAAACTGACTTGGAAAAAGATGCTTTATTTAGATAACACGTTTTCTTTTCCTTTGAAGAAATTCACAATGTGTCAAGAAAAATTAGGCCAAATAGTGCTTTAATGGTCTTCCTCCTGTACCTCCTAAAAAAGAAATGTGCTTCTACCAATTGTGTTAAGAATCTTCCATGAGTTTGGAGAACACAGGAAGCCATTGAAGTTACTCAGGGTTCGTGATTTAGGAGTTGTCTTTTTTCATTTGAATATTGTATAATAATTAAAAGTAGAATTACTACCAAAACTCTCATCTTGCTACCCAGACATTCAGCTTTCCATTCCTGTAGGATGAAATTAAGTGCTTCAGTTTTTGTAAGGAAAGAAAAGTTGACAGGTACTAAAGCTCTGTAAAAGGGTGGTTGCTTTCTTGTTTTTTTATTTGGAAAAACACCATAAATTTACAGGGGGCACACTGAAGAAACAAGTCTGAGTTTTGTAATTTCCTTTGTATTTTCCTATGAATATACAAGTAAGTATTTTTTCCATGTGTTTTTATTCATATGTATGATTTTATAAGTGTTACTCATATACATATGATAAGACATGCAGTCTTCAACTATACTAAGCAAAGGTAGGTAATTGTTTTATGGATTAAAAGAATAAAAGGTTACTTTTGAAGTTGAATCATGCATTACATTGGGTTATTGTGCTTACTTGGATTGGATTATTTTCTTCCTTGTGCCTCAGTTTATCCATAGAGTTTGACAAATCAGGTACCAAGCATACTTAGATACTTTTTAGAACTTAAAAGTAGATAAGTTGAAGTCTTCAAAAATACTTGGTCTGATCATGTGGAGAATTATGCAATGGCTTCGTTTTGGGCATTTTTGAGACAAATTTAAGTCTCAGTTATAAAAGCATTATAAAAATGTGGGATTAATTTTCAAAAGAAAAATAGTTCTGCTTAGGTTTCTTGTTTCAACAAAGTGGATTACGTGTGGAGTTTTTTGAAAGATTGGACATAGATGACACATACAGATGAACACTGTTCAATGCAATAACAACATGAAGAAATCAGAAACTGAGTCTATGGTACTCATGTTTCTTTTAGTCATTTCACTGTTTATTAAGCACTGGCAGGTGAGGATTGCTATTACGTGGTCAAAATGGTAAGATGGCAATGCGCTGGATTTTTTTTATGCCAATGCTAGGTTCTAATTTTGACTCCTGATCATATTGCTGTCTACTCATAGGGTATATAATGTGAGCTGTATTTTTCTTCTGATTGGTAGTGACATAGAATGACTCTGTATACCTCTCTTGAAATCAGTTTTCAGTCCAACTCTATTTCACATATGTGATAATTAGCTCAAGACGAACTCGAAGCTCCCCACGTAGGTAGAATGAACTAATTGCCAGCTTTCTTCTTACAAACAATAGGTGATGTTCTCTGTGACAAACCACAGCATCTTCAGCAATGAGGTCTGTAATGAGATATTGTATGTGTACTTTCCTCTCCTAGGCAAGGCAATTTTCCTGCCATGAATCAGAGTGGCATTATGGGATCCAGCTCCCCCTACACTCAGCCGATGAACAACAGCTCTGGCCTGATGAACCCACAGGCTCCTCCTTACAGCATGGCACCTAACATGGTGAACAGCTCAACAGGTAATGGTGAGTAACCTTCCAGCAGTGACCTTCCTCCATAAACCTGCTTAACAATATCAGCCCTGCGCTGGTGGCAGAGGAACATCCTTCTTCATTTGATTCACCCCTGTTGGGTAGTTTGGAGTGATTTGAAATTAGGCTAAGGTATTCCCTTTTTTTTTTGTACAATAACTGATACATTTTTCATTAAGTCCTTCTGCACAGCACATAGATGAGTACAGTGTTTTGTACAGTTCCAGCATCACTCGGACTCAGCTTGATGTAGGTGTTGACTAGCAAGTGTATGTATTTTTGTTTGTATGTGTCTGCAAGAAAGGGAAGGAGAATAGCTTCTTCTTTTAAGAGGTTGCTTTTGTTTTTCAGTGTCTTACTTACTAAGGTTGCAATTTCAGATATTTTATGTGGTAGTCATTTAAAAAAAGATATGTGCACTTGCTCTGACTTGAGGATGCTGTAAGTTGAGCACCTAATTATTCTGTTTGGAAAATATAGGCCATATTTACTGTTTCCAAAATTTATGTAGGGTTTCCTCATTTACTTATTTAAGTATCAGTATATAAAATTTTATCAGAACTTCCGTTTGGAAAAAAAAAGAAAGAAGCATATTCAATGTAGCTCCTGGATTTATCATTCATATCATGGCTGACAAGTTCGGAATTGCTTGTAGCTTTGTGTGTGACTCTGAAGACAGGTGTATGTAGCTGTGCAATGTGCAAATGTGCTTCATGGTCCGTATTCAGCTTGAGTTCCTAACAGTTATCCTTCTTCAAGATAATACTTCAGCAAAGATCAATTCTTTGATTGGGCTGTGTTTGGATGGAGTTTCAATGACCCTGAAGCGGATCCTCCCAAGTACTTATTCCAGTCATGGAGTTTCTATACATGCTTTACTGATTACATTATCCCTTTTAAAAATGTTGGGGGGTTTGAAGTTTTTTCTGAAAGCTGAATAGGTTGTGCTAAAGTAATATGATGTTGTTTCTTAGTTGTTTTTGTTTCTACTTCTGTTTATTTCTTAAGAAATGCCTTACTACCTAAATTGTCTCTTACCAAGAGCCTGGTTTTTCATATCTTTTTCTCTACCCCTCTTAGCCTGTATAATTCCATCTTTTGCATCTTTTCCTGTCTTTTCTCCCTGTCAATTCTGTATGTTCTGGCTTCTTTGGAAGAAAATGGCCACAGTGAGATGCTAGTGTCTAGTATGTCCAGAGAGTTTCTTTCCTCTACGTAGGAGCTGCTGAGACACTGAACAGTTCTTATATTTCAAGAACATTATGTTACCATTTTGGTTAGCAGAAGAAACAGAAAGGAAGCTGCTAATCAGTAAGATTAAAATAAAAAAGAGAGAGAGAAATTAACAAAAAAAAAAAAAGGCTTTTTCCAGTGCTGGCCTGGAAGCTATTGGCTAGCCCAGCACACTGCACCGTCTGGATGAAGAGGGACAAGCTATTGAAAAGAGCATTAGATAATAGCTTGCTTTTTCCCCACCAGAGCTGTCCCAGGTAATATTATGTTTTGTTTGTGTAGTTATGTGTTTTGTCTGGCTTGCTGAAATAAAATTACTTCTGAGCATTGAAACTATGCTATAAATTCTGTTTTGCTATTAGCAGAAGTAATTTTTCCACCCTTTTCCGTTGGCCCCCAGAGCTGCAAAAATAACCAACAGCAAACAGATGGCAGAGTGCCCTGCCTAAGAAGATTTATGTATTCCTAAGGAATAACCAGTTTAAAGGAAGATTCACAGAGGGTTTTTTGTTCAGATAATTCAGCCATTCGTTATTTCATACAGTGGAAATCTGTTCAATGCAAGACCATTTATCCTAGCAGTCTTTTGTATGGGGTAGTCATACTCTTTTTATTGTGTTATGCATTCTGAAATATTGGATTTTTAATAATTTAAACATTTATCAGGGTTTTTTCTGCCAGTGCATTTGTGAGGTTTTCTTTTGTTCCAGTTTTATTAATTCAGAGATTACCCAATGGAAAGTAAGTATGAGATGAGCTAGAGGAGTTCAGTGCACCTCTTCCAGTCTGTGTGGGAGCAGACACGCATCTAGAATTGCTTTACAGGCCTCCAAGAGACACTGTTGGGGAGGAGATGGACACACACTACACCAAAAAGAGAAAATTAGGTGTGAATACATTGATGAGTGCAAATGCAGTGGGAATGCTTAATTTCCCCCTATCCAGACTCATCCTTCTGCTTGAGTCAAAAAAAATGAAAGCTTAAGACAAGTGTAAATATAGTATTTTTAATGATAATTCCTTGAGCCGGGGGTGCACTTCAGGGTCAGCTCTGGCCTTGCATTTGATGAGGTGGAGAACCTACAGTTGATACCTATTTAGGGGCTTGAAAACAGGATTTTCTGTGGCAGGAAGACTAGTTCAGCTATCTGGCTCCTTAGCTTCCCCTTCCTCCCTGCCCCATTAGTGTAAAATCACACATCTGTCAGATAAACCAGGGTTCAGTCAATGTGGAGGGCCAAAACCAAGTGCAGCTGAGTGGCTGCTGCTGGAGTGAAGCGAAGGCATTGGTCCACTTGCTCACATACACTGAGCATCAGCAACTGTGGTTTCAGTTAGAGGCCAGTGAAAACCTAAGGTGAGCAATAAGGAGAAGTTAGTTTCTTGGTTGTCTGGGTTTTGAAGGGTGCAGTTTTGTTACCTGTTATGAGGGAGGAAGGTGGGTCTTTCATTTCAATCAAATGCACTTTTAGCTTTTACTCTAAAATAGGAGAAGATTGCTGATGGAATTGTTTTCATATAGTGTTGGAGCTTTAATACAGCTATGTCTAACACTGGTTTTGTCACCCATTTTTAGTAGTATTTATAACTCCTCATTACCAGTTGATTCTTTTGTCTTTAGGGTTTTTTAATTAATGTCACAATTGAAAGGAAAATCATGCTGCAGTTATGCATCCTGATACTTCAGCAGTGACTATGGATCAAACAGCAGATCACCAGCTTCTGCTGATGCAGAGTGGTTTAGGAACACAGAAATTACAAGATCAAAGAAGACAGATTCTTCTAATAGAGTATTCCATCCATAACAATAACAAAAGCTTCAGGAAAAAGGTGTCAGAATCCCTTCACAATTATGGAACAAACTGCCATTCAGAAAAATTGTATAACTGCCACTGTCCTTTTATTGTATGAGTTCACATTACCCATATATATTTCAGACTTTTTTCAAATTCCAGCTTTAAAAATGCGTATTATAAACAGGAAACTTAAAACCCCCAGTATAGCTCATGCTGTGAGCTTTGTTAATTCTAGTGAAAATTATCTTTAAAAAGAAGCAATATGAAGTTTATATCTCACAGATTTCCATACTGTTCTTGCACAGAAACTGGCATTCACAATCTCTGCTACCTCTGGAGATGAACAAACCAATAAAAAGGCATTAATCTCCTTACTGCTCAAGGATACTTTCCTTATTTCAGTACCTCTGTCTTACTGAAACCTTTCTTTTTCTGGGTATTGCTTTTCCCAGTTGATTTTTAACATCATAATACTTTGCATAAAATGTGAAATTATAGGAAAAATTATTTGCACTTAAGGAATTAAAGGGACACTCTTTAAAATAATACTAAAAATCATACATATGCTATATATTTGACTTCATATTTATTTGGATGAACCTCTTAACAGGAGAAGCAATCATATTTATGCAGGTGAAATATTTTTTTAGAAACCTTGTTTTTTTCTGTTTTGCAACTTGGTTGCATTTTTCTGAAGAATGGCTACCTCAATTTATTCCAGTTTTTGTTCTTTTTTTTCTTTAATGCATGTCTTTGTAGGAGCTATTAATGCACATTTAGATAAACTTTCTGGAGGTTGTCAGTAGGTAGTAACAGCTGAAGTGTCCCATCACCTATACTCCAAACAAGTGATGACTGTGATCCAGTGGTCGTTGTGTGACTGTAAATCAAGCCACCACCTGGCACAGAGATGCCCACATCCCAAAGTGCTTGTGTTTGTCATTCCTTGGACAAGACTTGTCAGCAGAAAGGCAGTGTGGCACTGAGATCCCTGGTGGCCCACTCATCCTTTTTAGATAAGGTCCCCAACCACCTTGGGCTGCACTCGTCCCCAGAGCTGGAGGATCATTCATGGCAGGACACTGCGCACTGCTGCTGTCCCTCTTCTGTTTTTTCAGTGGGCATCAAAGCAGTGGGGATCCTCTCATCAACTCCACAGTCGCTAATTCGCTGCTTTTGCTTTTTCTTCTCTTTTTTTTTGCAGAGGGAGAGCGCTAGGGTTGGAAGGGAAACAGGAATGTCTTACAAAGGAGGGAGTATTCTGTTTAGTAGAGCATGATTTGTTATCGCACTAGCAATAAAGAGAAAAACAATGTTTGTATATTGCTGCTTCTACAGTATTTCATCATCTTCTGGGACTGGTAGAGCAGCCTTTAGTAAAAAAGAATTCTTTGCTGCAGTTTTACTCATGTCAATATCTGCCTTTGAGTACATTAAATTCAGTGTGGAATAGTTAATTCAGGACCTTGACCTATACTTGCTTTTTGAAATCATTCTAGCTCTTAAATTCTTATAATAAGCCAGAGGCTAGTACTTGAAACCTATTCACAGTACGCCACAACACTTTTTGAGTCAAGATTTCCCTGTTATCCTCCTCTCTACAATGTTTTATCCTTTGGTCTGCACTTCACAGGCAGAATTATTGGTACCTGTGTAGAAAGAGACTGTGTCTTATTTTAGCAGTTTCGTGACAATAACAGTATTTCACTGCTCAGAAAGGGTCAAAACAATGTTCTCGCTGTACTGCTTAGCTAAAAAAAGTGAAAGAATGTCTTCTCGCAAATCGCTGGAGAGTATGTTTGCAAGAAGTTACGAAACAGCATTTCAACAGCAGATAGAAAAATAGCTGTGGAAACATCTTGGGTAAAAGCTACGGGGAAAATAGACAACCTTGCAGTTTGCCAGTAAAATGCTTGCAGTTCTTCTCTTAGAGGTGGAAAGAAAGAATGTAGATTAACTGAATAATTTGGAACAAAAAGTGAGACAGAATTTGGGTAACTTTATTATTTTTTTTGTAATTGTCTGCAATTCCTGATAGTTACATTTGCATATGCCAGCAAGAAATAGTCAAAAGCCAAAATTAACCTGTATTTTTACATTTCTAAGCATGATTAATAGAGTCAGAATGTGTGTGACAATCTGCAGACTGGAGTTACTAGCCCTTTATATGGGGTGTTAACTTAAACCCCTCTGGAACAGAGATTTCATAAGGGTGTTCTGATGGAAACAGGACTACCAGAAGTGGACACAATTTTTAAATTCTTTGTAATAGGAGTATGATGTGCCAACTAGTTAAAAGTGAGATATCAGCAGAAGATTTAGCTATGCAGAATTCTGGTGAAGGAGCGTGATTATTAACTTTGCTTTGTTTGACCTCTCTAAAATTGCTTTATAGGGGAAGGGGCAGCTTTGCTTGCTTTGAAGCTAAAACCCAAGACTTCTTTTTTAGCACTTTCAAAGCAGGAGATGTGTTAACTGTTAAAATGGATTTTGTATAACAGTTCTGCATCCCAGTTTGAAACCACACTGTGGCATATATTTGACCATTTTGTACATATATTTTTTTAAAATCTCGAAAAGAAAAATAGCTATTTTTTTAATTGTGAATTCAAAACTAGAATGTGTTAGGCTGCCATCCTTCACTTGAGAATGGTCACAAGCTGCCCCAGCTCCTCAAGCAGAATATAAGGGCAAATTGCATACAAATCAAATGCTTAGTGGATGCTGACTTCCCAGTAGCATATTGACTGGCTGTTTTGTTGAGATTTCACACACATACATAAAAATAACAGCATTTTTAGCTGATCCCAATAGATTTTTCTCTGCAGCTGCATCACTTGTAAAAGGCTTTTTGTTCCAATTCTTGAAGTCTGAAGTATTGCAAGTATTTTTATTTTTAAATCTCAATTATGATTTATGTGTTGTGATGACTTTAAGGGCTTGATTGGGCTACAAATGTGCTTTGAAAAAACAAGAAAATATGCCCATGAAAAACACCGGCAGTTCAAAGCTGAATATTGAGCATACAGTTGTAAACTCACATGGCACATGGCTGGGTAGGTTTTTTTGGCAGAGCCAGAGTCTCAACCTGCAGTGATGCTAAAGATATTAGCAAATTAGCACTGCAAAGCTTGCCAGCGTATTCGCTAGAGTCCTGCTCATGCTCTCACTGCTGTAATTAAAACTAATTATTTTCTAAAACATAGTAATACATGAATATGTGCAATAATCATTTTGTAGTGGGCAATCTGTGAAGTATTTTTAAAGCTTCTTTTCCCCCTCCTATCTTTGGCTCGCTGTGCAGTGTGCCTGCTGCCTGGTGCAAGCCAGCACTGTCATTTTGCGAGAGCCACGTTACTCTGGTAAAGACAATGATGCTTTACTGATTCTTAAATTTTTACGTTTGGGATATATATTTTTTCCTTTTTATTGTCTTTTAGGTTATTCTGTATGTTTCTCTTATCTCATATCCTTTGAAAGAAGGGCATGAGGGGGATTAAAAAGAGAGAAAGGGAAGGTAATCCAGTCTTTCAGAAATGCTGTGCACATGGTTTTCAGCAGGCAAAGAATCACCTGGTGTCTTGCTGCTGTTTTCTGGTTATTTGCATTGATTCAGTGTCATGGCACCTCCTAGCATCTGCTCTGCCCAGTATTTTCTGTCTGTTTGTCTGAATGTTTCTTCTTGCATCTTTCTAGAAATCCAGGAACCCAGCAGCTCTGCAGCAATAATACTATACTTGGCACTTGCATCTTCAAATAAAAAAAACCCTTAAACTCCTTGCACCCCTGGGAAGCAACTGCATGCCATTATCAGAGAAAGACATTTGTGTGTTCGTTATAGTCCCACCTCATTTTGGCAGGAGGAAGAAGCTGAGTGCTGGTTCTCCAACAGAGCGCGGTTTACAGCTTGTAATTCTGTAGTTAAGGCTCACAGTGGCTGAGCCATTCATAATGAAGTCAGTAGGGGCAGGAATTATCTGCTGGACACCAGCCTTAATACAGATGTAATTGGAAAATTCGGCTTTTTTCTTGGATTCAATGTGGCAAGCAGAATGTGCATTGTTTTCATTTATGTTTGTCTATTGCTAAAGGGAGGGTGCAGTAGTTAAAACAGACTTGTTGTGTTAAAATGTTGTGGTCAAATGCAGAGACAGTTGAAGAGCACCAGCAGCACGAAGAATTCTGCTCTTTTAAGTGGTGGTGGTTGTTGTTGCATGGTGCTTGTATTCTCTTCTTGTTCGTTCTCCTTTGTTTCCTCAATGCAACTGAAGAGGTTTCCAGGTTTCCGGATGCTAGAATAACAGGACAGAGGTGGGAAAACCTCTCCTTCACGTGGCGCCACAACCGTGCAGCAGGAAGCGTGTTTTTTCCTACAAAGCCAAACACAGTCATGCTTAACTGTTTCTCCTGTTTTCGATTAGCACCTATGGGTCTTGCAGATATGATGACACCGGGTGAGTCCAAACTTCCCCTTCCTCTCAAAGCAGATGGCAAAGAAGAAGGACCCCCCCAACCCGAGAGCAAGTCAAAGGTATTTACCACCTCCGCACGTGGTGTTGGTTCCGTCCGCAGAAGTCTGCTGTGTTGTCCTTCATCTCCTGGTTTTGGCCTACCTACTTCTGTTCTTTCCTGCATGCCTTTCCATTCACGTGCAATCTCTTTGTTTCTTTCTTTTTTTTTTCTTTTTTTTCTTCATTGTGTGGATCTGAAAGTTACTAGTTCTTACGGCATTTTAACTTGCGGGGGCAAAGCATCCCAAGCCAAAAGTTGCGTGGGCATTTGGCTGTGCCAGGTGGGTGGGAAAGAAGGGTCTTGCTTGGTTTCAATCCTTGCAGCCATTTTTCTCTGCCTTCAGTTATAGCTTCCTGTTTTGGTTGCCTCAGCAGCAGCAACATACTTTAATATTTTGCTTTCCTGCCTTATTTGATTAAATAAGGTGAACAGCTTGTTTTTGTTTCTTTCTTTCATAATGGGAAACCCATGCTTAGCATTTCATGTGAGCTTGAAGTAAGCATGGTGGCTTAGTGACTTTAGCCAAGCATCCAGCAAACTTTCCAAATTATACTAATTAACAATGTTGTTTTAATACTTTTTATATATATATATAAATATATTTATATATGTGTGTGTTTTCTGTATGTGTCTCTCTGTTTATATATATTTTATATATAAAAATTGGTCAGTCTGTTAAACTGGATGTATTTTTTTTGTTTTCAATAAAGTTTGCCCTGCCTTTGTCATATTTTTTTTTTTGTATTCCTCTACCACAGGATAGCTACAGCTCTCAGGGTATTTCTCAGCCCCCAACCCCAGGCAACCTGCCAGTCCCTTCCCCAATGTCCCCAAGCTCTGCTAGCATCTCCTCATTTCATGGAGATGAAAGTGATAGCATTAGCAGCCCAGGCTGGCCAAAGACTCCATCAAGCCCTGTAAGTGGCTCTGGTTATTTTGGTTTTCGTTTATTTTTTGTAATTAATTATATTTTAATGCTTGCTTGTTTGTTTCGTAAATTCCTTTTCTTTATTATTTATCCACTAAACAGTTTTCTTTCTTTATAACACTGGGTACAAATTCTGCTCTCGGACACATGACTGTAAGTTCCACTGCCTGGCTTCAGTGGGGCCTGAGCATGCTTATCCAAGGGCAAAATTTGTCCCAACAGTACTTTGAAATAAGAAAGAGTAAAATTGCGTGCATCGTGCAAGTGTGCTGTCTGGTAAAACAGCAGTTGTTGTGAAGAAAACATCCTTCCTGTAATGCATCAGCTTCCAAGCATGCCAACTGTGTTGTTAAGGACAATTCCATTTCTGTTCCTGGGCCCAAACTCCTTCACACAACTGACTTCACTCTGGTTGCTGCACTTGTCTTTACTAGGATTATTTAGGGGGAAAAAAAAAAACAAAACAAAACAAAATGAGAAATCTTCTCCCCTATTGAAACTAATACCCATCAAAAGTTAAATTATAGACTCAGCACCACAAAAAAGCTGCCATTTATATTTTTGAAACATTTTTAATTTTGAATTGTGTATTTGGAAATACAGCCATTAGGCTGTCAAGGCACAGTCTAAACCAAAATTGTTTCTAATTTGCTTCATTTGGTTATTTTGAAATAACTCAGATTGTGAGCTGAAAAAAGACCCTGATGCATGTACATTTTTGGAAAACTATTTTTTAGATGAGTAATGTTTAATCATTTTCATACAGGTTGTAAAGAAAAACCTGAGAGAGATGTGTGGAGCTAAAACCAAATTTCAACATCTATCTTCCTATCTATATATATGCACACACCTAGAAGATCTATATACATATACAGAAAAGAAAATGCAGACATAAGATGATGTGGTCTATGGGGAGCAAATGTCCACCTGGTCACTTTTGCTTTGTTTTTTTTTTTATAATTAGGAATAGATATATATTGTTCCTCTCTTACTTCTTTTTATCAAAAGTAGAAATCATCGTAATTTCTCTGTAGAAAAATAATGAAAAATATTCTTGTGCAGAATATAAAGGGGGTTTTCCCCAGTGTTAAAGTGCACTTAAATTAGCAATGATTCTTTGATAACAATTTTTACAAAATGATATGTTAAAGAGTATGTCTCAGGGCAAACAGAGGAAGGCCAGTCAGAGGGGAAGAGATCTAACCATCCAAAAACCAGACATTTACAGAATGCCCTGAGCAAGGGGGCAGCATGGCATGAAATGCACCACTTAAATCTTTGGATGTTGATTTGACAGCAACTTTGAGTCTCAGAAGGCAGGTGATGTTACTTGTTCCCACAAGGTCTCATCTTTTTCTTAAAAGCATTTGTGAAAAGGTGATACCAAAAATTCTGTTTGTTTTCTTTGTAGTAATGTTTGGGGTACTGCTTGTTTGGGCAGTTTTCTGGAGGAAAGCAAGAGAGTTATTTTGCACGGGCTGTCTAACACATTGAGTGCTTCCTCTGCAACCAAACAATAATGCATTCCTGAGTTCATTGCATAAACTGCGTAGCAAATCCTGGAGTCATCGTGAACATACGTGGAGATTTTTTCATGTAAATAAAGTATAGATTATTGCCAGAGTATAACATTGGAAAAAATAAATGATGAAAGTTTCTGCTTTCAATTTCTTCTGAATGTCCTTCTCTCCAAAAGCGTCAGTTAGACATGGATAAATGCAGTGCTTTGGAATGATAGAAAAATAAGTGTTGCAGATGAGCTGATCCCTTTTTACCTATGAAGGCCAGTGGATTGGATAACTTCATCGACTTCAACAGCAGCCTGACATAGACTGGAACGATTGATTGCAGGCATTTCGTTACACTTGAAAACAGCCTGAATTGGTTCATTAAATCCCAAAGCTGCTTCATGTGCTACAACTTGTCCATTCCAGTAGAGGATAAAAGCAGGGGTGAATGGTTTGTAATTCACTTCAAGGTATCCCCCTGATCCTACTAAGTGGATCCTCTCTTTCAGCTGTTTTGTGAGGAAGTGAGGCATGAGAAAATGGGGAGAAAGAACTGTTGAACATTAGGTGTTGAGGCCTCTTTGGGTATATCAGGAAAAGGACACTTCTGATATGCCAATTTTGCATGTAATGCGCACCTCTCACAGTGGTGAGGTAGTTCTAAAGTTCTTTAAAAGAGACATTTCAAGTGTGAGTGTAAACTATGCAGAGTCACTGCAACATGAGTAAAAGAGTAGGTTATGAAAACCCCATAAAATGCTGTTCACTGTCCATAGGTAGCCATGAACATGGCAGTGACTACACCTGAACAGTACTACACCTCCATGGTGCTAGCTGGGAGGGGTCTCCAGAGTCCTTTAGGTGAAAATCTTGACAGAGGATTGTGTCCTGCCACAAGCCGCTGCCAGGGATTGGACTTTGGCAGTTTTAGCTGCCTGTGTAGGCACGCACTGTTCTGTAGTAAAGGAGGTCTGTGTAATACACGTAATATTGGCAAATTCTTCACTGAAGTCAGGGAAGGGAGCAGTAGATAATTGTATAAATATAGATCCTTAAAGATATGTACAGAAGCAACTACTCACTGCCTTTCATGTGAAAATAACTCCTACAGAAATTTGTGTTACTCTGAAGGATTCTGCAGACTCACCATACAAGGGTCTGCATATAATACAGTTTTAATAGTGGGTAGGTGTATTGAAAAGAAAGTATGGCGCTCAACAGCTTCAATATGGGAATTGGCTTTAGTATCCACATACTTTGGTGGAGGTTTTTTAATCACCAATTTAAACACTGCCAGTATATCATGGGGAAGAGTGCTGGGATTGCAGGCAGAGTAGGATATAACTAAATCAGTAAAGATACGTGCCACAGGCTTGCACTAGCATTCGTCTATCACCAAAATCATCAACATACTTAACAGAAGAAAAGGTCATGATCTGTATTCTTCCAGCATTGCCTGGGATGTGCTCATTTTAGTTAACATGGGATCTTTCTCTCATAAACCCTTGTTTTATGAGGGTTAATATTTAATATTGATAGGTAAATTTAGGCTTCCAGCTGAACCTGTCCATGTGAAACTGAAGTTTGTTTGTGTGTAGACTAGCTTGCACACATCTGTCATTTTTATACGTTTACATTTATAAAAATAGAGCAGAGAAAAAGATCTTTACTCTTGAGGAATAGCATTCTTCCCTCCAGTGCATTCTTCTAAAGTTAACATTTCATTTTAGAAGAAAATTGCACCCATTTTACAAAGCATGACAACCTGAAAGCTCACACAGTAAGAAACACTTCTTACCTTCTGTAAGCTGTGAAAAGTTTTCAGATTATACTGTCATTTTAGAGCTTGCTGCCACACTGCTGAAAAGCAGCATCATTTGAGATGTACAGTAGAAAAATGCAGAATGAAAAATTCTTAACTGTTTCCCTTCTGCTCTGAATCTGATTTTAAAAAGTGAATCTCAGCATACAAAAATGAAACCCTAAAACTGGTAAACCTGAACTTTCTTAATCATGGTTCACCATAAAAGTGAAATAGAAACTATTTTGTTGCCTCACAGGTTAGAATATAAGCACATAGAAAATTTGCTGGGTAAAAGCTGGAATTTCCCACCTTCATTTTTGGTAGAGTTCTGGGGCATCTTAAGTGTCAGATTAAAATTGATGCTGGTGAGCATTAGAGTAACTTTGTTCTTACTGCAAAAGGTAGTGGGGTAGTTCCAGTTCATTCAGCTGTTCAAGCCTGTGTGATCATGTATCTGGTGCTCAGCACAATATCAAATTAGTAGTAACGTGACTTCCCTGCTTTCCCCCTTTCCACCCACCCAAAAAAACCCTCCCAAACTTTGACAAAGCTTATTTGTTGCAAAGAGTTAAACTGATTTTCCTGAACACCCAGATACATAGCAAGTGATGCTTTGAGTAAATTGGTTGCTATTACAGAATCAGTTTGTGCTTTCTTTGCATAATCTGCAGGATTCATGTCAAAGTACTTTCCTGCCAGCCACTGAGTATTAATAAAACAAATTTAGCCCTGACTCTCACTTCAGTAGGAGTTGTAATGCAACTGTGTCTGGCTCAAGTAAATTCAGGCGTGCACCTCATTTCTAAGAAAGGTAATCATATCTGTCTGTAGGAAGGATTGCTGTGAAGAAGTTACAGTGTCAGCAAGGCAGAAAACTTTAAAGGAGGCTATTTATTTAATTATAATTAATATCCATTCACTGGAAAGAACAGCAATGGCTCATGGAACTGCTAGGTCACCCCCCTTGGCTTCATGTTTCTTTTCTCCTGACTCTGTTCCAGTTGTTGCCAAGTTGCAGCTGATAGCTGGAAGGAGATACAGAGTCTGTCATATTTTCCAGGCTAACATGCAAGATGAATGGTGGCAATGCTCTTGAAATCATTGGCAGTGGGGTTCTACTCTGCTGTATCCCTCCTTCATGGTGTTGAGTGCCAGGCTTCACCACTGTGTGTGGGGACATGGACAAAGTGAGTGGTTCTGTAGCATCTGTGAGGTACAGTGAGGGTCTTTTTTAGAGATGTTCAACTAGGAATGAGTTTCTTTTTTCTTGAGAATAGTCTGTCTTCAGTTCAAAGTAAGGAAAAGGCAAAGGAGGGAAAGAGTGATTGACTAGATGAGTTTTAAGAAGTGTCTACTGCAATCAACAACAAAGTTTAGGCTTTTACTATACAGACATAAAGGATATGTTTCCCTTCACATATTTGGCTCCTTTCCCAAAGCTTTATGTCAGTCTTTTTCCCTTGTGTTTAATTCTGAACCACTCCCATCTTGCACTGCTAAGCAAATCAGTTCACTTTCTGCAAGTACGAGGGTCTTCCTGCTGTAGCAGCAGCCCCTCTCTGCTGTCAGAGCTGAGGCAGCTTGGGTAAGGTCTGTGACAGGGTCTGTCCACACATGGCACAGAGCCCAGCTCACAGGGTTACATTGCACAGAAAAGATAGGGTGAGAATTTATAGCTTGTGTAGCAGCCTCAGCGCTTTCTGCTGTCTCTACATTTTAAAAAAAAGAGAAGAAAAGGGAATCAAACATAACATTACATTAACAAACATTAAAGCCCAAAGAGCAGCAGCAAAGCAAGTTCACTCCTGCCTTCTTGCCACAGAGATGGAATTCTGCTCTTTCCACCTCTTCTGCTTTTCCTGGTGATGGCTCAGCTCTGATTGCTGTCCATCCTTGGTTTTCCCCAGGTCATAATACGCATTCCCTTTGCAAGGTAGGACAGCTGAGATGGATATCTTCTGTACTCCGTCAAGGGAGGAGAGTAGTTGCTACTTACAAGTCTTATTGGATCAGGCAGCTAATTGGCAGTTCACAAAGAGTATTGCCACCAGTCTCCTTGTTCTGTAGGCACTCTTGCTCATCTTGCTTTTTGGCCACCAGTGGTGTGAAGTGGTAATAAACCATAACCATCTTCAGCGTGACTCTGAAGAGAGGACTACTTCACCATGTACTGGTTTGCCATGATTCACACTTCAGGCTATTTTTGTGCAATTCCTGCTCTGGAGGATCACTTTCAGGTTTTCTAGCCCATCCTTGAGGGCAAAGAGGAGAGGATTGGTTTGGTTTTAACATTTTATAAACATGTGTGGGACAAACTTGTTTCTAATTTTACCGAAACAGTTGCTTGCAAAGCACTTTGAGATAAGTGGATGAGAAGCACTGTGTGAGAGCTACCTCTTCTTAAAATGATGTGAGGCAACATCAGAAACTTGCCTTCTGGGATCCAAAGTTCAGATCAGTGAAAGAAATATGAAAATGGGGAGTTTGGGCCCTTTATTTATAAAGCTGACTTTTCCGTATATGGACAGAATGTACTGTTTGTGCCTGAACTAGTAGCCTTCATTCCTGACTGTTGTGTGATAGCTTTAGTTTGTTTGACATCTTCTCTTTTTCAATGTTGTGAGTTTCTTACTTTCTTTTCCCTTCCCCTCCCACCCTTCCCCCAACTCTTTCTTTTCTTCTTGCAATTTAGAAATCAAGCTCCTCTACCACAACTGGAGAGAAGATCACTAAAGTCTATGAGCTAGGGAATGAGCCGGAGCGCAAAATGTGGGTAGATCGGTACCTGACGTTCATGGAGGAGAGAGGCACGCCTGTGGCCAGTCTGCCAGCTGTGGGCAAGAAGCCCTTGGACCTGTTCAGGCTCTATGTCTGCGTCAAAGAGATTGGAGGTTTAGCACAGGTGAGAAGAACTGGTTAAAGTGAACCTTCAAAAAGCCACTGCACTTTTTTTCTGGAGTGTTTCCTGCCGGTTACATCATTAGGTTTTCAGGCTTGACAATATTGTTGAAGAAAATGGTTTCATGCTTTGATAGCCGTCTGGAGTTCATTTTGGGCTGCATAATGGCCCTAAAACTTTAGCGTTTGAATCAAGATTGATTGTTGCTGTAGACAGATGAAATTGTTGCCTTTTCAGGGGAATCTAGTAGTGCTGCTGAGAGAAGAAAAGAGAAAAAGGCCAGTGGATCGAAGTTACAAGTAAGAAGCAGATGGTAGAGCTAAAAGGAGGAGGAAATTTTTAAGTCCATCTTTCCCATATAGAGATACAGGCTGTAGGACAATTCAGTTCATCACTCCGGAGAAGCTGCAGACATATTCTTAAAACACAGTCTTTCATCCCAAACCTTTAATTCCGAGTGTCTCTATATGGTATATTTGTTTCTTACACATGGACTGTGCTGTGTTTGGAAAACACTTACAAGATATTTTGGGTTGCCTTGCAAACATAATGATTACACGGAAAAGGTGAATTACCTAAATAAACTGAATAAAAATGGGAGCAGGAAGAGCTGAGGATAAAAAAGTCACAGATGGGAGACAGACGCTTTCGTTTGTGTTCTCACCAGTTAACTGGAAGTTTTGCAGAGGGATGTTGGAAAAATATTCACGAGTTCTGCAAGGCTGTTCACCTCAGAGCAAAACGAAATGTTTCACTGTTTAGCCTCTAAAGGGAAAGCAGGAGAAAGCGGTCAGTACTTGAAGTCTTAGATTTGGCATTCGAAGTCACCTGTCCTTGCCTGATGCTTGTACAAAGCATCCCTTGCATCTAGGGGATCACTGGCTAGATGCTAGAAACTATTGTGACATGCAGGGATCCATGAGTTCTATGTTTTTGAGAACATTTCTTCAATGCCTTGCAAAATGAGGTCTTAAACATAGCTAACATATAGATAAAGATGCGTGTGTAATATTATATAAAACATGTAATATTAAAACAGATACAATTCTACACTAATGACAAAATCTGAACTCAAAAATATGGCAAACAAATTAGATTCTCCAAAAGAGAACATATTTTCATAATCTATGTGGTTAGTTCAAGAAAGGAATATCCAACATCAATTAGTACCTCTTTCAATGCTATTTTTAATAGTGTACTTACAGCATAGGATTTGACTACTGAATTATATCATTGGCCCTTCAAATCCAGGGATTTTAGCTATTCTTATTATTAAAGGAAGGCAGAGAAACCTAATGTAGTTCATCTTGCCAGTTGTTAAATGCTTTATATGGGTAAGAGATGTTATCCTGACATTTTTAGTGATCAGCTCATGCCCCTCAGCATCACACGGATTTGATTACTTTTAGCTCAGAAACTTTATTACAGGTAAATCGTATCATGCAGCTGCTCTGCCTCGTACAGCGTGATTGTGCCCACAGTGTGACTTTTAGCATCCAAAATTGAGCAAGATGGGGGGCAGATGGGATATTCTAGAGAGTCATTCATGTTTGCTTATTATGGAAATTTATTTTATTTTGGGACATTCAGTGTTGATTTTCAGTGACAGACATTATGCTTTGCCAAAGAGTAGATGCTGTTCACTTAGACTGATTTTTGAAAGAGCTTGAGTTACAAATGCACGTGCTTCAGTACTGGTGAAAATTTACACTTAAAATGAAGGCTCCTGGTTTTGGTGGTGTGCCCAAATGAATGGTCACTATGTTTATCTGTTTTACCTTTGCTTGCTGAGTTTTATTTAAATGCACCTGTGTGATGCCCTCCTAAAAAGCTGTTGCTGCAACTGCTGCACTCCACATCTCGGGACTCTGCCCAGAGAGTGCCAGGGAGTGGAGCTGTGCAGCAGTGGTGCATATTCCCTGTCTGAAGAGTTGCCGTTGATGGGGTCCCAACACGAACAGACCAGCTGCTGGCAGTCTTCTTTTAAATGGCAATATACTGGGCATTTAGGCATGAATGTTTCTGTTTGCATTATGCAATGTGTTCATTATGCAACACTTAGCTTTAAGCCAGTAGGCACAAAGAGCTGTGTAACTGGATTTCAAGCCTCAACGAGGGCAGTTTATGAAAATCTGGTCTCCTTTAACTCCTGGGTTCTTGCAGGATGTACCAGAGAAATACAAACAGTTAGCATAGCCATGCCAACCTGCTTGCTGTTAATGGCATCCTCAAAAGATCTTTGCTGACTGGCAGCAGTTACAGTGTTATTAAACACTGAGAGAAACTTAAGAAAATGTTTTCTTTGCTGGCACACAGACTAAGGAGTAGTATGGCTAATGATAATCTTACTAGCTGTACGAGTTAAGTTGGAGTCATTAAAATATCAGGCCTTAGGGCAAGTAGCAGACATCATGGAATCAGAATTGCTACCCACAAAAGCTGAGATTTCTCAGATGTTTAAAGCAGATTTATTTTGGTGCTGACCCCGCTCCTTGGATCATACCTGGAAATTGCATAACTGGTTGAATGCACTTAAAGGCATGAGGTGTTACAGCAAAAGCAGTGGCTGCTATGAGCGCTACAGCCGAGTGAGTCAGTGGCATCATCCAGGATGACAAATGAACTTCGCTATTATTACAGATCAGCTGTGTTTGAGGAACTCATGAGCAGAGTCTTTCAATATTCTCAGCCTTACACTGCAAACAAGACTCACAGTGGAGTAGTGCAGTCAGCATTGTAATACAGAGTATTGCTGGACTAGCCGTGAGTGTTTGAAGTCTGCCTTAATTAATTAAGGGGCCTGGCTTCACTCTGCCTCTCATCTAGCCAGAGAATCATTGATCTGTCCCTGCAAGATGCACTAAAGTGAAAGGGATTGAACCAGGAATTACAAGCTGAACTGTTTGACAGCTGGTGGCTGTTTGGGAGAAAAATTTATTTTTCATATCAATGTTCAAACAAATTGCAGAATAACACTGTTGTTGCTTTCTAAATTATATTTTAGAAGCTGCTTTTTAATTAGAATGGGGTGGGTGTGGGTGGGTGTCAGGGAGGGAGAGAGTGAGCAGGAATTTTCTTGGAGATGGATTGCTAACTGAAGAGCATAGGCCCTGGAAGGGCGTAAGACATTTAAAGGATGCACCATGCAGAAGACTCCACAAGCAAAGCTTTTTATGTAGCTATCAGCAGGTTCCTTAATGGCTTTATAACTGTAAATGCTGTCTGTGCATTACTGCGTGTGGGAGTAATGAGCATTAGTTAAAAGAGGAAAATAAAAAAAAGTAAACCAAGACATTAAGTGCTTTTTTTTTTCCTTTTTTGTTTCCTGACTTAAACAAAACGCTTTGCTGCAAACCAATGATTCTGCCGTTTACTTTGCTAGGTTAATAAAAACAAGAAGTGGCGTGAGCTGGCAACCACCTTGAACGTTGGCACTTCGAGCAGCGCAGCCAGCTCCCTGAAAAAACAATACATTCAGTACCTGTTTGCCTTCGAGTGCAAGATTGAGCGAGGGGAGGAGCCCCCTCCAGAAGTCTTCAGCACTGGCGATACCAAGAAACAACCTAAGATTCAGCCGCCATCTCCTGGTAAGTCAAATAAACTGCAGCCTCTTATACAACCATTTTTGAATGCAAGGCATACTAGGTTGTTGCACCTTATATACTTAGAAGCATGTCTTGATAATGCTGGACAAACAAGGATAAATCTGTTGTTGTCATCTTGTTCTCAAACTCGGAGCCAGCTCCTGAGTCAAATCAGAGTTAACTCCGAAGGGCCATCCGCGGTCGTGTGTCTGGTTTGTCCTTGCTCACTCCAACACACCAAGACCTGTGTGCCAGTGTACCCTTAACATTCAGTGACAAGGGCGTAATAAAAAGAACAGAGTTCTGCGCGGATGCGCTTCTGCTGGGAGACCGGAGCATGCATTCGTCTAAAGGTCGGGCTCTGGTACCTGCACTTTCCTTGCTGTGACTGAAGCTGCTTTTCAACACAACTGTTGGAAGCAAGGCTTCAGTCAGAGCAGGATGGCAGATGCCAGGCTGATCAGCGCGTCTCAGATGGTTGCTCTGATGCAGCTCGTGTTGAATGTGTGGCAGATGGAGAGCTGAGAGTACGGTGTATCCCCACTGCCAGACATCCTAGTTCGGAGGCACGCTCTCTGTTCTTTTGTTGCTAATCCTGTGTGTCAGATAAGTCGTTAGGATCACTGTTTTTATCTTCTCATCTGAAAAATTGGAACTGGGATTGCTTTATTTTGGCTGGGTTTTTTTGCATTTACGGTGTGGTGTTTGAAATCCCTGTTTTCTTTCTGAATTCATGTCACTTAAGATCCTCAAGATTTGATAGTCATAGCTGATCCTCAAGGCAGGACAATTCTTAAATAGAAATACTGTAAGTACATAGGGAGAGTCATAGTATTAGTCTAGCTGTTGGCTTCTGGACTATCCATGGAAGAGTAAAAAATCCTTTAATTATTTCGGATTATTCCTTTGGTTAATAGCTTTTCTGACAAAATAATTTGACAAAATTTGCAAACTACTGCCACAATTGCTATTAGGCAGACCACCATCACTTATTGCCAAGAGAATATAATTTCTGGAGTGTTTACAGCAGTCTTCTGCAGCAGAACACAGTTTTAGGAAAATATTAATTAACTTAATTTCTGTTAGTGCAGTTCACTGGCTGAAAATGGGAAGTAGAGAGTCAGAGACCCAGCAAGCCCTGCAGACAATTTGCAGTTGCATGACTTCAATACCTTATCATGGACACTAGAAAATTGCAAAGACCTTTATAATCATATAATAAAGTTGTGGCCTTTCCAAGATTATCTCTTACAATAGTGCTTTGTCAGTACAGAAAAAGATAACAGTGATAAAGCTTAAATCTTTCTCAGCCTGATTTATTCAGAGTAAGGATTTGAGGGAGTGTTTAGTTAAAATCTTCCTAAGTACATCTCTGTGCAATAATTTAAATATTTCCTGCACCTTGTTAAAACCTAGGGTTATCAGGTACCCCAGTGGTGATTGTTTAATAGAGAGGAGATTAGGTTACTTCGCAATTCAAGTTTAGAAGACAGAGAAAAACACTTGGTACTAGAAGTAAAGCCCATAGTCCAAATGTTTATCTGTCTGAAATAAGCACAATGTCCTGAATGTGCACAGGTGCAAAAAATAATGTATTTTGGTGGTGCTCATCACCTCCTGAGAAGACTGGTAAGGGAAGCTGACATGGTTAGACTTGTTAAGGACAGTGAAGAAGAAACTAGTCTGTCTCTAAAAATGAAAGAGTATTAGGCTTCATTGTCTCCTCCCTTATCTTCTCTCTCCAATACTGCTCTCAGTAGTTGATTTGGGGATGATCACCGTAAATCAGCTGAATTTTGAGATGAAAAATTGTTATTTAAATATGTAAACATGAAACAAAGGAATGGAAATGTCAGATGTACCACTTTACAGCATCCTTTTGCATCATGATGCTACAAATGAAAATGGCAAAGTCCAAGTTTAAATTTATCATAACATTCAAGCAAGCTGTCTTTGAGGAGAACCGAAACTATTTTTCTAAAATAAAAACACAGCAGGACATAGAGACTAGAAAAGGGGGAAGCAAGCAAGGATCTCAAGGTTTGTTTTGTTGGAGAGAAAAGAGCTCGTGTCACTGAATGGGACCGCACTTCTGTACGGAGAAAGGCTTTCCCAGTGTGTATCAGCTTTAGTACATGAAATCCCGCTGAGGTATAGATGCCTCAGAGAGTACAAGCCTGTTCTCTTTAATAGTCAGCTTTTTTCCTTGTTCCTTTTCCGTTAGTATATACCAACATTAACATTTTAGCTGCACAAAAGAAGCAGAGTTGTAGACATACTTTAGATAATCTGTCACTCTTTGGCATTCAGAGGGAACAGGAGCCCAGTACAACAAGAAACAGTAGCCTCCAAAGGTCCTTGCTTTAACCATTAGCCTCTCTTGTGCAGTTAGCTCAGTGTAGGCAGAGCCACTTAGAAGCCAAATCCATTTGCAGAGAACTAGTTGCAGTATTAGGGGTGAAGTTAATCTAATAGAAAAGCAGAGGGACTTGTCTCAGAGGGGAGGGTGTTGTATTTTGTCCAGTTCTAACAAGCTGATGCTATGAAACAAGTCTTGAGATCTTAAAAGTCAGCTGATCTTCATAAAACTTTTAAAATTAAGTATTTCAATTGCTCATAAGAATACATCAGGACTGGCAGCCTTTATGGTACAGAGAAGGATTCAGTTCCAGTGTTGTCGTACTTTCCAGGTGGGTGGTTATGCAAGGTGGGAGCAGGCTGAAGTGCAGCTTAGAGCAAATCCGTTCCTGCAGATGTCTCACATGCAAGGGGTGGTTATGTGACTGCCTCACAGATGACCTTTAGAATGCAGGCCTAGAGGGAGTGCTAGGAAACACAGTGCGACAGCCATGGCGAGGAGATTCATATGGAAGAGCATGGTCAAGGAAAGGATGCGATGTGTAAGTCAGATTTATAGGACTGTGAGATGGTGGTCTGGGATCGTGTGTTTGTCCATTTGCTTGTAGCACTATATTCGGGATTCTCCCATCACGTCTGGTTTTTTACAGTATCATTAATAAGGGAAATGGTACATAAAGGAGTGAATAATTTAGTGTTATGTACAGTGAAATTCATGATAGTGTCAGCAATTACAAGACATTTAAAAACATAGTGAGAGTAGAGCAGCAAAGTGACAGATTGGTTGGCCTTGATCAGTAGAGATTTGCACAGTAGCCAAGGTGTTAGGGTTAGGATTAGGTGCTCATTTTAATAGTTTTCACTTCTTATCACTGTCAGAGCCTCTTCTGCTGTTTCATAAAGCTCCTGGGGAGGGGTGGGGGCCTGAATGTTTCAGTGTGCCTTGCACTGCGCTGAGGCTGTGCAAGTTGGTGACGTGTTTGTTGTAGGCTGAGGCCTTTGTGTAATCTTAACTCTGCCTGGGTCAGGTAATGCCATCAGCAGCGAAGGCCGGCAGCAAATGCCTAATGACAGACTAACTATTGGAGGACCCCTGTTGGCCTTCTGTCCTGACCACTGGGTCTGTGCCAAGGTCCGTGTCAACTGCTGATGACTTCCGTTGTGTAAAAACTCCCTAAGAGAGAGAGGGGCATCGTAAGTCTTCCTTCTTTCCAGGAGTGGGTGCAAAGACAAAATGCTTTTCTTGTCACGTGCATTTGACAGTTTTGACCAAAATGCTCACAAATGATATGGGAAGTTCTAAACTGAGAAGAATTCTGGGCACCACTACTGTAAGCACTAATGAATGCTGGAGAAGAAATTCCAAAAGAGCATCAGCACGAAGGAGTTATCTTCCATTGCTGTACTCTGGCACTCGGAATTCTTAGTTGCATTGTGCGGTTATGTGTGCACACCTCTCAAAATAACAGGCTCAGAGTTTATCCTGTGTTGAATGAACAGGACGACCAAAGTGGTCCAGCTGAGGATGCTTGTGAGTGACAGCAGCTGGCCCTGATGTCAACAGAGATTTCATTAAAGCAAACCTGGAAAAATCATACTTTCCAGCTTGTGCTGGAAAAAGGGAGCGAAAATGCGCCAGGAGTGTGTTGCCTGCGTTTCCTTGGCAGCAGAGAAACGAGACTTGGGGAGGGGGATGGCGGGGGGGACACGGCACGGCACCACAGGACACAGGCATTCAGTGAGTGCGGCTGTAACCAAACCCATCGGTCTCTGCTGGCGGGTGGCTGACTGAAGTGCTATTATTAGCAGGCAGGTGATGTCATGGAGCGTGTCATGAGGCCAGCCAGGGAATCCCCACTGAAGATGGATGGGCCAGGGCTTGGGAGGGTTGGCTGGGGGGGGACAGGCGGAGGTGCCCCGTGCCTGCATCCACACCTGCCCGGGGGGGCCCTGCAGCAGCCAGCAGCCCCAGTCCAGCCTAACTGGGGCACTGGGTTCGTGCTGTGTAAATTATCTTCCCAGCGTGGTGGCTGGCTGTTCACTCTCAAGCATGTGAATGTACTTAACCTTCAGTAACCTTTCCATTGTTTACTTTAGAGTATACATTTGTAGCTTCTGGCAAAAGGTAGGGATATCCTAGAGAGCATGTCAGGCCTCACATTAATGGAGTTTCAAGAGGTTTCATTCTTCTTCTCTTTTCTTTTTTTTTTTTTTTTCCCGAAGGGAAAAAATTGCTGGCAAGAGGAAGGTTTTATATTTTTTTTAGCTGCATGTTTCTTCTCTGGTAAATAAAGGGTCTTTCCTGAAAGCAGTACTTACTGCCATGCAGGCTTTGCAAGGCAAAAGGCATGCCAGTACGATAATTCCATGCTGCAGAGAATAATGCATGCTATCATGTGTTATTAACACATGCTTCCACAGCAAACTGTGGAAGACCTCACCTTCTCACTGACCAAGATGTCAATTGTATTTAAGTTTTGATGTATTTTCTATTGTGAAAAGCATATTCTTACAAATCTGTTATGATACTTGAGAGACAATTATTGCTTAGATGTGGATGTGAGATGAGGAATTCAGAAATGTAAACCCACAGGTTTTTTTGCTGGACATCCTCAAGATATCTGCAGAATCATGTAAGCAGAGATTACTTTTCCTAAAAGAACGTTGTTGTTTGTCTTCCTTCTTAGAGCTTGGTTTAATACTGACGCTTATGAAGCATTCTAAAAGATACTGTTTCTATTTCAGAATGTCCACGATCAAAATTAATAATCTAACATAATAAAATCCCTACAAAAATAGATGTAAAAATTTCAGAGTGCAGCCCAGCAAATGTAAGATTTAAGGTGAAATAGGAAATACAGGCTCTTCTTGGTAGATGGAGTCCTAATCCAGAGATTGAGAGACTTGCAGTTCCCATTCTGTAGAAGTTTCCCTAACTCAATGGAGGTCAGGGGCAAAGTGTGTTAACAAAGTAGTACCAGAAACAACGCACTTCTCATGACAGCATTTGCCTTCCATTTTTTCAGTTGTTTATAAGCAGTCATTTAGAAAGAGGTTTGAGGAAAAATAACCAACCTTATAACTGCCACCCAGAACATAGAAATTGGATTTGTAGCTTCTCAATTGGGTAATTTCTTTTTTCTTTTTAACCTTTCTTTATGTAAGATTATATAAAACACATCGTTATTAATAATTTTGCACTCCTGCAGCCCATAAATATTAGAATTTTTTTTTTTACTTTTTTCCTTTAGGTTTGCTTAAGATATGAATTAAGCTCTTGCTTAGGAAGGATAGGGAAAAGCTTAATTGCTTCTTAATAGCCCACCATAAGAGAAATATGCAGGGTTAGGCAATATCTGAATTTACAGTAAGTGTAGGGGTACACTGAGATGTTAACTTACATGTTTCTAATATAGCAAGATCGTATGTGACAATCTGTGGCATAACTCAGAAATGCTTTCAAGCTTTTTAGAAGAATCTAGAATTGCATTTAAAGCTCAAGGGCAGAAGAATGATCTTGACCTGCTCAGGGGTCATATATACAAAGAGCTCGTTTTATGTGAATATGATGCTGTTTTGTTTTATTATAGCACTAAAGCCTTCAGTTAACTGTAGCATTAGTTGTTGCAAATGTTCTTGTTACTGTATTAATGCAATCAGAGAGCTTTTCCTAAACTTTATTTTTGAACCTTATTACTATGTAAGCATAAATCAAAAATGCCTCAGAAGGCTGAGGACAAGAACAATGTGGTCCACACAATGTGGATTTTACATATGCACTTGCTACTGAGACTGATTTCCAGATAGGGGAACATGTGTTACAGATATAAATGAAACGCATATAAAAAAAGTGTTCTTCAGTTAAAAACAAGCTCTGCCTGTCAGGATGATGAGTGTTCTAGGATTCTGAGTCAATTATAAACTACTCCCTTTCATATACAGAAGAGAAACCCATACTGCTTGTTCCAATTTTCCCTCTAACAGTAATTTATAAAGTTTTGTTAATTGGTTGTTGAATGTAGATAGTCAGGCTCAATAAAATACTTACACGACAGTTCATAAAAAAGGACCTCTCAAGCCAAATCCATGTCCTACTCAGTGTGTTAGATTTTTGAACTTTTTCTCTTGGTAATTTTTTTCCCAGTTGCATCTAAAGACTTGAATCCTACAAGTTCTCCTTCTGTAGAATTCCTGCAGCAAGACCTGTCAGGTGCAAGGCTTAGATGTTGTTCTTAATCCTCACTTACCACCTTCTGAATCATAAAACTATTATATCAGAGCTCTGGGCTCAGGGCATGTTTCTGTTCAGGGTAGTCATACGAAAATAGTAGCTTTGGTGTCTACTCTGAAAGACTGGTCTGGATGTATTTTACCATTAGCTTTACCATTACCAATATCTGATGTATTTATTTAATGCCCTTATTGCTGCTCAGGCACATCAGAGCACAACAGTAAAATGCTCTTCTACATTTGTTATACCAAGAATATCAAGCTATTTACCTCCATTATGGAGGACACTAGTGTAGATACTCTTTCTGAGATCTCAACAAATATGTTTTTGCAGATTCTTTGGTCTTGTTACATATGTTTTACCATGACTGACCCTAACTAACATTTTGTTAAGATATCCATTTCTATTTTTATAATTCTTTTAGGAGTGTTATCTGTAGCCTCCCGTTCAAATTCTACTTTCAGTTATTGTTTTCTTCTGATCCCAGATTGCCTTTTGCATTTCTTAAATACCATCTTTTGCCATGCTGTCTTAAAGATGACACAGGATTGCAGTGTGCCGCTAATCATTTGCTATGTTTCACCATGGAAATGTCTGCCTTTTAGTGCTAAATAAAATCATGAATTTATATTAATATGGCATCTTAAATTTATGATGAAAAGCTTCTGGCTGAAATATTCCTTATAAACACATGTGTTGTGATAGTGATTATATGAAGAAGCTGTGCCAAAGAACAACCTTCATTTACTCTGTTGTAAACTACAGACAATTAACTTTGTATCTCTGACCTCTGATTTAAATGATCCTTCATCTGGATGATTTCTATTCATGTTGCTTCAGGCAGCAGATTAAATTCATGGTTCTAGGAAAGATGACGGCTATTACTACACAGCATATCCTGATCTCAGAGGATTTTGGGGAAGTTATATAGTACTGAGATGGATTAAGGCATACACAGGCTTCTGGAGGAAAGAACCTTTTTTTTTCCTTGATGATTATTATTTCCACAGGAATTTATCTGCTACCTTTCCATAATTACTTTTTTTTTTTTAATTTTTCAGCGAATTCTGGTTCCTTGCAAGGCCCACAGACTCCACAGTCCACTGGTAGTAATTCCATGACAGAAGTGCCAGGCGATTTGAAGCCCCCAACACCAGCATCCACACCTCATGGACAGATGACACCTATGCAGGGTGGCAGGTATGAAAAGAGCTTTGCTTTATTTTTTATTGGGCTCTAGTTCTACAGCAGTTTAATCAAGTCTTTCCTAACTGCTTAGGCACTCGTAGGATTCTGTGGTAAACCAGTCAGAGCCTGAAAAGTGGCAGAAAATTATTTATTTTTGGAGGGGAGAGAGGGAAAGGAAGGACAGAGTAGGAGGTCCATTAGCTTTCTAAACACCAGAGAAGGATCAGACAAGCACCAGTGCAAAGAGGTGCATGTGAATATGTCAGTAGTGGGGAGGAAGGTGGAACCCAACAGCACCAACTTAGAACCACAACCTTCCTTTCCTCACTTATCCTGTCCACCTCTGGTCAACAGATCCAGTCATGCTATGGAAGGAGAAATGTGTGGTTTTAAGATGTTACTTAAATTCAAATTGTGAAAAGCATATATAACAGGCTGAGATAGCAGAGGGTTCAACTGGATGGACCAAGAGATCCCTCTCAGTTCTGTGTTCTGTAAGTCTCACAGACCAGCTTAATCTAAAGTGAAGCTGTCTCACCATTCATTAAGGAGCCTTAGTCCACTGAAGTCCAGCAAAACAGTTCTTTATGATTTCAGCAAGAGCACAGCTGAGCTCTGAACTGCATACAGCGCCACTCCAAACTTAATTTACTTAGGTTCTTTTTTTCTCCATCTGTAGTGCTGCAGAAAGCATAGCAAGAACCTTTTTTTAATCATCTTCAATTCAGATTGAGTTTTCTTTCGCTAGGTAAAAAAAGAACAAAACAGCTTAGTGAAATTTCAGGAAGGTTTAGACTTTTATATGAGTAATAGGAATGCACAAACAATAGAATTACATGAAAAACCCTGATCTCTAAGGTAAGTAGACAAAGAAGCTTGGGGAAAAAGTGGGTAGATTCTTTTTAATGATTGTCCATTGTGAAAGTCTTTTGCATCTTCCTTGGATGTATCTTGCACTGATCACTGCCACAGCATGGTGAGCTAGTTGTATTGTAGTCTAGGCTGTTTTCACAGTTCCTACGAATGCAGGATGATGTTAATGTTTCTTTTTTCTTAATCTGCTAGAAACAGCGCAGTCAGTGTGCATGATCCCTTTTCTGATGTAAGTGATGCAGCGTTCCCAAAGCGAAACTCCATGACGCCAAATGCACCATACCAGCAGGGAATAAACATGCCAGATATGATGGGAAGGATGCCATATGAGCCGAATAAAGATCCTTTCGGTGGAATGAGAAAAGGTATTTTCTTTGTGGGAGCATAAGCGTTCTTCCCTGTGTCTTGTAATCAAGATGTTGTAGTCAGAATGAGCTTTTTCAGCTTTGATGATTTTGCCATTGGTATCCTTGTAACAAAAAGAGAGGTGCGGTGCAGCTGTGTTTCTGGTCTGGTCATATTTTCCCCGCTCAGAGTCACACCCTTTATTTTGGAATTAACAGAATCATAAAATTGCTTGTAGGAATACATTTCAGGAAATGGCATAAATCATAGGGTTAGATTTTATATTTCTTGAGGTTGGTTAGCTACTCTGCAAATCAAGTGCTGGACTTCACTGTTAGAATGTGAAGTGGTGAAGCAACATGCCTGGTTGTAGAAAGACTGATCTGGGAATTCACTGTGTGAAACTGCCCAAGCCTTCTAATGCTCTCTGTCTTGGTTTACATATTTTTCAGAATAGTAAAGCTAATTTTTTTCTTACTTGGGCAGTCCCTGACAAAAGGTGATAAACACACTCAAAGTTTGTTTATTTTTAGAAAGCAAAATTTAAAATTAGTGTCAAAACTGACTCTAGTTCGTTTGAGTACTTAACCTGCAGCTGGTTTTGTGGATATTGTAAAATGATCTTAAAATGAATCAATCTTGTGTGCCTTGGATGTAGGAAAGTAGGAGGAAAGAACACAAGCAGGGCTCACAATGGCTGTAAAGAGAAGGGCAGGTGGAGGAGATGAAGTGTAAACTAAAACACAGCAAAAGGGAGATATGGCAAGAAGAGGCCCTGAAACTGAGGAAAGAGAGATGTGATGAAGTGGGGAGATGCTTTAAAAGAGGTAGTTAATTGGATGTGATTTTTTTAAAAAGCTTTTCCTTTTAATCTTTTTGCTTGGACTGTGGACTCTAACGTATAACACAGTTGAAGGAAGGGAAAATTCTCTCTGCTTTAGATTCACTTTAGGTTTTATATCCATGTGAGAATAAGTGGGTGTATTGTACTTTGTCATACATTTCACTTCATCTGTCGAAACAGAATTATCTCTGTTCAGTATCTACTATGAGGGACTAAAGGCTAGAGTCTCTTCTATTTACTTGGTGATTTATATCTGATAATAGTGCCTTTTCTTGGACCCATAGAATATGCCCATCCTACTGCAGAAGCTGAATTAGGATACAGTGTCCTTTCCATAACAACATTATTGTATATGTGTGTATGAAGGTTTTATGGGGGGAAATAAAAGCTTGATTCTGACAGCTTTGTAGTTCAAACTAGCAGATATGCTTTCATCTGTTTTGTAAGGCTTATGTTTGCGTTCATTTTTAGCATTGTTTGGGGTGAAAAGAGCAGGAATAAGTTCATCTTCAGCTGTGAAGACCAGAGGGAAGAAGCTGCCTGGTGCCCGATAGTTCAGTTCCAAAGGAGGAGATTTCTTTCCTCACTTGCAGCTCCTTAATATTATACCCATCATTTTGGTAGTGGTGGTGCTTCATATGTTCCCATCAGACCCCAGAGAGCTTGTCAGACACCAGCTAATTCTCCTTGGCAGTGTTAGGGACCTGAACATTCTCCTAAAATACTTCATTGAATAGAAAGAGATCTTCAAACACCCAAAATAATAAATTTAATTTCCCTGACTGTTGCAGTGCCTGGAAGCAATGAGCCTTTCATGACCCCTGGACAAATGCCTAACAGTGGAATACAAGATATGTATAACCAGAGTCCGTCTGGAGCAATGTCCAACATGAGCATGAGCCAGCGACAGCAGTTCTCTTATGGAAGTGGCTATGACAGGAGGTGAGTCAATCTTTAGGAAAAAGCAAAGCCCATTAGTGAAAATGAGCTGCTCTCTTCCCTTCTCATTTTCTCATTCCACCTTGCAGAGAACATAGCAGTCTACATTTCCTACAGCATCTTACTAAATCACTGGGAGTCAAACCACTGGTAATGACTGAGTCTAGCTGTTCACAGAAATTAATAAGAAGGAATTGTCACACCTTAGAAGTCACTCAGGCTGCAGCAGATCAGCTCATGGGTGTCTTTAGCTGCCTTCAGCCGGCAGCTGGGCTGGGCTGGGCTGTGATGGCATAAAGTAGCACTTGAGTTGGTCTCCTGGCCGTGTTTTCACCTAAACAGTTGCTGGTTGGCTTTTTACGAAAAACAAAATGCACAGTCTAAATGTGTCTGATTTGTGGTCTGTGAGTGAATTGCCTTTGGAGAGTCTGGAGTCTGTTGTCAGAGCTGTAGCAGCATCAGTCTTGCAGTGTGTCCAACAGGATTCTCATAAGTTTGTCCTTCAGTGAAGTACACAAAATAAATTTGGTCCTCTTTTGTTTATCTGGAGAAGGGCTTTGGAAAACAAAAAACCAGTAAAATCACTGATGTCTAAGCACTGGTAGAGCAAGCAGAATGTTTTGGGAATGTTTGGATTATATTAAGTGTACTAGCAGGTTTTGCTGCTCTGGCCATATTCCTGCTTTTACTTTCATTAGGCTGTGTACTTAGCTTCTCTTTTGTGTCCTGATGGTAGACGGTGTAGTGCAGTGTGGGTCTTTAAAGTTTAGGAACAGAGTAGTTTTCAGTCAGTAGTTTTAAGTAGTATATGTATGGAGTAAAACAAATATAATCATGCTGTTCAGTAGTTCACATTGCTGGGGAGTTGATGAGAGTAAGGACTCCAGTGGAAGGTGTTAAGAGAATGTTTTCTTTAAGGGGTGTGATTTATTTTATTTTGTTGACAATTTTGGAAAAGAAGTACTTTTTACAGAATGAGGTTTCCTTTGTCATTTTTTAGGTCGGATCATGGGCTGGGTCCTGAAGGCAGTATGGTACCACCTGGTCAAAGCAACATGGTGCCTTCAAACAGTGACCCAAGCATGTACTCTCCTAATCGTTACCCTGGCCAGCAAAGGTGAACACTGATTTCTCTGTTTGCAATACCCACAGTAACCAGCTAACGAGTGCTAGCAGCCTCTGCGAGAGCACAGACAGAACATGTGGCCTCTTGGTGTGTTACTTCCGTTTTGCTTTCTTGTTTAGGCTTTTGCCGTTGGCTCAGTTTCTTGCAGGGGAGCAGAGGCTTGTGTGAGTCAGTTGACTTTCTGTAGTAGCAGAATCAGAGATGTTAGAAAAGGAGTGTACATCCTACCTTGTGTATCTGCTGGTCAGCACTGGACTAGGATGTAGTTTACAGGCCCAAGTTCTCCAGAGCATCATGAAATGATAGCTACTTCTGAAGCTTCCACAACTTCACTGGCTTGTGGTTATCCTGTGGCTAACAAACCAAACATTTAGAAAGTCTTCCCTTATGTATAACACATGTGTACCTTTGCTGAATTTTATCTTACTGCATGTACTCTTGGACAGCTACAGACAACTCCCCTCATTTACATTGTTCTTTTAACTGGCATTGGATAATTTCTCTCCATCCATGTAATAATTTTAGGAGATACTGAATTGCTATTTCTTTCTCTCTGGTCATCTCTTTAAAAAAAAATTAGTTATCTATGCTCTTGGACAAATGAGGTCCCATTAGTTCTTTTAACATGTCAGGTTCCCCAGTTCTCTGTTTCTGTGACTCTCCCTGATACATTACTTCCATAACTATCCTCTAATTGTTGATGTGTTCTCACTGGTAGTGTACAGAGAGGAATTACTGACATATTAGCCTGCAATACAGTGTTATTTATCAATCTTAATGCTTTCCAAGTACTTGATTTCAGCAACGTAAATTTCATTCAGATGTGCTAAAAATATTGCAGTTACACTGTAGTGCTCCTCAGAGGTCTTAAAGGCCACAGGTAAGTTTCCAAGTGCAACACAACTTTGTCTCTTATTGTGTATGCCTCATTATGTAGCTTTATTTAAAAATTACATGAACATTAGCAAAATTATGAGTACTGGTTTTACTCACTTTAAATTGATATATTCTTGAATAATCCAAAAAGTAGCTTACTATAAGGCTGGCATTCTAAAACACAAGAATTTTTACCTGCAACCTTCAAGCTGTACACCAGATACTTTCCCACCAAGGATGGGCTCCCCATGTCTGCAGCTGCCTTTCTTACCTCTTTGCTGACCATACCCTCTTCCCATTCCTGACTGCTCCCTCTACGTCTCTCTGTTGTATCTTCATTCCTCCTCCTTTCTTCTATCTGCTTTACCTCCTTCCTCCCACTACCAGCTCCAGCAGAGCTTACTACTTCAGGCTCAGGACCATACCAGACTACCTTCATCTTGTTTCCAGATGGCAGATACCTTCAAGGTGCAAGATTTTCAGAGGACTTTACTTTTCCTGGTGGCTTGAAAACTCCAGCAGCTCTAAGTGTTGACTTGAATGCTTTATTTTAGGCATGAACCATATGGGCAGCAGTATCCAGGACAAGGACCTCCCTCAGGACAGCCACCATATGGAGGACATCAACCTGGAATGTATCCACAGCAGCAGGTAGTAGAGGGGAAAATGGCTACGTTCATAATATTTGTTTGAAAAAATTCACCCCGGGATTCTGTATACATTCAAATATTTGTTTATACAGTGTATGTCTTTTGGCACAGAGGAGCACTGTAGTTCTGGTCAAAGCCACAGCCTGTATGGATAAGCAGTGTATGTGCAGCTGTAGGAAAATGTGTTCATTACACTGGAAGAATGTAAATTCTGAAAGACGTTCTGTGGCTTTGGATGTGCATCAAGTGATTGTCCCAAGTTAATAACCAGTGGACTAGGAAAGTATAAAGCATAGACGAGTGAAGTGACATTACCTCAATTCCAGGAACAAATAGAAAAGCGGCTTGGATGACAGGTTCAAGGGCCTTAACTCAATGTCATGCAGTCAAGTGAACCCAACAGAAAACTGGAACAAAGTAAAATGTGCAGCACTCTCAATTATTTTCAATGCTGCGATAGGTCATATGAGATACCTATCTTTAATATAGATCAGAGGGCATATTTCCAGAAGATGCCTCTAGTAATAATATGGTACAAATACGTAAGAGAGAATGTTATTGGTGTTAAAAATAGTTTAAACATTTGTACATTGCAGTCTCCCCAACTCTTACAACTCCAAAATACTAATTCTATTAATTAATAAGATTTTCTTTGTTCCGTGTATGATTAATACCTTGTGAGCAAAATCCCACCTTAGAAGTCAATAGCAAAACTCTGCTGACTTCAACAGGATCAGTTTCATTCTGCATGTTATTAATTCAGTTCTAGTCATACAATACTTGAAGCTGGCTTCCAGAATAGAAAGCATTTCCTTATTATAAAAAAAAACCAAAATGTAAACTAGTTTTGAGCCAATTTCAGATAGTTCTTTTCAGTTTGGGATAGAGTTTTACTAGGAAATTGGGGTCAGGGGTTGGGAGTGCTGTGGGGAGAAACCAAAAGAGATCTTAGATTGCACTGTACTGAAAACGTATATAAATTTAAATTTCAGAATTTCTTGCTTATCTCTTTGGTTCATAACATCTCAAAAATGGCATAATCGAAAAACTGTTTTGTTGTTTTTTATGACAAGCATATGCTAGCATTTCAGGTGATTTAGTGGGGAAATTGCAAAGATATATAACAGAACAGTTTGTGATATTCCATGCTAACGTGTGCAGGGAATATATTAACTACATGTTCGTTTAAGCAAGGAGACAGCTAGAATTTGTAAAAATATATTTGGCCCTGTCCTTAGTGCTGTTTATATATTTTGTACAATGACTCTTGAATGCAAAATGCATTAATGCAGAAAAGCAGTGGAGAATGAAGGACAAGGATTCTGACCAGCCTCGGCCTCTCCTTCCCATCCCCAGAGGATTCCACTTCTTCATTTAGCTAGAAATTCTGTTGCCATTAGCTTATTTACAATTTCCTAAATTTTACTCTGTAGTGGTACAGGAGGAATGTGAAAAATTACCCTTTCAAAGCTTTATCTGCAACCCAAAGGCTAGGGAATGACCTGCAAAGAAGGTGATTGGAGCATGAACTCCTGGGGCTAATGAAACACTCGGAGGTTTTCCAATTCTTGTATGAATGCTTACATCCCAAGAGCTATTATGCAGCAGGTGACCTGTGTTGGTGGCTTTTTGTCCTCTGTGAGGTCTTAGAATTCCACATCTCAGTGGAGAGAGAGACTCGTGCAGCTCTCAGTCTTCTTCTGAGCCTGTCCAGAGGAGGGAGGAGCTCGGGTGCATCACTGTCCTCTGCACTGGGGACCACTGGGCACTGCACGTACCAGGGTGCTGGAGTGCTTTTGAAAAGGCACATGCTTCATTCCCAAGTGTCTGCTGTAAGCACTGAGTCACTGTGGCAAAACAAACACGACCTTCTTAGGTGTGGCAACTGCCAAGTCATTTCTTAATATATAAATTGGCCCCAAGGGTGGAATTTAGTACAGCAAGTAGTTCATGTAAGGCAGGAAATAGATATTTCTCAGCAGAAAGCTCTATAGCAAGTTAAAAAAAATACTTTCATACAATACAGTAGTTGTGGTTTTATATGCACCAAAGTTGGAAGATGACTTTATGAATCCCAGAGCTGTTTTAACTTTCCTATATTGAATACAGAGAGAATTTGATCTGATCTTAACTCTAGTACATTAGTATACATTGTACAATGCTACTGAGCTACTGAGTTTCCGGGGGAGCTGTAACTTTGAATTTGCCATAGATCATATATTCAAAAATCACCCATTTAATTCACATATTTTGCTTCAGAGCACTCAGTGTGGTTTGAACTGTGGAACAAACTCCCACAGGAACTAAGGACCGCTGCAAACCTCACCACCTTCCCCTCGAAGAGCAACGTGTCTTTTTTTTGTTCTGCCATCTTAAACAGAAATACATACAAGCTTGTTTGGTTTAAAAACCACTCAGCTCTCCCCGAGGTAAAACAGCTTACCTCACACAACATTCCCCATTTGAGAGAGTGAGAAACAAAGAGGGAATAAACCATAGGTGGCAGCTATTAGTTACATTGCTTAATTCATTACCGAACAGCAGGGTAAGAACCTGCATAAACTAGAACAGAATGTTTGGATGTGACCATTTGCTGTAATAATCTCACAGTAAATTAAATGTGATTAGGATGATTTGGGAAGAGTATGGTTGCCCAAAGAGGACCATATTCCTGGGAATTACACAGAGTATCAAATGCAGCAGATTGTTTTCTCCTATTAATAAATTTACTGTCTGTAACCTATGTCATATTGTAAGGTTCAGCGTTTTAGACATGCATGCTTGCAGCATATCTTGTTACTTTAGGAGTTTATTCAGTACTTGTCTCTTGAAAAGATTCACTGGGTGGTTTTGAATTTTTTTAAAGATTTTTCTTCTTAGTAGACTAAGCATAAAAAAGAAGTGAAAATATTTTAGTTAGTGAGGACTGCTGTCTTTTTATGCATGTCTGAAATGACCAGTGGAATTTAGTCTGACGGATGGGGAAGGAAAGGGAAAGGGAGAAAATTAGAGCAAGCATAAGAAAATTTAGCCCAAGGATAAGTTTCCTTTTAGTATTCAGTTATAAGCACAGCAAAACAGAGGCTTAAAAAGAAAGCACTGGATCAAGCCTAACCATGGCACTGTATGCCTGACTCTGGAGTCTGCACGATCCCTCTAGAACTAAGCACTTTCAGCTTTTTGAATGAGCTTTCATCCAGTATATTTGTATTGTATACGGAGTAAAAGTGACACATCTTTCCAAAATTTTCTTTCAGAACTACAAGAGACACATGGATGGCATGTATGGGCCTCCAGCCAAACGCCATGAAGGGGATATGTATAACATGCAGTATGGCAACCAGCAGCAGGAAATGTATAACCAGTACGGCAGCGCTTACACAGGGCCTGACAGGAGACCCATGCAGGGACAGTATCCGTATCCATATAACAGGGAGAGGATGCAGGGCCCTGGACAAATGCAGCAGCATGGAATACCTCCCCAGATGATTGGTGGCCCCATGCAGTCGTCATCCTCCAATGAAGGTCCTCAGCAGAACATGTGGCCAACACGAAATGATATGCCTTACCCTTACCAGAATAGGCAAGGTCCAGGAGGCCCTGCACAGGCCCCTCCGTATCCAGGGATGAATCGCACTGATGATATGATGGTACCTGACCAGAGGATAAACCACGAGAGTCAGTGGCCTTCTCATGTCAACCAACGGCAGCCTTCTTATATGTCATCCTCAGCCTCCATGCAGCCTATCACTAGACCTCCTCAGTCATCCTATCAGACACCACCCTCTATGCCAAACCACATCTCCAGAGCTCCAAGTCCAGCATCCTTCCAGCGCTCTTTGGAAAACCGTATGTCTCCAAGCAAGTCTCCTTTCCTACCCTCCATGAAGATGCAAAAGGTTATACCCACAGTTCCAGTGTCACAGGTCACAGGACCTCCACCCCAACCACCACCGATTAGGCGAGAGATTACCTTCCCCCCAGGCTCTGTAGAAGCATCCCAACCAGTCTTAAAACCAAGACGAAAGATTACCTCAAAAGATATTGGTAAGCATCAAAACAAAATCTAATATAAATTGTGAGGAAAGGGACTTTGGTTCTGAATTTTTTTTCCATATTTTAAGACACTCTTGACAAATAGTGAACTTTGGTAACGATAATGTAATTGTCTTCAATAAAAATGTGATAACGTGCATCAGTGAGGATGATAGGTAAAACTCATCTCAGACAATCTGACATGAAATGAAAGCAATCTTTTATATGGAGACCTGAGGTCTCCACAAATGCATTAAAAATGAAGCTTGCCTCAGATTTCAAAATGAGATGTGTTGAAAGGTCCTTTAGAATGTCTGTTAAATCACCAGTACAACATTTAGCTTAGCAAAGCTTTCCATGTTTTTGTTTCATGGAAGCTCATGCTGGTCTGCTGTGTAGTCACAGTCTCTGCTTTCCTTGAATGGTCCATTCAGTCATTCCAGAGTATTTGTCCTGTTTGTTTCTGCCCCACTTCTTAAGAAGATCCCCAAGTATCTTCTTATCTTAAATTCTGGTTACATTTCACCCATTCAAGTACTCATACTTCAGATTTCCACATTCTTCACAGAGTATTCTACCTTTGTTTACTGATGAATTGGATTAGTCAAGTTCTTTAAGTTTGTACGATTATATCAGGTTCAGCAGAGTCAGGAAGAATGGCCCTGCTAGGATATTCTCCAGCACTAAAGCTTAGCAGCAGTTACAGAAAACTGAACAGAACTAAGCAGTGAAAATAGGGTCTTAACCAGTAACCGTTTAATTTAAATTTGCATTCTCAGAACATCACCGTTTTCTCTTTCAGGACTCATTAACAGTCTCCAAGGATGCACTAATACTGTTATACTTCTCCCTCTTTCTTTCCCCAGTAACTCCTGAGGCCTGGAGAGTGATGATGTCTCTTAAATCTGGTCTTTTGGCTGAAAGTACCTGGGCGCTAGACACTATTAATATTCTTCTGTATGATGACAGCACTGTTGCTACTTTCAACCTCTCTCAGGTAGGTGGGAAAGCATTATACTTCTCAACTTTCCAGGGAAAGAAGAGTGAAATAAGACATCTACAAAAATGCTGCTGGCCTTTCCAATTTATTCTAATTAACATAAATTTTAATATTGAAAAACTTACACTTGTTTATGATTGGTAATCATAAATCAGTGAGTAATAAGAGACAAGTATAGGTTACATAGAGGAAATTAGGAAGCCTGAAAAAAAGATGTTTCTTGTAGAAAGGAGCATGTAGGAATATAAGAATTTTAGCACTGCCAAAAGACTAATATGTAAATTCACACACATGATAGTATAATTCCTCAAAACAGGAGTATGTTAGTAATCTTTCTTAATCTGTGTTTCCATAAAAGGCTTTGCAAAACTACATTGAACTGATTTGAAGGCTGTTTTATGGTGACAGCTTGTCCTATGCTGTACTTTCATGTGAGACTGAGATTTTATTTAATTGTTTATTTTCTGTTCGGTTTCTTCTTCCAGTGAATTAAGTTTTCATAGGAATACCAAATTGACAGTTTAAAGGCTGAAGTCCACTGTCTATCCATAGTATGCAGGCAACACAGGATTTAACAGTGTGTGCTTTTGCTTCACTGCCTCCCAGCATTTTTCAGCTCTGCTCTAATCATTTGCCTGTTAGGTGGTAGTAATAGATGGCATGCTGATAACTCACATCATCTAAAATTTGTACAAATTAAATATTCAGTTTCTCTCCTCCATTCATTCCTTGGTTACTAATAGTGTAACTCATCATTTTTTAAATATAATGACTTTTTTTTTTTAAATACAGACACAAATGGTACATTATGTCCCACCTAACTTTAGAACTAGGGATATCTATAGCATGATTTATCTCACCCAGAAGAAGAGATCTAAAATAGGTCAGATGAGTCATACCCTAGAAATGGCCTGTAAAAGATCATTGATTATAAAAGGAATCAAGACAATTAGGTTAGGTGTGTGAGTAGTGCGGGTGTTTGAAGTTAAATGAGGTGAATCTCCTCTGAATTCTGTCAGAAACTGTGTTAATGCACCCTATGCAAATTGCACAGAATACCAGACATATTGTAAATACATATATTCTTTTGTTATGTTTGCTTTGGATTCTGTTTCCAATGGCAGCCAGGACCACATGATGCCTGGTAACTCCTGCGGTTCTGATAAGCATCAGTTCTGATAAGCATTGGTTTGTTCTTAGTTGTTTGAGAAGCTGGCAATCATAAGAGAATATAGAATGGACAAAAGGCTACATTTTACTGAAAACCCATTAGCCCACAATTTAAAAAAAAACACATTAAAAGCTAGACAATTGGGCCGAATGCATCATAACAACAAAGAATTTTTAATAATAAAGCCACTAAGCGTAAATTAATACAAGGTCCAACTACTGCCTTTCCATAAGAAAGTGATTACTAGTTAATTAAGAAGATTAAACCTAAATGAAAACTGTTTCTGAAGGGTGACTTACAGCACCAGGCTCCAATAACAATTTTTAACTATTGCCAGACAAAAAATGGATCTATTCCAACAGAAATGAGATACTAATCTAGGATATCAGTACCTGGACCCTGAACTGCAGGTTCCTACATGACAGTTGGTTTTAGAGACAAAGGAGGAAAGGAAGAATTGCAAACTTTAGATATCTAATAAAAGTACAAATCAGAAAAAATAGCCGAGTTAGGAACTTGAGTACTCTGTACAAAAGATGAAGAGTAATAGGCACTTCCGAGGGGACAGCTAAGAACAGCTAAGCCAGATGTCTGCTGTGGTTTAAAGGAGACATTAATAAAGTTCTATATCTCTCATAGCTGTTACAGCTGAAGCAAACGGAGCCATGGTAGTTTGACCTTATATACTGTTTGGACAGATTCTAGAAGAATTTCTTTTGATTAACTTCTGCCATGCAGAACGTAGCCACAAGTCCATAGCAGGATGAGAGAAATATTCACACATGTATGCATCAGTGTTCCTAATAAAATTTCATGCAGACAAAAATATTTATGTGATTTTTATGTTCTTTCTTTCTTCTCCCCTCAGTTGTCTGGATTTCTTGAGCTTTTAGTAGAATATTTTAGAAAATGCCTGATTGACATTTTTGGAATCCTTATGGAATATGAAGTGGGAGATCCAGGCCACAAAGCACTTGATCACAAAGCAGCCAAGAAAGATGATAGTCAGTCCTTGGCAGAGGATACTGGAAAAGATGAGAATGACGAATGTATTGACTATTTTGATGAAGATGAGGAGGAGGGGGAGGATGAAAAGGTAGAAGGAGAAGAAAAGAGCATTGTTTTTTCCACTCCTGGTGCCATTGCTGATCCAAGTGAGAGGCCAAAACAAGCCAGTAAATTTGACAAGCTGCCAATAAAGATTGTAAAGAAAAATAATCTATTTGTTGTTGACCGATCTGACAAACTTGGACGCGTTCAGGAATTTGATAGTGGACTTCTCCACTGGCAGCTTGGTGGTGGTGACACAACTGAGCATATCCAGACTCACTTTGAAAGCAAGATGGAGATTCCACCACGCAGGAAAGCCCCTCCTCCCTTGAACTCTCCAAGCAAAAAGAAGGACCTCGAGGGGAAAGGTGAATCTGAGGAGCAACAAGAAAAGAGTATAACAGCAACAATTGATGATGTCCTCTCAGCTCGGCCAGGAGCATTACCTGAAGACTCAAACTCTGGTTCCCAAACAGAGAGCAGTAAATTTCCCTTCGGGATCCATCAAGCCAAAAGCCACCGGAATATTAAATTGCTAGAGGATGAACCAAGGAGCCGGGATGAGACTCCTCTATGCACCATAACTCACTGGCAAGACTCCTTGGCCAAACGCTGCATCTGTGTGTCAAATATCGTCCGTAGCTTGTCTTTTGTGCCTGGCAATGACACCGAAATGTCCAAACATCCAGGCTTGGTGCTGATCCTGGGAAAGTTGATCCTTCTTCACCACGAGCATCCAGAAAGAAAGCGAGCGCCGCAGACTTACGAGAAAGAGGAAGAGGAGGACAAAGGGGTGGCCTGCAGCAAGGATGAGTGGTGGTGGGACTGCCTCGAGGTCTTGAGGGATAATACATTGGTCACGTTAGCCAACATTTCTGGGCAGCTAGACTTGTCTGCTTACACAGAAAGCATCTGTTTGCCAATTTTGGATGGCTTGCTGCACTGGATGGTGTGCCCGTCTGCAGAGGCACAGGATCCTTTTCCAACCGTGGGGCCCAACTCAGTTCTTTCGCCTCAGAGACTTGTGCTGGAGACCCTGTGTAAGCTCAGTATCCAGGACAATAATGTGGACCTTATCTTGGCCACCCCCCCATTCAGCCGTCAGGAGAAACTCTACGCTACTTTAGTTAGGTACGTTGGGGACCGCAAAAACCCGGTCTGCCGAGAAATGTCCATGGCGCTCCTATCGAACCTTGCCCAGGGGGACACATTAGCAGCAAGGGCAATAGCTGTGCAGAAGGGAAGCATCGGAAACTTGATAAGCTTCCTGGAGGATGGGGTCACTATGGCCCAGTACCAGCAGAGCCAGCATAACCTCATGCACATGCAGCCTCCGCCTTTGGAGCCGCCTAGCGTAGACATGATGTGCAGGGCAGCCAAGGCCTTGCTGGCCATGGCGAGAGTGGACGAGAACCGCTCCGAGTTCCTTTTGCACGAGGGTCGTTTGCTGGATATCTCAATATCTGCTGTCCTGAACTCTCTGGTTGCATCTGTCATCTGTGATGTACTTTTTCAGATTGGGCAGTTATGACATAAGTGAGAAGCCAAGCATGTGTGAGTGGAGATTAGAGGGTCACATATAACTGGCTGTTTTCTGTTCTTGTTTATCCAACGTAGGAAGAAGGAAAAAAAAAGAATCTTTGCTCCTCTGCCCCATTCACTATTTACCAATTGGGAATTAAAGAAATTATTAATTTGAACAGTTATGAAATTAATATTTGCTGTCTATGTGTATAAGTACATCTTTTTATTTTATTTTTTTTAACCAAAGTTGCTGTCTAGTACATTCAAAGGTCACACTTTTTTTTTCCATAGATTATCCTTTTCAATGTTCTTTTCCATGTTTGTATTGCATATTTTTTGGGAAGCGAACTAGTGACTTTTTAAAAAAAATGTTATGGCAAACCATTGTATGATGGGAAAAAAAATCTCACCACTTTGAAACAAAAAGGTGAAAAATAACCAACATACCAAGTTCCTGTGTGTTTTATTTTTTCAGATAAGGAAAAAATAAAAAAAAACTTGTATACCATCACCCAAAGCTCTGTGCAATAGAAGATTCTAGTGATGTAGGTATAGGGGATCAAGGAGGGTGTCAGTCAGTAGTCAAAATCCAAAACGATACTGATTTCTCCTCAGGAGAAATGGTTACATTAGGCTAGGAGCAAAACAAAACAAAATAAGTCAAGTTAAAAGATTTTTAAACAAAACCTGAAGTTAAACATCAATTGCTTCCTCACCAGAACTGTCTTGTCTACATCTGGTTTTTTTTTTTTGACCTTCCACAATGACAGTTCTTCACAATTCCTTTAATCATTTTTTAAAATATTTTTTTATTGCCTAAGGGCCGTGATGTATATAGAAGTTGTACATGAAACATACCCTCATTTTTTTTTTTTTTAGTACAAAGTTTTTAGTTTCTTTTTCATGATGTGGTATCTACAAAGTGATAGTAGAATTATTTTTTTTTTCATTTGGGCCATATCTCCAAAAAATAATAAAAAAAAAAGAAAAAAGAAAAAACCCAACACAGAAAACCAACAACTGAGGGTAATGTACAAGTTTCTGTATGTATAAAGTCATGCTCTATTTCGGGAGAGCAGCTGATCACAATTTGCTTTATAAATCAAGGTGTGGAAATGGTTACGTATGGATTGATTTAAGAAAATGGTTACCAGTCTACAGACAAAAAATATATACAGGAAAAAAAAAGGAAGAAACACAACTTCAAAGATTTTTCAGTGACAAGAATCTGCATTTGTATTTCAAGATAATGTAGTTAAAAAAGAAAAAACTTGATGTAAATTCCTCCTTTTCCTCTGGCTTAATGAATTTCATTTATTCAGTATAAAATCTTTATATGTTCCACATGTTAAGAATAAATGTACATTAAATCTTGTTAAGCACTGTGATGGGTGTTCTTGAATAATGTTCTAGTTACAGTGTGGGTATCAGAAAGCAAACTAATTACAAGAAAGAGCAATAATGATTATTCTCTTTCCCCTACTTTATTATTATGACCTTCAAAAATATTACACTACTGTATTGCAGCAACTTGCTCTCCTTTTAGAAAAGCCTTCTCACATCCCAGAGAAGTGTTTTTAATTATTATCTATAAAACCACGAAGCCTCAAAGGGGAAGACATGGCTGACAAGTGATAGTTCTAACTATGCAGGTACCCAGTCTCTGTGCTGTATTTGGGGGACTGAAGGCAGATGTTAGAAGAAGTGACAGAAGATTTTGTTAAAGCAATAACCAACTGGAAGAAATTCATCTGTATTCACTACCTGTAATTCTCTCTGTTGGTTAAAGGTGCAAATACCCCAGTGATGTGGGTATTTAGAATAAACACCCGCCCACTTCTCGATACTGTATGTGTCATTGCATACTTACGTGGCCTCTCATGCTGGGAGTCCCCCATTAAAGTGGATCAGGCTTTAATAGAGCACATCCATCGTTACAATTGGTGGGAGATGGCCATTTCCCTCTCAGGAATGATCTGGTTTCAAATACATCCACTCTCACCTGGTGATACCTTGTTGCTGAATATTGTTCAAGCACTAATTTTTGCTATTTTATCTTGGATCATTGACTTTGTTAGTGTGATCATAAAAAGCTAATAATAATCAATTTCCCTGGAATTGCCACATAATTACACTGTTAGTGGATATCTTCCTCCCCTCTCCAATAACAATACGGAGGTACTTGAAAATTACAACCCCCTTTGGCATACTGCCCATTTTGTTCATATAGATTGCTGTAACATTAATATGTGTAAGAGAATTTCAGAGACAGGTAAAGTACATACAATTATAAGCCAGGTTTGAAACGTGCCTCCCTAGTGTCATGAGAAGTAATTTCTCCTTCTAGCTTCTCTTACTCAGTAATCTCTCTACTCCCACATCAGTTGCTGCAGTGGTCTGTCTTCCTCTTGCATATCACTGCATTTAGAAATGTCTAGTGAATTATAACCCACTTGTAACTCTTCATCCCAGAAGAAGGCATATTTCAGGGATGATTTTTACAGCTTATTGCTGGGCAGTGTGAAAGTAGAATGCCCCACTAAACTTATTTCTTACTAATATTTTACTGCTTGATACCACCCCACAGGTACAAGCAGCTGTTAAATAAACCCTCTGCTGAGTGCTACGCACCCCTTTCTGATCAAGGACAACAAAGGACATCTATTCTCTTCCCTCTTCAGCATTCAGACTCAGAGTCCTCTGGGGAAAACTACACCTGTGGCAAAACATTCTGAGCTGTCAAAGGCAGCACATTAATGCTCCTCAGGACTGCTCCGAGCCTGCTTAAACAACACAGGGGGGAAAAACACCCAGCCAGCCACATAATGTCCATATGTATGTGACATTTCCTGCCACTTTTCCAGCTGGGCCAAGAACTAGCTGAGGAAACACAGCAGTGAAAGGAAAAGGTTAACAGTGTAGACTCTGCCTGAACATGATTTTATTCTGTTACAGTAAGAGTAAACAATCTAAATCACTGGTTAGTATTACAGCACATTTATTAGAAGAAAGGTGACACATAAGAACTCCAATTCCCTCTCGTCTTCATATGATTTCATCTTTCCCACAATGTTCTCTTAAACCTTTGCAGACGACCTGCTCATGAGACTTGTGCACTTAGCATGTTCTGACTGAGTCCTGACCACACCTGAGCTGCTGTTGGTATTGTTCTTACAAGAGGTATTTTGGGTTTCAGTTTAAGAAGCAAATTCTGCATTTTTATGGTGATGTGATCACTGTGGCGAAGCTCAGAGTAGTACTAACAGGGTGGACTACTTTAGTTATTTAAGAGAAAGCAGCCAATTAGTATTTTAGGCACTAATCGACCACGAATATTTGACTAACTAACTGACTGTATATATATATGTAGATATAAACCTACCTGGTTCTTTGGCAGACCCAAGCAATTAATTACTTGCAGATTGAAAGAGCATCAATGAGTCTTTACTGACTTTTCGAATCACTTCAGGAATTAAATGCCTATCCCCTTTGACAAAAAAAAATGGTTTTGTTTCTTGTTAACATAACTTCCTACACTATTCCTTCAGAAAACCCACACATGAAAATATCCTGCTCAGAAACTCCATGTTTTCAACTACCCAAAATGAAAGTTGGAAAGGAAAAATTCATGTGTTCCAAAGCCTATGTGCTTTCTCTTCCATCTTCTTTTGCTGTTTTGCACCACAATCTGTGCCATCACTACCATGAGACCATTATCTTTTTGGCATGGATATATCTAGAAGAAAAATTTACTTACTTAGAGGAATACTGTAGGAAAAGCATATACATGTGTTACACGTTAATGATTCCTATACAACACTTTTCCAGTGCAATGCAGGCTACACCTCTTATTTTACGAATAATACGAAAATACCTCCTAGTAATAAAGAGGTGCAACTGAAAGAAAAATATTACCATCATCTCCACTGTTCTCCTCCACAGAAGAGAGAGGATTCTAAGCATTCATATAGTGCAGGGGCTGAAGCCAACTTAAAACTGAACTGAGGTGGCACACAGTGAGTTCACCTTTCAAGAAGCTGTGAGTAGGTTCCTTACTCTGCAGGCAGTAGTGCTGATGTACCTAAGAAATAATACACATCTGTTGCCCAAACACTGTAATAACACTACCACAGAAGTCAGTCTTTTTGGACTTTTAACTAGGAGCAGTCTCCAATTTTGAGTCAGATTACTCAAGAGAAAAATGACTTCTATCACCTTCAGCCCAGAATTATCAAATATATGGAAACCATGCTCACAGACAAAAAGACAAAGAAGTCCCTGCTACAAAAATTTTATTTTCTAAGTCATGAACAAGTAGCTGCAGGTGGAAAAAGAGGAGAAAATGGAAACAAAAGCAACAGTAAACCAAAAAGGCAGGTACTACTCTTGTAGCAAAGTGGAATTTGGAGTTCTAGAACATGGCCTCATGCCACTTTTAATTTTCCTCAGGATAATTTGTGAAATTTGAGGGTGCTCCCCACTTGTTTTCTTATTAAATCTTACAGTTCCCCATGGCAAATTCCTTTCCATCCATCCCTCACAAAGATTATTTTAAGAATTATTGAGCATGAAGAAAGGAGAGAGGAAATTAAGGGTGAAAAAAGGGGTGAAAAGGTGTGGTCATTTGGAAAGAGAGAGGCAGAACACAAAGCTGAAAGAAAAGCTTCCTATGTCCCTCACTCTCTTTTTATGTTTATATCATTCCAACGAAACAAACCAAGCTAAAGGAATTCGTCATTTCATTGGTAGCTAGTATAAATAAATTGGAAGTAAAAAAAAATATTTTTAATGGGAGTAAGGGAAGGAAAGTATGAGCCTCTAAGTGTTGACCAGTAAATTCAAGTTTCTCTTAACTGCCTTTACCTTTCAAATCCTCAAGACAGCAGGAATGGGGAGGGATTAATACTGTCCGCATTGTTAAATGCCTCCCCAGTTGTTTATTTGTGCACTGTCAGAAAGGGGTTTGCAAAGTCTGGCCATCCTTTCTGTGAGTGTCAGTACCTGTGTATACAGGAGACAGCTGTTCTGGACTGCGTACCAAATACAGCCAGTCATGTGCCTAAACGATTCATTCTGTACTTCTAATTACTAATTCTAACACAAGCTAAATTCATTTCATTGCAATGCTGTTGTACAGTATTTAAAAGCATAGGTTTATACTTTACATTTGTTTTAACTGGCCTAAACTAATGAGGTAGCAAGATCCTCATCTGATGCCCTCAACAGAGCTACATCTTCCTCTGTATTTGTTAATTTACTTGTTCTGTCATTACTTAGTATATATTGCATTTCCATTAATTAAGCATAGTTATTTACATTGAAAGGGTGATGCAGTGGAATTGCCTAGCTAGCAGAGCAAATCCCTAATGACTTGGGCATCTCTACAGTGTTTATTCAGGTCTGCAAAGAGACTCCTGAAGGACAAACATTCTGACTTTTGCTCCACTGTAGAGCATTTTTAAAAGGCGAGTTGATGTATTATCATGCCAGGAGAAAGATATGTTTACCTAACATGAAAAACACATGCTAGAAAAAGCTTATAGTACTCCATGATGCAATTCTACTTTACATGTAGTAATTTGCTTACCACTTCTACATATGCATCTGCAACTGAGAAGAAGAAAAATAACTAAATCTAGTACATGTTTTACCATCAAATTATAACACAAAATTGCAAAATCAACTATTAAACTTCTCTCCCTCTAAGGGAATTTGGAAAGAAACAATGTTCCACTGGCTATATCACCACCACTGAAGCTTACAGTGGACTCCTTGTAGAAGATTCTTTTTTTGTTTTTCAGTATGAAAGATGAAGCTCTGTACATAATGAAACACAACAACTGAGAAACACTGAGATTTAAGTATAAAGCTTCCTCTGCGGAACTACCGCTACGCATTTTATATGCAGTTGGGGAAGACAGACTTGTAACAAGAAGTTATTTGTTACCAGTATCCTGAGCCCACCTAAAAAACAAAAGTGTATTTCCATCCATTTTGTATAGTCATGCATGTTTCACTGGCATATGTCTCACATTGTAGTTGTTCTTCTCTTTTGTTCCTTTTTTTCCCTAACATTTACTCCCTAAACTCTCACGTTGCTTCCTTCCTTTCCCCTATGTATTAGTACCAAATACAGAGTCCTGATTTTTTAAATAACTGAATAGTCTAGGGGTTTTTTTGTTATTGATACCTTCTAGTATACAGAGGGATTTTTTCATTGTGCTGAATTGAGTCACCAGTTCTTGAGACAGCGGCATCTCCCAGAGGTTCTTAATCCTGCAGGGAAAAGTGACTACGATGGGCTCCCAGCCTTAATAGTGCAGAGATGGTCAAGATCTGCCAAGGACAGGTAAAGAAGAGAAAAGACCCTCAAGTTACACATTTGACATCCTACACCTTCAAAAGATGGGCATGTTAGTTACAGTAAGCATAAATAACCAATCTTTCCAGTCAGCTCTAACTTCCTTAGCTTTTCTATTACATAGGGTCTTTTGAGTAAAGAGAGTTTGCTTTAAGTATCAATAAAACTGCCCGTTTGAAAGCACTTAGATGTATGACCAGTGTACCCTGTGAAAATAATATTATGGCCTCCATAACATCAGCTCAATCAGTACCTCAAGTGGCCCATGCATTTTTATCAGCCTAGAACATGCCAACATTCCACAACCCGTATGTCTTTTCTAAGAAAGCATGACTAGTATAGCATAAGGAAGAAAATAAAGAAGTATGTACAGATCATATCCATTAAACAGCTTCTTTTAAGCAGGAGACTTTTAATCTAATTTCATTAGCTTGTTTTATCTTCAGCTAGAGCTGTGTACGTACTTCTAGCTGAGGCCTTAGCTGAGGAGGTTACCATTCCTGGCCTGCACCTCCTACAAGTTATTAGCTCCCTGCAAACACAGCAGCTCTAGGGTACTGTTTCTAACCAAGCACAGGCTGGGTTAAGCACTTAATGCATTCAGGTGTTTGGTTTGCTCGTTTTTCCACACAGAACATTTTGACAGCTGCTATGACCATACACTCATAGAGTTATTCACCCATTATACTACGGACAGGGATTTCTTGCTGGCTCCAAACTCTCCGGGAGCCAGTAGATTTGATTTACCTCCCAGAGCATCTCAAAACCTAGTGTAAAGGAGAACTGGCACGCATTGGACCTTCAGCCTGATCTCACAAAAAGCAGCACAGTTTCTTGCCCCAGGTACAGGCAGAGGATGTAGTGCTGGAGTGATAAACTCATGCTGAAAGGGGACTACAATGTATCTTGATAAATCATTATCCAGGGACATTTAAATGCTCCTGAATTCCTCTAATAGGCAGTCTAATCTGCACTGTTTGCTTAGTTTTTAATGTCTGGACCTGCTATTTATGAAATAATACATTCTACTACAAGAACACAAAAAAGGCTTCTCATTTCCCTTCTGTCTTGGATAGGGGGACAGCCAACAGGCAACCAATCCATCACAAAGGTGTTGCAGCACCCAAAGGCTGTGGATACAATTTTGGGCAGCAGTGCCAACACTGAACAGGCATGAAAGGAAACCAATAAAGCCCTCATTTGTACGAATTTGACATTTCCATCAGCAGCACTCATTTGCCTTGAAACAGAAAGTGGTTGTGGGAGAGAGGGTTGTTCCAAACAGTTTTTGTTTTAATTTTTAATTATTTAGTAGTCAGTCCGATGGGAAATGATGATACATGAAGGAAAACACGCAGAACTCCTCCCAGTCTGATACACAAACTCATTCTCTGTGGAACTGAGATCCTTTTGGCCCTGCTCTTGTAGAATGGTTTGGGTTGGAAAGAACCTTAAAGATCAGCTAGTTCCAACTCGCTGCCATGGTCAGGGACACCTCCCACTAAACCAGGTTGCTGAAAGCTCCATCCAGCCTTGCCTGGAATCCTTTCAATCATGGGGCACCCACAGCTTCTCTGGGCAATCTGTTCTAGTGCCTCACCACCCTCACAGTAAAGAATTTCTTCCTTGTATCCAATCCGAACCTGCTGTCTTTCAGCTTAACGCCATTATCCCCCACCCTCATAAAAGTCTCTCTCCAGCTCTCTTGCACCAGTCTCCAGTACCCTTTAGGTAGTGGAAAGCTTCTATAAGGTCTCCCCAGAGTTTTTTCTTCTCCAGGCTAAAGAGCACCAACTCTCTCCACAGGAGAGATGCTCCAGCCCTCTGATCATCTTGGTGTCCCTGCTCTGAACTCGCTCCAACAGGTCCATGAGTTTCCTGTGCTGGGGACCACAGAGCTGGACGCGGAGACCCCAGGCGGGGTCTCTCCAGAGAGGAGGGGCACAATCATCTCCCTCGACTTGCTGGCCGCTCCCCAGCGCTCCTCCTGCGCCACAGCTGCCTCTGGTGTGGCGCTGCTGCCCCTCCTGCACGCTCCCCAGCCGGGCAGGGCTGCCCGAGGGCCGGCCCGGGAGCACCCTCGTCCCCTGGGCAGCAGCTGCGGCCTCGCAGCTTCGCGGGGGAGCGCCTGGAGGGGCCGAGCCGCCCTCCCACACGCAGCCCCTCTGCACCCAGGACTGCATTTTACTTCCAGAATGCTCCCCCTGTTTTCAGCAGCACGGGATGCGTTTCGCCCCGGCCTGCCCTTCCATCTGCAAACACATAATTCAATTACCGTGAGCGTCAATTTATTGTTTAAAATGGCACTTAGGTTTAATGCTTTTTCAATATTTCTTTGTCGTTTGAAATCAATTCATAAAACTCTTTACACGTGCTATTTAAATTAACTTTAATTCCGAGCCTTAGCAGAGTCAATATTCAGCAGGTTCCTGCAATCCATCGCGGTCTGTTGGCGCAGGGCAGGAGCGGCCTCCTCCCGTGCAGGCCGCGCCGAGCCCCGCGGTGGCAGCCGGCTCCTGCGGGCCCTCGGGCACCCGGCCTGCCGCCGGTGCCGCCGCGTCCGCTCGCACGCCAAGTACCGAGCAGCCCTTGTCCCCCTTCAGGGATCAGTGTCACCAGCTGAACGCCGTGGGTGAGTTCCTAAAAAGTCAATCTGGCTTTATTTCTTTTTCCGAGATCTGAGAACAGAATTGAAGTAAATTTCGTTTGGTGCGCTCAAAATCACAGAATCATAGAATTGTCTGGTTTGGAAGGGACCTTGAAGGTCATCTAGTTCCAAATGCACTGCCCGGGACAGGGACACCTTCCACTAGACCACGCTGTTCAAAGCCCCATCCAACCTGGCCTGGAGCACTTCCACGAGTGGGGCATCTACAACTTCTCTGGGTAACCTGTTCCAGTGCCTCACCACCTGCTCAGGAACAAATTTCTTCCTAATATCTAATCTAAACCTGCCCTTTTTCACTTTGAAGCCATTCCCCCCATCCTGTCCCTACATGCCCTTGTAAAAAGCCTCTCTCCATATTTTGTTGTAGACTGCGGAAGTGGACATAAAAACACACACACACAACACACACATATATATATATATATATAAAAAATATTTCTTTCAATTTCACTAGGATATGTTTGTATGAAGGCTCTATTTGTGACCAGAGCTTTTGTCATCAGTTTTTGGTAACCCAGCAATTCACATACTTTTCAAACTCAAGCACATGCAGATCAGCTTGTTCTAATTTAAAAAAAAAAAAAAGAAAAAGAAAAAAAGTCTTTCGGAGTATATTGAAAGAAATATGAGTAGTGGTCATTCACTGAAAGAACCACTTTATCATAGTTAAACTATTAAAAAAATGCAATCCTTGCCTCATGTTTACAAGCATCTAGTAATATGCAGTAGTTTAAGACCCTTCAGTGGCATGGTAATATATTAAAGACATACCTCTTCATTTTAACAGAAAAAGAAGTTGAAAAAATGTCTTTTGTTCCAAAATTCGTTGGCTGATAAAGTGGCTGGTACCATTTATTATGCAATACTCAAGATCAAACAATGATTTTGTTATAGTCAGTTATACAAAATGCAAGCAGAACATTCATATAAGCATAAATTTTCATTTTCTAATTAGTTTGTAGGCAGTGGTGCTTGCTAGTGTTGATATCAGCATTATCAGCTCTAGATAAGTAAAAGTTAAAAACACATGGTACTATTATATCTTCACTTTTTTAAAGAACCTTTTTGCAAGTTCTGTGCTGTTTTGAAAATACTCAAATAAGTAGTAACACATTCTTCCATTAACTATATAGCAACAAACAACATGTTGTGTTGTAATATTTTGATATTTCTGTGGTTCAAGGCATCTGGTGGCTGCAGACTTAAGATATCAAGCACATCTTGATCTTTATTTTTTTATTAAGAAGAAAACAACATAATCATAGCAACATATAACAGGTAAAATAATAGAAATATTCTCAGTATATAGATAAAAACTGCCTAAAATAACAAAGGTCTCTATAAGACTTGAATCTAAGACTAAATGAAAAAGCAGACTGACTGCTTTCTATCCAGATTTGGTCCTCAACAACTTATGTGAGAGATCATGAACTAGTTTGGGTTTGTCTTCATACCTCTCACTGAAATTCTGCTTACATGTTTCCTTCCAAACCCAAGGCTCTGTAAGGACTTGCCTACCTTCTAACATGCTTTGTGAGGCACTAAAAGATTGGCAGAACTCTGAATGAACCCCTCCCTAGCTCTTCCTTCCTCCTAAGCTGAGGGAGAGTGGAGAAGAGTTAAAGGACTGTGAGGCACAAATGGTCTGAGGTTTGTCAGCTTCAAATAACTACAGCTGTGTTTGCCCTTAGAAGGCCGCCTCCATTGTTAAATGTATTTGTATCGAACCATCTTTGCAAATGGCATCGCCATCCAAGTTGTGCGTTCTTTGGACTATGAATCAGATAACATTTCCTTCACATTAAGAGAACTTCTGTATGTCATTAATTCATCATTAAGCAAAAGAAGACTGAATCAAGCTAATACAGAGGAACAATATGCAGAAATAACTACACTGAGTTTTCAGCACAGAAATTTCAATAACTGAGCTTTTCATAACGTGAAGGGAGATTTCTATGATTCTAACTTTATTTTCCTTATTGCAGAGATTAATTTCAAATTTTGAAGCAAGTTCTGTGTAAATGTACAGGAAGTGGTTTCATTAAGACACAGATTGTGAGGTAATTTTGCTACATTGGTAAGTAAAGGTACATTCCTTCGGTGCTGAATAGGTAACTTGTCTATAACAATATTAACTGATATCTGATATAATACTAAATGATGAGAAGTTAATCAGAATAATAACCTATATCTTTTTCAAAACTGAATGTTTCAAAGGTATTTGACATCATCAGAGCAAATCAGTAAATTCAAGTGGTTTGTTTTGAATGTTTCCTGCATTAAAAATACATTTGAAAGCAGTAATTTTTTTTTTCAAAACTTCTCAGTTGCAGTGGAAGTTCAGTCCCCAGTCAAAAAACCACAAATTTTAATCCAAAAAAAGAAGTGTGTTGACTAGCTGTCAGGCAGGGATAGGAATAACAGAAGAGGATGAAGGACAGCATACTGGAGAAGCTTGCCAAATCTCCCTGCCGTTGGTACTCCCTAAACAATGATAAATGTTACTTCAAGCAAAGAAAAGGCAAACAATCCTTACACTGCTCTCAGTAGAACTAAGCTCACTATTGCCAAGGCATCCACGTTTTTCTAGGAGTTTCTCATGAGCTATGTGAACACTACAAGTCACAGTAGCATAACAGTATGTAACCAGCCATACCTTTGCTTCACCTAGTTACAGCCTTAGGGAATTCAGAGCTTTATATTTCCCTGCTGGCAAAAGCTCTTTGTCTTACTGGCACATTAACTCAGTTCTGGCCTGCCACGTATTTTAGTCTAGCTGGCAAGTGTCGTACAGCCTTGAAATCAATCCATAGCCTGTGATTTGACTGAAATTATGTTCAAATACACAACATGCCATTACAATGCTTCTGATTCACTGCTGCCTTTTAGGTAGCCCGGAGGAACTCACCTTGACAGCCAAAAGTTGCACAGAAAGCTCTGTTTCCCTGCTGCCCACGCTGACCTGGAAGCTGCAGGGAGAGCTGGCTTTCTCCCGTGCTGCCCCAAGGCTGTAAGGCAGGGCAGGGTCCAGCACAGCTGTGAGACTGGGTGCAGGCAGGTGTCCATTAGCAGGAAGAAATGCTCCTGAAGAACCTGGGGGTGTCAGGCAGAACCTCTGGCAGCACGGGAGAGCATGGAAAACAGATGGAGTGAGAGCAATGGTGTATATGCTTTTTCTGCACTGCTTATGTCCTCAAAGCACTTGTCCCACGAAGGCCTGAGGGAACGGGAGAGATGCTTGCTAACACTTTTTTAAAAAATCTCTTTCACCTGGCTTGATCAGGTTTTTTGAAAGGTTAACCTAACTAATCTCAATGAAACTTCTTCCTCAGAAAATGTGTGATGCTAAAGAAATAGAAATTATTTGGAGGTACAGAATGGGGCCTGGAAATGATGAAGATTATGAAAGTTACATTGTGATAGGTTGTCGCTGACTTTAAAGCCAGCTCAGGACAGTGTCAAGCATAGGCTAAAGTCGTATGACATTAAGCTGAACTTAAGCATATCTTTAGAGTTCATCATATCCTTAAAGGACTTTTGTATCTCACAGAAAACTAATAAAAAATAAAAACTTGGCTAGCATTTTTGTGCCATCCTCCTGCCCACAGGTAACAGCCATGGGCACTCCATGCCTCTAAATACCTCAGCTTTAGGAAATACTTTCCTATTTTCTGAAGCTTATTTTAAATGATGTGACATAATGAAGCAGCAAAGTTAGGTCAGTATGGGGGTTTTCTACATTTTTTTATGGTTGTTTCTATCCTTTCTGCAGACTCTTTAGAGAAGTTGCATCATAAGTGTAGAAAGCAGCATTCAGTGTGGAATACTTGCTGCTGGCTTCTTACTTCTGTCTTATTTTTCATTGAAATTCAAGCAAGCAGAGCCTTCATTTGATAGGATACTTACCATACAAAATAATACTAAAATGAAGGGGGGAAAATCCTTTGAACCTCAACAGAGAGGTGAAAACTTGACGTTATTTTTGTCTTTGGTTTAAAAAAGTCTCCTTAAAAAGAGAAAGGAACGTCAAAGGGAACTTCAGTCCAATAGGCTTTTTTTTTTTTACAGCATAAAAATTAAGTTTTCAAACTCTTTTTGTTCTCATCTGAGTAATACATTATATTTGTTTAAATAACTAAATGTATAAATAATAAACATTTTGTAAATCTTCATCTGAAATAGTGATATTGAAGGAAACTCTTTGAAGTGCAGATAATTCTCCCCATGGTCTCCTCCCCCCGAATCTTCTTCAGATCTTGCAGAACGCTTTGCTGATTCCCCAGAGGCACTTTTGGTCCATTGAAGATTCTAGTTAAAGTAAAGAAAGATGTTTAAATCTTTTAACTGAGTTTTTGGGGTAGCACTAAATTAGAAGTGTACATCTTTCAGTTTCCCAGACTTTTTCAGCTCTGTTATTTAAGCTTCAAAGTTCAATTCACAGAAGAACTATTCATATTTCATAGCTGAACTGAGGATCTCTTTCCCTTATTTGGTTTTTAGTTCTCAGACAAGTGGAAGAGACAGATGCTATGAGCAGAGTGTATGTGTCTGTATTGTTTGTGAAAAACATCCTGAGGCAAGGTATTCAACCCTGCCTGTTAGGTTAGTGGGCTTCTGCTTTGGAAAGCTCGCCTGGAGACATATGAAAGGTGTTCAACCCTTTGGAAGGTCAATGGCTTTAAAACATTATGTATTTGGTATCTTAAAAAGCTTTATGAAAATCTTCCCTTCATGGGAATCTAGTCCCAGTATTTATCCACAGAACAGAGTTGCATCATAAACATTTCAGTGTTTACCAATAAGCATGCTTCGGTCACAGTGTTGAAGAATCAGTCTATGGATTAAAAGTGAATTCTTGCATCTTTATTTTTCCTAAAGTTTCTGAAACTGTTGGCAGTGTGACAACATAGGACTGGGGCATGGAGGAGGGAGGTTATGAGCTGCAGACTCCTGTTATTCAGGGACTAGGTCTCAATCATAAAGACCTTCATTCTTGTGAGTAGAGCAGATGCCTGCATAAAGCCCCATTTGAGTTAATGGAATTCTCTACTGGTTGATGAACCCGCATTTGTACATCAATATCATGGGATCAGGGTCTGACATTTCTCCTGGAGAAAAGGAGTCAAGTCACTATGTAATGCTAACGCTTTCTAGCCATTCTAATCCTAATTTCACCAAACTAGTGGAAAACTATACTCTAGGCTATTGAATCTCCTCAGCTACCCATGCCCAATCACCTGTGCTTTCTCACACTCATGCAAATACCAGCAAGATGAGCTTAATTATTTATTGAATTAGAAATAACTAAGAAGAGGAAGAAAGTAATTTTTATTTAAAATGTCAGTTTAGGAAGGCTTTTAAAAATAGTGTTTATAGGAAATAGCAAATGCATAGCATGTTAGGATTACTGATTAGTTTAAAACAGTGAGTACAGTAATCCATTATTTTAATTAGTTTTCCAAATTGCTGGCAAAAATAACAGAGAGATGTTGTCTGTGGAGAGGTAAATGCTTCCTTATAATTGTTTTGGATTTCGCTCTAACCTTTAATGAATTTATTCTTGTAATGACAAGTACATTCTTTTTATTCCTGCACTTATGTTAGGGAAGTTCACATGAAAGAACGAGGCATCTGGGCACTCAGCAGAGTTTTGTTTTGACAAATGACCTCATTGACCACGTTGACAAACACCAACTGTACTGATAAATGACTGAATTGCAGATGTTCGTGTTTCATACAGCTCTGACTCCAGCCTTCACTACCTCCCAGCTGCCTGTTGCTGCCCCTTTCCTGCAGCTCTGCTGGGCAGCCGGTTTTGTGTGAGCTCTTGAAACAAAATGAGCCAGGGAAACTCACACCGCATGTTTCAATGGGTTACACCACCTTGGCTGATTTTGCCTGAATCAGATGACCTAAGCTCTCATACAAACTGCAGTAGCAGCAGCAGCAGCAGACCAGCAGTGATGCTTCCAGAGCAGGCAGCTGTCCATACACTGCCAGCCTTGCTGACCGTGGTGTGTCCTGAGAGAGAAATTCACTCCCACCTGCCTTCCCCTCCCCTCTCCAGTAACATTTAAATACCAGTCACAGTGCCTGCTTCCCAGCAGCACTTCTCAGAATTGGAGACTGTGCAGCCCTTTTGCAAAGCAGTTGTGGTTTGTTCCCTCCTCTTTATTTCCAGTGAGTGCATTCAATGTGAAGACAACGCCGAGTTAAATACAATCCGAACGATTCCTTTAGGCATTTGCTAGTGGTTGCCACAGGGCTACAGCCCTACTGAGAGCTGGGTGTCAGAGCAGGCTGCCTCATGCCTTCCCACAGGTCGTGTGTGTGTACACTGTGCAATCCACAGCCACATGTCATCAGGAGGGTAGACAGGATTCCTCAGAAGGGGACACAGGGGTGCAGGCAGCAGAGAGAGAGGAGCCCTGGGTGAGAGAAGTTTCTGCATCACCTGTAGAAGGAGAAAGATGAATAATGAAAGGGGCATTGGGTCAGTCAAGGTGGGAAGTGGAAGCAGCAGTGAGGGTGCGCCAGTATTTTGATCTAAGAAGACAGGACATTCCAGTTCCTAGAAAACATGACTTAGAGTATGCTACCACATCACATGCATTGATGGAGCACCACACAGCACTCACGCTTCCTTCGAATGTTGACCCTTTGATCCACCAAGCAGACTTACTCAATGTCTGGCGTAAGAGACGAGGACAGAGATTGTGGCACTGTGCAAGATTGTGCTCTCCAGAACGGGTACACCACTTGCTTTCCTGTTCTGTGGCTGCAGGCACCAGAGGCATCACCCTTATAAACCACAGTGCCTTCACATGTGTCTTGCAAGATGTGAGAAAGGAGGCAGAACATGTGAAAGTGAGTAACAGAGGGTAGTCAGTCCCTGAGACTCACTTTTTGTAAAAATATGGGCTTCATTTTGAAAGAGTACATGAGCAAGAAACACTTTGCTCTGAAAATAAACAGATTCTCAAATTGCCTTGTGCTATGCAAAGTGATAGTGTAACCAACATTGGTCTTAATGCAAATTTACTTAAATAATCATGAAGTTTCCCAATGGCTGCTTTGCAATAAAGCAAATGGTACAGGGAGAAGTCTTCTGATAGTCATTTGTGCATTCACATAAGAACCAAATGAAATCCAGCTATTCCATAGGCTTTCCCAGTTTGAATAGAGTGTTGTAAGTTTAGGGTTTGGTTTTATTCTTTTTAAATGTCTTCTGAAAAATCACGAATTTTCATCATGAAGTAGTCCTCTTATTTAAAAAAAAAAGGTAGGTTTGTGTAAAAATGTTACCCTGCAGGGTTCAGAGGCCTCTGAGTTTTGGTGGCTGGGGGAGAGAGAACTGCTGTCTGGGGGGAGTAGACTTATGATACTGGAGAAAGGACACAGCTAATATGGCTAGGGAGAAATGGATAGGGAAGTAACATGTACATGAGAGAGAAATCTGTTTAATGTTGGTCCTCTTGAGTTTCTCCTGTGTTAAATCTCTGGAGCACTGACTTTTTCCTGTGCTGTTTAGTGCAAGGTCAATGGTTACTAAAGCACTGTGTCTATCATTTTCCAGCGAATCCCCCATTCTCACCTCAGTTGCTGCTCTCTGATCTCTGTTCTCCTTCAGCCTCCTGCCCACCTTGTTTATCCAGCTCATGTTTTAGTGCCTGTAGGTGATTCCTGCCCTTCACAGATGGCATGGAGACTACAATTTTTCATTTCCATTCTTGCTTATTCATGACTTTGTTCTGACAATGCTTCGGAACAAACAGTAATAGTACAGTTCTTTTTAAGTCTTAAAAACAAAGCATGTCAGAAATTAAATCAATGCAAATAGACTTTCTGTGGGAATAACTCTACTCACCTCAAAGCAATTTTCAGCCCTTTTTTTGTATTTATTGATTTTTTTTCCTTCCACCATTTCCTTGCCCTGTCATAATGTCCTGTATTCTTGTACTGTGTTTTGATCTAATTTAGGATTCTGGGAGTCTGAATAGAGACATTAAGGTGTGGTACCAGACAGTAAAGCTTATTCCTGAGACTACTCATTGCAATGTGTTATAAGGCGCACCACATGAAAATAAATCTTACTTTGCTGCTTGCAAACTGTGTCAGTATCAAGGGTTTGCAATACTGCAATTACTCCAGTGTAGTGAAACTTCTCTTATATTCCAGGATCTACAGGATCAAGGGGCAAGGATCCATCTCTTTTTACTGGATAGTAAAATACCATGCTCATAGTGGGTAGGTATAAATAGTAGATGACACATTTCCATGGCTTTTTTCCCACACTAACTAGGACTGGACTGGACTTATACTCATGCGTGTTTCTTCTCTGGTCTCCTTATGGTGGCAGAATGACTCATCATTTTGGTTCACAAACTTTAATAATATGCAAGGAGATATTTGGAAATGTAAGTGCCTTCCTAAGCATGTATAGCTAATCATTACTCTGAAACTGAATTCATAGAGCACTCCCGATGTGTGGTATCACAAACACTTCACTGAGACAGAGTCAGAAAAGAAAGAGAGTTTTGCATTGACAAAAATTTGAGGAGAAATTGGATTCACGGGAATGGAAGAGCAATAAGTAAATGAGAGGTTGAGCTCAGAGACTGCAAATAGACAACACTTGTAAAAGGCTGGAGGGAGAATATAGTCCTTCTTTCTCATGTGAAGGAATAATCTGAAAGCAGCCTGTAGACCTTTCGAGATCATCAAATGTACAGACAGTAACCAGTAGGAAGTTGGAATTTGCTAGTTAATATTACACAAACCTGCTATTTTCAATTTAAAGAAGCTCCAGAAAAGCTCTGATGGCAGCCACTGTGTGTCCTAAGGCATTTAGTAATGGAAGGACACATCAGTTCCAAACAGTTCCTGATTCAATACCCCCTGAGAATGAAGAAATGAAACACTGTCTGTAAAAATGTGTGGCTCCTGTTGCTTCATTTACACACTGCTCAGGTCTCAAACCTATTAACACAGCTCCAGGAAATCTTGAATTTCAAATGTCTGACTGCATTGAGCTTTGCACTTGACTAATCAAGTCAAACATTGTCTGCTAATCAGATTTACAGGTGTGAACCTGTCAGCATGGGGGGATAGGCCACGTAAACATGCAAAGAGATTCACATAGCTGCCCGGCAGTATCTGAAATTACAACCTGACCAAGAGAGCTGAGTATTGGATTCCTCGGCTTCAAGCACACTGATAGAGGGATTGAGTGAATCACTCATATTTTCTTCCACAGGGTAACTGCTATTTTAATAATTCTGTTCCTTGGGGGAAAAAAACTTCGAATAGTCCATATTCTTGGATAATCTGTACTTCCAAGTAGAATGCCCAAAATGAGAGGCCAGAGGAGGAGGATGATGTTATGTGGGATGAAAAATTGAGATTCTAGTAAAGAAGAGGCACTTTGGGATAAAATTCCCCTTGTATTGTTTGCACACAGATATATGACGTACACAGATTCTGACTAGTGTCCAGTATTGTTTAATTTGTTCATCAAGGACTTGGATGAAGGGACAGAGCACCTCCTCACTGGGAGGGGTGGCCAATACCCCGGAGCGCTTTGTGGCCATTTGGAAGTGTCTCAACAGGCTGGAGTGGAACCTTTTGAAATTCAGCAAAGGCCACTGCAGGGTCCTGCCCCTGGGGAAGGCTAACCCCAGGCACCAGCACAGGCTGGGGGCTGACCTGCTGGGAAGCAGCTGTGCAGAGAAGGAGCTGGTGGACACAAAGCTGTCTTTGGGCCAGCAGTGCCCTTGTGGTCAAGAAGGCCAATGGTATTCTGGGGGGCAATAGGAAAAGCATTGCCAGCAGGTTGAGGCTGGTGATTGATTCTGCCCCTCTGCTCAGCCCTGGTGAGGCCTCATCTGGAGAGCTGTGTCTGGTTCTGGGCTCCTCAGTTCGTGAAAGAAAAAGAAATCCTGGAGATTGTCCAGTGGAGGGCTGCAAAGATGATTAGGAGTCTGGCACATCTCTCTTCTTAGGGGAGACTGAGGGAGCTGGGCCTGTTTAGCTCAGAGAAGAGACAGATGAGAGGGCATCCTATCAAAGCACACAAATATCTTAAGTGTGGATGCCAAGAGGATGGGGCCAGCTCTTTCCAGTAGAGCCCAGTGACAGAACAAGGGCAAGGGGCACAAACAATATGTGATTGCAACAATGTTTTTTGTATGATTACAAAGTTACTATAAAATTTTTGAAAGGAAATCAAGGCATATTTACCTTAAAATACTTACAAAGTCATCTATGAATTATGTCTATCATAGTACCCCAATTCAGACTCGGTCTACAGTTGCATTTGACCATACTGTACAATTAAACATGCATTTTTTAATAACTGGACATTATTAAATGTCTTGTACATCATCTGGAGGACAACGTTGCCTTCCTGCTCCACATATTAATGCTTTAGGATGCTGAACTAAGAGAAGTAGCAGACATGTAATTTAATCTGTAATACTTCTAAAAGTGCCCCCATCTGTAAACAAAATTATTAGATATGGTTCTGGGTAAAATGCATTTCTAGAATATATTCCTGGGATATGGTTAGGTGGAAAAACCTTACAGATAAGATAGGATAAAAGACACCTCCTCCAAATTTATCAAAGCTGCATGGGGTTTAACTCTTCTATGCCTTTGTAGAATAGCATGGCCCATAATCCAGCGTATTGTAGAATAGCATGGCCCATAATCCCATAATCATTCACTATGAAGTTGCTTTTCCTGCAGTAAAACGGAATTCTTCCTCTTAGAACTGATGGCAATATATAAATAGTGTATTCTTCCAGCATAGGTTATGAGCAGTCCAGGAAGCCAACTACATGTAGAGACACGTGCCCAACAGCACAGAGATCAAGTGGTAGAGATGCATGTGGGTCAAAATACATTCCTTTTGCACTCCTTCTTCAAGTCTAGTTTATTGCTGGCGGAGACTGCAGAAGAACCTTTGCACAAGATCTCCAGCAAAGTTACTCTACTGCAAACTGCTAAACCTGAACATTACAATAGTTATTACTATAACTATTACTCAGTTTAAACAGAGCCCTTGCTTTGCTCTGTGACAACCTTTTATGGAGCTTTTTTATACACAGAACTTAGCCTGCTGAGATCTGAGAAATTTCAGTATCTCCTCCAGGAAAATTATAGATTGAAAGTTTAATTGAGAAAGACTGACTATAAAGTGATCCCAAGAATTATTATTGCTAATTATATTTCTCCTTTAGTAATTAACAAACTCAGAAATATTTTATACATTAAGTGTTTGCTCTCAGTTCCAATGAAAAATATTGTATGTTTTCTTGGAACAAGAATAAATATTCTATTTAAAGGCAATAATACAGTTTGGTATTATGGTTAATATTATTTGTTGTATAATTATTTTATAGACTTTTGTAATGTTTGGGGAAATTTTAGAAAAATGGAGGTTGAGATTTCTCAATTTGTATTTCTTCATAGCATTGGGAAAGGTAGGAAGTAAGCAAACCTTATTTCTTCTCCATATGTAAATTGTGCAGAGTGCAGATTCACTGCTCTTTCCAGTTTCAGACATAATGGAGGAGACACCCACACAAATTTGTGGGTAATGTTGAGTTCTTATTTTAAAGCAAATGTATTCTTGTCTTAAACAGAAAAGGTGTGACTCATTTTGAATATTCGTGACAAATCACACCCTGTCTTCTAGGTTGTGCATATCTATTAATTTAGAAATGTTACAGAAGTGGCGAGTAAGGACTTGCTTTCACCTGTGATGGCCAAGGAATTCCCATGAATATATCTTAGCAATCAGACATGGCTAATTAATGATCAATAATGACTATGAAAACTGCTAAAATAATGTTTTTGGAGAAGGGTAACTTGACTGTATTAACTGTAATTGCAGCTGGCTAAAATTCTTTGAGGGCTAATTTCCTTACAATGCCTTTACTTGTGTGGTTAGTTGGTTGGTTGGTTGGTTTTTTGGCTTTTATTTTTTTGTTTTGCTTTGGTTTTTGGTTGGTTGGTTGGTTACGATTTTTTTGTTTTATTCTCAGTAGTGAAATTGTCTTGTATTTTTTTTTTTTTCAGAAATCCATTCACATTTCTTTTTATGAAAAGATAATTTTCTAGGTACAAATTCCCCACCAGCTCCAGTTTCTTCTTGAGGCTGTGAAGATGAAGGCACAGTCATTCCCAGAATGAGTGTTGCCAGTCTCAAAAAGTATTTTCTCCTGTTTTGGCAGGGGATTTAGAAAAGAAGACACATGAAATATATTGAAGGTGAATATAAAATCCAGAGTATCTGTTACCTGAACTAATAAAATACACTGAACAACTGTCCTTGCTTCACTAGTTTACAGTCAAGAGCTGAATCTGTGAGTTTTAACTGCACAAACTGAAAATGCTAAGCCAACTGAAATCCCATGTGACTTGGATCTTGGCTGGAATCGTGGTGTCATTACCCAGAATTTCTTCACTGGTTTTACTATTTTTTAATGGTTTCTTTTCAGTCTGTGGCTTTTGGCATCAGGTAGGCAGCTTTCTTCGTAAAAGTCACCTTTTTCATCTTACAGTTGCTGACAGAACATGAGAACAGAATCCTTACTTTACTAAAATATTTATCCCAGATTATTCGGGGTTTTTTGAACCTCATAATCTGTAATGAAGTTTCATAGTTTCTTGGAACCCAGCCTAGTACTTCTGGATGTTATTGTGGTTGTTGTTTGCTCTTCAGCTTTGCTTTTTTGTTTGTTTGTGTTTGTTTGCTGTTTGATAGTTCAATTGAGTGGAAATAATCTTGTTAATTTAGTGAATTTAACCGAATGGGTCAAGCAGCAGAAGAGCAGTATAAGTACTTACAGGTTTATTTTAGAATTTTTCTAACTATTCATAAATCTGATATCAGCACACATTTACATTTTAGCTTGAGCAGTGTTATTTCCTGAGAGTCTCCATCTCTGCAAGGATCTTTCATGTCTTCACAAAAAGTAAGAGGTGGAGAGGCCTGAGAGGCGTAGAAAATCTTTCATGAACCCAGAGTCTGGAGCATATGATTGCAGTGGGAAGCATGGAGATGCACATCAACAGGTGGATGTGCACATTATCCTTGGGGATGCTTGGCTGGTTGCCATCCCCCATGCTGGGAAATTAACTCTGATTTAGGCTGTTCCTCATGTCTGCCACTGTGACTCCTGTGACACAAAGGTGACAGTGTGCTCCCCGCACCCAACTAGCAGAGTAAGAAAGATGGAAAAAAATTACAAGAGCAGGAGAAGTTAGGGAATGACTTCCAGGTGAGAAAAAACTACACTAGCATGGTTATTTCTGGGGAAGAAATGACCAACATTGTTGACAATCCAAATCTGTGAACCTATGAGATACATGGGGAAGTGAACAAGGAATTATTGCTTTTTTTCAACCCAAGAAATAGGTGCTGCCACTGGAACTAGGGAATGGCTGGTTGAAAGCAGAAAGAAGAAATGCTTTTTAAGGAAATGTTGTCATTTGGATCTCCTCAAATAGAAGTCAGAAGTTTATATGAGTTCCAAAAGCAATTAGCTAGATTTCTACATGAGAAGTTTGTGATGCAACCTCTGGCTTTAAAAGTACCTGTGATCTTATACTGTGCTCCAGGCATCTGCTGTTAAGAGATAGCACTGCATGCTAGACAGATTTCTGCTATGTTCTCTCAGTGCTGCTCCTCTCAAGGTGCAATTGTAGCCCGCAGTTCAGATCCATGATTGCAGCGTGATGGCAACTACAACCTCACAGGGTTTGACATAGGCTGAGGAGCCCATCAGGGATCCTGCATAATATTTGGCAGCTGAAAGCTCTTATCTGCAGGGGTTGCAGTTAAGCTTCTGAATTGCAGTGCGCCCCAGTGAATTCAACAGGCAGGCTGAGGCAGACCTAGCCAAGGAGAGCAAGGCTGTCCTGCTCCTGTGCCAGAGGCTGCAGCCCCTGCAGCAGGGGCAGCACAACAGCGGGCCTGGCTGCACCTCAGCCAGCTCTGTTCACAGCTTGCCTCTGCAGCACAAACCTCCAGTAACAAAGCTGAGATGGGCTGAAGCAGCTGCATGCATTGTGTGCTGTGGTAATCCATGGCGGAGAGATTAATCCAGGCAACACTGGGAATAACATCCCAAATTGCTGCAGCTAGGTTTGTCAGATTTCGTCTGTCAGCTCCCTTAAATGCATGACCTTGGAAGAGTGCTTGTTATAGAAAAAGATTATTACTGATGCAGAGTTTCTCTGGTGTTTCTGCTGTAGCTTAGAAAGTTTTCACTGCTCCAAGAAGAGGGCTAAGTTCAGATTGTGCAGTCTCATTTTTGTTACTACTCATAGGACGCTGACTTACTTTAAGTAACATACTGCTTTGTTTTGTGCATTCCTATCCTCCACAGGGAAAAATATGGAATGGCTTTTTTTAAAAACTTGAGTGTTTTTAAACTACCCAGTGACCCACTTGTCCTTACAGATCAGCCATGACACCACACAATACCTGGGAGCAGGTTATTAATGACTAGATTGTACTGTAAGCAGCAGGTATGCTTTCAGTTCTCTTGCATGTCACCAGTTTTCATCTGATTCTTGTGAGAGTCTATAATGTAAAAATTCACTTGGTTGATTTTTAACCTCATGAACTGATACCTCATTTGGGAGATAAACAGTGCCAGTAGTCTCACTATGGAAACTACTGTGTATCTTTCTCTCCAGAATGATATCAGTTTGTTGTGAGACAGATTTCTGAAGAGTCTCGAAGTTAATAAACCTTTTAAATACATTTTAGTAGCCATATTACAGGCTCAGTATCTGTGAGAAGACAGGTTATTAAGGGAAGACTTACCTGGCTGAGCACCAAAACATTGTTAGACATGTACAATGCAAACAGAGAATGCATTGTGTATTTTTTTCCAAGAAAGGTAGTAATTGCTGCTGATTATATTTGTGATTCCTAAACTATTCTGTAGGTGGGTGGCAGGGTAGCTCTAGTCATCTCTGCACAAATCCAAACATCCTTATTTCCTGAACTGTCAGTCTCCCTGTTTCAGACCCCAAACCATCAGTTGAGAGCATCACCCTGGGCAACTCCTTCAATCCCATCTTCCTATATCTCAAATGAGTATAATAGTAACCTACCCACAGGATACTCAGTTGATCCATACAAATGTGTTATTACCTGCTCAGTGTTTTGGGTTTTTTTATTGTAAAAGAGATGACATTAAATTTACGGTGCTCGGTGATAATTTGTGCAACTAATTAAATCTGCGGTGGGTTGTGCTGCTTTTTTAAGTGCTTAATCAGTCACACAAATGCTACCTCCATTCATGAAAGCAAATGCTAAAATAAATAGCGTCTGATAATTTATGCTTTAAAATAATAAAAAGCCCAAGGAAGTTAAGTGTCAACCTAATGTTAACTTTGAATATAAAACAGTTTGCTGAAACCGGGAAGCAATTAAAACATACTGTTTTATAGAGTCCTTTATAGCAAGATAGTTTTTATAGGTCTGTGTCTGCTGGGGTTTTTTTGGAGGGTGAGCCACAGTTCAATTTTGTCCAGGAAATAACAAATGGGATTCAGAACACATCAAAAATGCAGCTATTTTCAGTAGGTAAGTGTGTGGTGGTGTTTTTCTTATGGGGAGGAGGGAGTAAATAAATCCAGCATGCAAAGCTTGCGTCTACTAATTCTTTAAGGAAAGGACTGGTCTCCATTCAGGGGGTCCAATGTACCCCAGTATATATATATACTTTCATGGATACTGGTTCATCCACATCTGCTTCTCACACAGAGGTTCTCCTGTCCTTGTCACCTGGTGCTTAAGAGATGTGTTTTTCTTTACTACTAAAAAATTAAATAATTGGCAACTGTGCTTCTCAAGAGATACATAAGAATAATGATAAATCTGATTATGCTAATAAAGATGAAAATCACACAGAAGCAGCAGGCCAGATATAATTCCTTTTTATTTTTCCTATTTATCATGTATCTCTTATCCACATAGGGAGCCAGTGTTTTCTATGAATTTATACTTTGAGTGTGTGCTTTGCTTGATGGGACTCCTACAGGAACAAAAGAGATATGAAATTAAATCATACCTGGTATTGTACTTGGATATGATATTGCTGTGTTGGAAAGTGTTAGAGGCTGCTGCTGTCAAGTAAGCCTGTGATCTCCACGCCATTGTAGCTCTAGCTAGGGGTGCTAAACACCCCTAAATCTGGCTAAAGGGAAGGCTTGATTAAGCCCTTTTGTACAAATGAAACAGCTGGAAAGATTAGGAGTTCCCTTCACTAGCAAAAGGTTTCATGTAAGGGAATGGTTAAAAGTCTAAGTTCACCAACTACAGGTAGAGATACAAGGTGCTTATTTGGCTTTAATAGGGAACTGAAGAAAGGAAAATACCCTGGGGCACAAAACAGACTGAGAAGGCAACCTTGGCAATTGTGAATGTGAATACCACCTAGGTTTGTTCTGTGTTTGGAGATACAGGATTGCTGTGTTTCCAGTAAATCAGTAAAACTGCATCAGAGAACAGACCTGATTGCACCACTCCTTTCTGCTTTTAACAAAAGTGCTTTTTGGTTTCCTTTGACTGCCAGCACTAACATGTCCCTTGGGCCAAAGAGCATATGCAAATGGCAGAGCTTACTTATGAATTTTCAGACAATGAAAGAGAGTATCTGAATAATTTGTGTTATAATTAATTAGAAATATGTCTGCTGGGTAGCAATTAGTCACTCAACACAAGATTTTTGGGGAACCCCTAATAATCTTCACACAATGTGTGATAGGCTTTCAATACTTTCCAGGCAATTAAAGTTTACTGAGTACAGTAAGTATTGCTCATATCTGAGACCCTTAGCAGAGAAAATATGGAAGGAAGTGTCTTATTTGTTGGTATACACTTCTGAAGTTTCCTCCTGCAGAAGCTGGCACATCATATCCCTTAAAAAAATGGATCCTCTCTCAAAATCATAGCCATATCCTAGCTTTTCTATGGGACTGAGACTCCTGCCCTAACATTCAGAATTTCTTTTCCAAAGTAGTCATCACCCACTTCCCTCCATAGGATGTGGATAACAGCCCTTACTAACAAAGACTAGTCACTGCCCCCATTTGCTTTTTGTTGACTCTTCTCTCAGGCACATGGTATCAAAAGCTTCTGTTATTCTTCCTGGAGGTAACCTTACTTTGTTCCCATTGTTTTGAAAAAAAAAGCAAATAGGGTGACCAGAAAGAAAAATAGGATGCACTACTCATTTTGAAAACATCTTTTGAAAATAAAGTAATTCTTTTTGAGCTTTCCTGTATAGAAGAACTTAAAAAGATGAAACCCTAAAACTAGAACAGCAAAATTATACTGTTTTCTTCCTCAATAGCAGCCTAAATAAGGAATAAAAGAAATATAAAAAAATATTTTCTTCAAAAAACCTATACTCTCATTTAATTCTATGTCTTTGATAAATATCACATTTTATCTCTATGTACTGTCAGGCTTGATTCTTTCTTAGTACTTTGATTGGGAATTATTTTATATTTTTAGTTTAAAAGTTCTTTATTAGGTAATGTAGCCCTGTGCTATTAGATATTGCTATTTACTTTAGTTCCTGAGGTCCATTAAATCAGCAAGATGTCTCATTTTTAGTTATGCCACCATTCCTTCCTACTTTCCTTCTTAGCAGATTGCTATCATACCCAGACCTCCAAAGAACGAGGTCCTGCATGGACCTTAGTCAAGGCTGCTATGAACATCTTTAGAGACATTCAGATGAAATTAATAACAGTAGAGCAAAATATGTAGTAAACTTAACTGAGCAACTGAACCTGCTTCCTATACTTATTCTCAATTGTCCAATTGTTATAGAATAGGATACATAAAAAACTCTATATAGTAAACATTCTTTTCTATTACTTTGTTTCACACTTGAGGTAACTGGATCTAACTTAGATCATTTTATGACAAACATTTTCGCTTCAGTTCCCAGCCTCAAGCACAGGCTCCATCCATTATTGCCATGACTTTTTTTTAAAGTAATTCCAATTTCAAAATTCCACATGTCCATTATTTAAAATTATAAGCATGGAAAAATGTCAATTGCAGTTTCTTGACTTTCTGGAATTCACTTTTTGCAGTGAAATCAGATACTTTAAAGCAGAATCTAAATGTGTGGTTTTAACTGGCCACCCCTGTGCTGCCCCAAATAAATTCCCCAAGCAGCAGTCGGTAAGGTGGTCAAAACCTGTCAGAAAGCTTGTTCCTTTTAATTCCCATAATTCAAAATCTATGGTAACCTAATATTACCAAGATAACAATGCCAACTAAATCTTGCCAACTCAATTGTTAACGGAAGGGATGCTGCTATTGTCCAACTCGCTCCCAAGGACTAACTCCCTTTAGCCCACAGCAGCAGGAAGGCAAAGGACAGGAAGAGCCAAACTGGAGTCCGGCTGTTTGCAATGAACCAGCACAGGACATGAAGGCTGAATGGATGTCAGCATAACCTGGTATCCCCATTAGCACCCTTCAGTTTCCCATTAAAAACTTCACTCTATCAAATAAGAATGAAGGACAAAAATCAAGGCAAAATGAAAATTCAGGAAAACTGAAAGGATCAGAAAGAGTATTAGAAAGAAAAGGACTATAATGGAAAAGCCCCAGTATATGGATTAAAGCAGGTGTGGTAGAAAATTCCTTTCTAACAGTATAAATAGCTAGTTAAGTACAACCAGTTAAAGTTTTTCTACTATTAAATATAAGGATTAGCTCTTAATATTGTAACTGTCACACTTCTAGGTGGACTGAAGACATTTTTCAAACATGGAGGAAAAGAATGACCTTTTACAGCCTACTGGCATAACATTGCTAAGGACTAGCTTGTCCTAAGAATGTGTCCCATCCGTTTTAATGCCACTACTCAGATGAACAGGTTTATATAAATGAATGCAAGTTTGCATATCTGAGTCTTAAATTAGAAAAAAGACAAACAATGAGGCAAGTTAATGAGCATTATGAAATATTTCAAGTTAATATTTTTCCTTAATCTCATATTGTAATAGTAAGAAAGGAATCATCTGCTCTGCTAGAAATTTCAAACACCATTTTCTTAAAACAACAAATAGCTATTTAGGTTAAAGACTTTTCATACAAGCCGGAAGAATCAATGATTCATTCATCTCAAGAATTTTGGAAAATATTTGTTTACTTCTTACATTTTGTATTCCAACTTTTCTTTAAATTGTCATTCTATTTTCATTCCCAACCTAGATAAATAAAATAATTAAAATATATTTGTATATATTTTATTAATAGCTAGAAACATTTTTTTTTTCTTGTAAGTAAATATTGTCCCTGACATTTTTCATATGGGAACAAAAGGCAGAGGAGAAATTATGGCAGCTATAAATCAGCTTTGTGGGTTTGATAATTTAATACATTTTTCACAGGTTGCGTTCTCTGTCTGGCATCCTCATAACAACTCGGTTGGCATGCAGCTTTGCAATCTCATCTTTTTCCTCCACTCTCTTTTCCTTCCCAGTAAAATATACTTCAAAGGAGTTTAGATTCCAAGCAGTGTTTTGCCAGGTGTACAAGCCAAAGACTCATCTTTTAATCCCTTACATTCACATGATCCAATTCTGCAGATTAAAAATTATTTCATTCTTTTATTGTATGGGCAGAGGAATGAATATTATTGTAGAGTTAGTAAGTCTAAGTGGCTATGGTGTTGAGCTAACTTAATCCTTTGGAAGGGGATAATAGGGTAATAAAGCACGAAGGAATAATCTTAGTCATGTCTCTCTGGTATTCTGACAATTGCACCCTGTTCTAAAGCAGTCTCATGTAAAGCCACCAAAGAAAAAAATGACTGTAGTCGTCAACTGCACAGATGAGGGAAACGTCCGCACCTGTGTCAGTCATTTTAATGAGTCACAGGAGGAGGGAAAGTGCAGGAACAAATTAAAAACAACAGTATTTTTCTCCCTTCCCCCCAACAAAAGAAAGTGAGAATAGTTACAATTTCATTTGCTTTTAAAGCACAGCACTTGGGTAATAAACGTCCCCTGCAAATGTGCTGAGCAAACACCTCCGCATTCATCAATATGCGGGAGCTGTTTATTGCCTCATAAACTTGGAAGCAAGTGATATTGTCTCCTAAATCAACGGTTGCATGGACATCCAGGCACTGTAGGAGAACAGTACATCCAGACAATGCTGATACTTAAATTAATGGTTCTAGTAATGACTGAAAGGCGCTTTGTCACTACTAAAAAAGTTAGATATAGATGAAAAGTATGCCTAGGACACAATGTATATATGTTGTGACAGGGTTGTGTGTATGTGTCTCATTACAGTTTTTATTATTTTGGCATAAAAACTTACTACTCCATGCAGTTTTGATTTAAATGTGGGTTGAGCTGCCAATACAGAGTCAAACTTGGTTTAAGCTTAGTTTATGTACAAACCCAGTTTCTAAATCTGTGGGAAGTATGGCTTGGATTGTGAAACTGTGTCAGCTTTATCAATTTCAAACCACATTAAAGAACTAAGAATAATCTGAATATCCATTATCTGAAAATTATTTATAAACACTATGGAATTAGCTGACATTGTACTATAGGTCTCTGATCTGCAGTGTCTCAAGCTGATCCTATCTTCTGTATCTGAAAGGAGAGAATGCACAGCTTGAAGACATTGCCCCTGCCTTAATGTTCAAGTTACCAAGTCAGCGTAGGAGATGGTGTAACAAGAATGAAAGAGGGACTGACTGATCAAGTGGTGTATTTTGCTTTCTATGTCTTGCAGTGTGCATACTGAAACAAGAAGGACTAATTGCTTCCTGAGCAACTGTAAATTTAAGAACAGCAAGGAAATGCAGCAGAATGTGAATTAGACTTCCATGTAAACCAAGCCATCTCACTATATGCCATTGGTCCCAGGCAAACCTGAGTAGCTCGCACTTTTCATGCTGTTGAGGGAAACTAATTTAGCAGTAATAGAGGTACACTTACCCTCGCTGCTGTCTCATCTTCTCAAGGCAATCAGCCATGGTGCTAGATCATCCCCTATTTTGCAGAGAAACAGCACAAAGGTACTGAAACAAAAAATAGTCCTTCTCATCTCCTCCTCATCTTTTACCCCAGAATGATTTACAATTGCTATTGAAATACTAATACTACATTATTGTGGAGGTTTCCCATCTTCAGATTTTGCCAGGCAGATCCTACTGTGTAAGAGAACAGTACTCCATTTGAAATAATTTATACTTACTTACTTATGGAGTATTTTCTCCTGATAAATTGCATTTCTGAAGATCTTATGTAGGCATTTAGTACCCTAAGTTTCACTTCTACAAGCAATGATGCACTACTGCTGATGTCCCAGGAGGGTGCAGTATAAACTCCTTACCAAGCCCATGTCTAGTCGGATTTTAATTTTTAACTTCAAGTACTCTTTGAATTAGCCATGTCCATTGGAGCATTAGAATTGTTTTCTGATTAGCAAAATGGTTTTTTGGGTAAGTAAAGCTCTGAGCGAGATTTCTTCAAACTTTGCAAAGCAAAAACCTGTTTTCATTAAGTGAAACTGTTATCTGCAAAAGGCAAATATTTTGCTAAACATCAGATGTCTCATAATATAACAGCTTAAAATGAAAATAAAATAAAATTGTAATTTCTGGGTAAAGTCGACAGGAGCCCAATTCAAATTTCAGATTTTTTTTTATGACATCATTACTAGCATTCAAGCAGTGTTTAGAAAGAATAAACTAGCTGAATAACCTTATGCCACTGTCTTACGTATTCTAAAAGGGATAATAGTGAACAGAAAATTAAGCATGCATATGTAACATGACACAGTTGCAATGAAGCATAGCAAAATATCAGGCTGCCTGTGCAAAAGCTGTGCCCCACTGAGCCCTGACTTAATAGCGCTCTCTATGTAGTTCTGTTGTAGCCCAGATAAAATACTAGGTACGTTTTTGATTTATTATGTCACTAGAATGCAACTGATGAACTAAAGCAAATCCAGAGAATGGGAACAGGAAGATGAACTTGCATGAAAAAAAAAAAAAACAACCAGTCAAGTACAGGCAACTTAGTGAAAGAGTAATTGAGATGAAATATAACAAGTTTTAAATTTTTATAGGATATGAATGCTAAGGAGAAAGAAAAATTGCCTTATTGCAAAGCAAAGACAAAATCAAGAAAACTCCTTTAGGAATAATGGAGTACAATTCCAAAAGGAGTAGCGGAAGACCTATCCATTGGGAATTTAAACGAGTTTTGACAAGACAATAGAAAACTAATATCAAATACTGTTCCGTGTTATCAGGATTTGGTTTTGGTGATGTAACAGCATCTCCCTCTTGCTTCCTCTCAGGGAATTAAGTAAGTGGTTCATTAGTGTTTTCTTACCACAGAGAGGAAAAAAATAAATTTCTATTGCCTAGTGAAGCAGCAATCAAATATTTGTATTTCTGCTTGGAGAAGCACTGCAAGATTTTTAACAGGTGAAATACAGCTTTTCACATGGAAGAGCTGCCCCTGGTGTTGCCTTCTCATTCTGGAGAAGGCAGTCTCCAGGCAGAGTTCAGGGTGCGGCACCCTTGAAATACAGGAGAGGAGTGCTATAAATCCTGAATATTTAAGAAGTATATATATTTGGTACTTTCTTGAAACAAAATATATTTCATAGCTACGAAATAAACAGATGCAAAGCTACGGTGTATTGTGCTGGGTTCCCAAGCACAACCACAGGATAATTCTCTCTTTCCATGAACACATCCTGAGCATCATGCGGAAAATTCAGCCCACTTGGTACCACCAACTTCTGCTTTGCCTAGAATGGCTCTGAGTTCTCATTGTATATGTCCTCCTTTCCACTTCATTTGTAGTCCCTGACAATTTTGATCCTCCTCTGTTCCTTTTACAGTCCTTTATGGACATGCTCTCTCCTCCACCCTTTCAGCCCTAGTCCTTTCATGATCTTGCTTACCTGTGGTTTCTCTGTAGCTTCTGCCCTAATACTCATCAGCTTTCTGCTTTTTCTCATTTGGTGCTTTTTAAATCTAACTAAATTAGGTACATTCACACAGGCAGCATTCCATAAGCATCCTTTTAGCTGGAAAGTGGCTGCACTACTAGCATTTGAGCGGATATATTGCCTTTGACTTCAGTGAGGCCAGGATTTCAATCTTACAATTCTCACATTTCTCTACTGTCTCAAAAGCAGGAAATTACGAAGTCCCTAGGCAGTACAAGTAGTTTTTTATGCCATACAAAATGTAGCCTGGTTATAAGATTGTTACTTGCTTGGCTTTGCAGTCCTACCAGAATACTTTGGCAGGCTTTCTGCAAAGGTTAACAAAAGTTAGATAAATAAGGGCTTGGTGCACTTAGATACTTTATCATTCCATAATGTGTCTTGCTCTATCTGTGTATTCAGCCAGAAGAATGTTGGCCATGTTCCTGTCTCATTTCTAAATTCTGGCAAGCTAACTGTAATCAAGGTATTCCTTTTAACAGGATTGATTTAAGGCTAAATGGAGCTCTCTGCTCCTTGCAACTTTGAGTCCTTCAAAAATCAGGGAATATTCAACTTGTGAATAAAAGTAGTAGCCCTGCAGTTTTTCCCTCACTACCTTTGTTTTCAATCCTTTTCCCATGTTCTTTATGGAAACATTCCCTTCACTCCTCTTCTTTTAATATTTGTTATTCTACTTCATTCTTCCTCATATTTGAAGGCTCTGTGACATTCAGCCCTTTTCATTCTTGATGCCTGATTTCTCCTTCCGCCAGCCATCATCTTATCTCTTACTCTAACCCTGAAGGACAGATTATGGGAGAGGAACAGAAGCAGTAGATGTTCAGTGTAAATTAGTTAGGGAAAGAGAAGAATGAGAGAGTATTAAACAAAAGTGGTTGATAACACCCAAAGAAAGAAGAATTAAAATTACACCTAAGGGAAGAAAGCAAAGAGAAGAACAAATGAACGAAAAAGAAAAAGAGAAAAAGTCAGGACTAGGATCAAAGGTTATATAGAAGACTTTGTCAAACTTTATGCAGAAGTAAAACAAACAGAAAATGTAGGAAATGTAGAAATATCATGGAGAAAATGTAGGAAAATGTAGGAAAATCATGGAGACCTCTAATTGGGCAAAAGAAATGCGGCAGGAGGAAAGAAAATGAGGTAAGGAAATCAAAGTTGTTCCATTGCATTGTGTTTCAGATTTTAATGGACCTGGTACATCCAAAAGATCCATACAAGGTAATAAGCATGTATAAAATCATAAAATATTTCATTATTATTTAGGCAAGACACATACAATTTTTCCCTTAATCCAACACAGCATTCAAATACTGGGTTAATTCCCATGAATTTAAGCAAAGCTAAATGTTTTACTAAAATGAGTCTAAGCTCCCTCCAGATTACTCAAGATGTATTGGTTGAATACTCTGCATTGAGTTTGGGATTTGTGTTGTTCAAACACAAGAGCTATCTCACAGCTTCTCAGTGATTTTAGCAAAATCAGTAAATAGGAAACGACTTGAAGGAAAAGGTGGAGCTGGGCTGGATAGTCGGTACAACTTCCTGCTCCTGTAGCCCCAGGGGGGCAAAGTTACTTTTTCCTTCCTCCCAGCAGCACCTTTTACTCCAGTGTCTCCTTGGTGTCCAAGCTCGTTGCCCAAAGCCCTGACACAGTCAAAGCAGATGGCATTTTACTGCTATATGGTGTCTCCAGCCTCCTGCTGCTACAGCCAGCCCTGTGCAATGCTACTGCCTTGCTGTAGCTGTGTGCTCCCATCCAGCTTTTGTTCCACAGAAAAGCTGTGCACCAGGTGTGACAGACCCAGGAAGCACTTACTGCACTAATGCAGAATTGAAGTTCATAGGATCCTTATCCAGCTGAGCACTAACACAGCACTGAGTTTCATTTTCAGTGTAACACCAGCTTCAGTCCCTTCTTCACCCACCGCCCTACTGGAGATGTCACTGGTGATATTCCATCTCTGCATATGCTCTGGGTCTATCATACAGAGACCAACCAATAAACCATTCACTATCCACAGTTATTCTGCACATGAAGTTGCTTTCTGTATTTCAGGAATTGGTCTGATACCTTCTTGACTCTGGTATGATTTGGTTTTTCAGGCTGGGCTGAGCAGAGCTAGGAGCTGTTTTTGGCAGAGATAAAGTTGCAATGGAATCATGATAAAAGTGAATGAATGAAATTCCATCAGTTCATTGCCACCCAAAAAAGCATCTAATAAGGGATTCCACAGAAGAGTTCATGCACTAAACCTCACATACACCTCAGCAAAATTCTAAGAAATTGGTAAATTAATCACATAGAATAATGTTCTGGTTACCACCTTGTCACCCAGTGTTCACATCAACTCCCATAGGAGTTGAGGGTCACCCTCTCCTTTGAATATCAAGTCAGTATTTTCTTCCTATTCCTTAGGGAAATGAGGATGTCTTGGACACGTATGGATCAGGAGCTTTCAGGATCTTTCACTTTCAATTGAACAGAAAGGAAGTTTTTCTGTGGGCAGCAAGGGAGATAAGAAATCTTCTAATAAAGATTTCACTTCTCATTGAAATAGGCATCCATGCAGGCAGGAAGCAGGTTGAAGGCATACTGGCAGCAGATAAATCCTCCAGCTCCAGTTCCCTTATCCCATCTCTGCATCACAATACATTGAGTTGTCATCTGCCATTTGTGTATTCATTCTAATTCTTTCTGCCTTGTTATTCTGTCAATTTCTTAATCTATTTACACTGACTTTATTTTCAGTATGTCTATTGTGACAGCAAATCCTAGAATTGCCTTGGGTGTTGTCTGAATATGGCCATTATCAAATCATAATGTCTACCCAGATGAGGAACTGTAAAGGCCCTAGGCATCAGTAGGAGTCCTTAACAGCTGCCTGCAGTTTAGACCTGCATATCAATTTCCACCTTGGAGGATCTGCTGCAGCATTATAAGGTGAATAGGCACTGCGTGTATTAAAATTTGGATTAGTGGCTCAACCAAAACGTTCACTTTCCCTCCCTCTCTCTCTTTGTCCCTCTTTTTTCACATTAATAAACTTGCTATCTCCATCTTTTGTTGGTAAACTATATAAAAATGCAAATTATCCAGAATCCAATTAATTTCTGGAAGGTTGCAGCTGTTTTGGGCCCTATTCACAAAGACATGTGGTGTGCGTGCGTGCGTGTGTGTGTGTACGCGTGTGTATGCATCTGATTGCTAAGAAAATCAGGCCTTATTATTGAAGCCTTGACTCTCAAAATTTGAGCTATTGTTCATTGCCAGTGCTGATGCAAACAGATAATTTCCAAATTGTATTCCACGTTTATTAAAGTGGTAGAAAATGTGGCTAATTTCAGACAAAGCTGAGAAAAGGTGGAGCTCGAGAGCTGAAATAGGAGATCTGGGAAATCTGTTTCTATTACAACAAAGAAAAGTTTATCTAATATCTCAAAAAGCATTAATTACTGTGAGGCACAGGCGAACACATTGTGGATTTCTTCATCTGTTTTGTCATTCTTCATTGCTTTATTCTACTACTGTGAGTTGTTTGGCTTCATTTGGTGTTTTGTTTTGGGTTTTCTTTTTTGCTTATAGCTAATGTGTAGTTATGAAATTGAGACCATCCTGGGAATATTTTTCATTACCTCAGCCCAGGCTTTGAACAGAAATTTATCAGGGCCAGACAGTTTGAAGCAACATATATAATTGTTTCCATTACTGTTTGCATTTGGGCAAGACACTCAGGACTGATTTTTCAATCCATATTTTTATATTAAAGGGCTCCATTTATGGCTGCCCAGATTTCACCTGAAGCTGAAGCAACAAACATCAAAACACACAACATTAACAACACTATGAGCACATAGGTCTTGATCTCCCGTGTATGTGTTCCCTCACGTTAATATGTTATCCATGAGCAACTGAATCAACAGCATCTAATTTTCTGTTATATTTATGTCTTCGTCTGCTCTTGTCTGCCTTCTCTACTGTCTAATACAGGTTCAGTATATTTCTGTCACTGGGATATTAGTACTCTCTCCTCTACCTAATGAAGTCCAAAGGAGTTTAATACCCATGAGACCTCTTCCCCTGTGCTCTTCTATCTATTTGTTTAACTTGGCCAACAGTTCAAAATTTATGCAAGTGAAGGGAGACAGGGCTGACTATAGCATGATGATAGACCAGGCTGAAAAGGCAATTTTTTCCCAAGCTGTAAAAAATCTGGGAATCTTATTTAATTTATTCTTAAAACAAGGGTTTGGTATTTTTCTATAACAGTCAATAAGAAGTACAGACACTGCTGATAAGGAAAGGTGAACTTAGAAACATCGTCGGTCATCTTTATTGTTACAAGCATTTCGTGAAATTAAAGCCATCATGGAAGTCCTACATTTCAGGTACATAGGAGCCTATTAGACGTATGTAGAGCAAGCCCGTCTCAGTTTATTATAGTCAGCAGTTTCAGCAGCGAGTGCATGCAAGGCTAAATTCAGCCTTGTGCAGCGAGCTTGTGTTAGGTCGGAGCACCATATAAATCCCACTTGAGCTCTAAAAATAGAATTCCAAAGTGGAATTTAAAGCCCTGTGATAGCGTCTGGTACAGGCAAGAATTTAACAAAGAGAAGACAATTTCTGCCAAGGTTGTGATAGCCTCCCTAAATACAGTCTCCCTCGCACCAACCCACAGAGGCAGCAATCAGGCCAGTTTCACTAAGCATGGCTTTTCACTGAATAAGGTGCTGAGGTGCCTTGATTAATAAGAATAGGCTCCTCTATGGGCAATAAACTGAAGGTTGCTCTCTTCCCTGAAACAGAGCTAAAGCTTTTGATCAGATAACTGGGGTTTTAAGTTAAATATTTTACAGGGAAAGCTTTTCTTCTTTTGGCTTTGTTGTGGCTGATAACGTACAGAGATAATGCATATTGGGAGCACTGATAACAGAAAGAATAAGCAGATCTACAGCAAGAAAAATGGCAGAGAAACTCCCATCTCAAGCACAGTTCTGGAAAGCCTGAGAGAGGAGAGATACAATCGATAAGGTTATGTGTGGATCAGCTGTAACTGCTTGTCTTTCTGCCAAAGCAACCTTCAGTGTTAGAGCCCTGCAGGTGAGCTTACCATTGCAGGGTGAAATTAGGGTGTAGTCCTTGTGCAGGATACTTTATTTTCACTGTCATGTAATAGTCTCTGAATAAAGAGCAGTAAGGGTTCAGGTGATGTCCTAATTCAGAAGTCCCAAGAAAGTACCAAAGAGTTCCCAGAATAGCAGCTCTGGTAGAGGCACTAGGACAGAGAGCAAACTCCCCTGCTACTTGCTGTAGTCTGGAACACAGAAATTATTTCACAAAATTATGCAATATATAAGCTCTTAAAACTGAGACAGTCCTTGCATGCAAAGGAGAAGAATTTAGAAGAGTGTAAGTAACAGCTCCATCTGCTGATGCCGTCTTTATAGCAATTTATTTAAGTCTCTTTTATATAGCCCCCCTGCCTTCACAGCCTTCTTTCAAATTTAGATCTTTTTCTTCTTTCCCAGTTGGCATCATTATCTGAAATAATTCAGATTTCATTATAGTGAACAAAGTATAGATATTTCTTTAGGGTAGTGACTGCACTGGAAGATTATTGGAGATCCTGGCAAATTGTCCCAGATCACTAGATAAGGTGGTCTCTGTCATAATTCATTTGAGAGTAGAAGGAGGAAAAGTCTGTCCCTCTGGAATAAGAAATGTCCTGTTAAAGTAATCAAAGAAAATAAATTGATTCATGTGAGTTAAGAAGAAATATCTGAAACAATATAATTTTCTTACAGGGCCTACCTCTGTAGTGTGTGCATTGCCTTCTGCCAGGACTAGTTATACTTAATGTGTATTGACAGAAAGTTCAAGATACCTACCATTTGTCTGAATTGTATAACACGTGTGTTATTCATTCCCTCGTCTTAGTTAATCAACTGCATTTTGAATATCCCAGGTGCAGTGATATTTTAGAAGAATGTAAGATGATATTAAGAGCCATTACTAGTAAGGCCAAAGGCCTGTCTAGCTCAGCACCTATTTCTGCATGATACTTGCCCTTGCTGCTCTCCAGACTTCAGCTGTGTTCATCCTGAATAGATGTGGTCACTGCATTTTCATAACTCTCAGCACATGACCAATCTTCTTGCTTAGTTTCCCCTTTTAATCTATGTATCCACAGTATCAGGAAATTATTTTTACACATCTACCATTGTGTTTGTTTTAAATATGGTTCTTAGTATCAGAAAATTATTTTTACACATCTACCACTGTGTTCGTTTTAAATATGGTTCTTGATATGTTCATTTGATGTTCCCTAGTTTTCATGCAGGAAGAATCAAGATCCATCCTTCTCTTGGTGTTCATGATTTCTCAGATTTCTGTCATATCCTTACAGGTCATCCTTCTTTCTAGGATAAAGTGTGCTAGCATCTCCTGTTGTAGTTGCTGAGTGGCTTTCCTTAATATGATGACTGCTTTACCGCTTTGATCATTTTTGTTGCTTTCCTCTGAAATTTTCTGTTTTACCTGTATCATTTTTGAAAAAAGAGGACCTGACAGTATTCAGCACACACTATTCAGTGTGGGGTTGAGTGATGGTTTTCTGTAGCAGCATAGTGATGTTCTCTGTTTTGTTCTTCATTTATTTCCTAATGTTTTCTAACATTTGACTTGCCTTCTCGACTGCCATTAAGCATCAGGTTGACATTTTCGTAGGACTATCTGTCATAACCCCAGATCTATCTCCTAAGTAGTAATGATCAACTCCATCATATTAATATGTGGAGTTAGAATTGGTTTTCCCATGTGCATTGCTTTCCATTTATCTACAGTGAATTTCATTTGTCATTTAATTGCCCAGTCACTCAGACTCATAAGGTTCCTCTGTAGGTTTATTTGGTTGCTGCTTGCCCTTGCTATCTTGGATAGCTCTGTATCCTCATCAAACTTTCTGAATGCCTTATTCACCCGCTTTCCCAAATCACTTATTAATACATTGACTATCCCAGTTCCCAGCTCAGGTCCCACTGGAACTCCAAGGGTGAAACATACTCTGTTGCAAAAATTATTTATTCACTTTTCCTCTGTTTCCTCTCCATTAAACAGTTTCTTTTACATGCAGGACCTTTCCCTTTATCACATCACTGCTCAGGTTTCTTATAAACTTTTTATTAAGGATTTTTTAGGAGACTTTTGGAAATCCAAGTAAATTGTGTCAACTGAATTAACACCGTCCACATGTATTGATCTCTTCAGAGAACTCCAGTGAATTTGGAAGACAAGACTGTCCATTATAAAAGCCATGTTGACTTTCCTAAGTTGGTCAAAGTTATTACCTGCTCTTTCTTAGGCTATAAATAATTTTATAAGGTAACAAATAATGATGTATTCAGAGTTACTCCAACAAGTATTTCTTGGAACACTATCTGGTAAGTGGTTTTTTGGATGGCTAGGCAGGAGGGTTAGTAATACTTTCCCTGGTATATATGCTTTTTCCATGTTGAACCCAGTACTCTGCTATCTATCAGACAGACACCACAATGATGGGTGCTGTACTCAGTGTGAAGAGACTACAGGTATCTGCTACAGTACTCGCTGCTTGGAGGCATCTGCACTGATGCTCCTGTGTCAGAGCTGCGTGCGTCTCTACACAGCGAGAAGATCGAGTCGTCTCAAATGCCTTAGTGACTTCTGTTACTCACATTAGCAACGGCACAGTGGTAAGAAAGGTGACATAAAAATCTAGCCAAAAAGGTAATTTGTAATCCATGCACCTAAAGTATTATGCTAAATATTTATGAGTGTTAAGCACTGTCACTTTATCTATTTACTTTTTCTATTTTGCATAATGCAGCAATAACCTATTGATTTGTCATGATATAAATATAGCACTAGGAATAAGTCTTCTCTGTTAAATCGACCATCATTTTATTCAGCCTGGTAGAAAAGACATAGGAAACAGTGATGAAAAATACCAAGGAAAAAAAATACATTTTTACGGGTTAGTTCTTTTTTGTTTGTATGTGTCTGTACTCTATTAATGTGCCATCTGCTGCTAGGACGTAGTTTCATTCACCATTACAGTGTTCTAACATGATTACCTTTTTTTCCCCCTCAAAAGCCACAAAGGGGCTAAATATAGATTTACTTAAAATTCTAGGAAAAGAGACGGTCCTTGCCCTAGACATAATTTTTCTCTTGATTTTGAGAGCATTACCACTAGCATTAAATGTAATTTACTTTATCTGATGACAGTTTGCTGAACAAGATCTTAAGTTTTAATAGGATCAGGACATAGATCGTAAGTGGAGAGAAGCATTGTGGGTGGAATTCATCCCACCCCATTACCCCTTCTTTAAGTAAGAACAAATTGAGCACAAAGAAGATATTACGCTGTATCCAGGAGGTGGGCCGAGTTAGAGGGCATCAGCACATCCAGTCTCCGGGCTGGAACAGAGTCTGACGCCCTGCTGCGTTTCCCCTGGCGGGTTGTTGCCCTGCTGTAGTACAGTTGTGAGCTCATTACTCAGATATATGCTCCTCTCCTCTCTATTCACCACTGCACTTCTAATTACCCTCTAGTTTATGATAGCTACTACAGGCTCACGCAGCAGCTCAGGGTACCTGTTCTGTCAGCCATCCACCATTTACATAGCAGAACCTTTTTTTTTTATGTCTCATGCTATCACGGGTAAATTTCATAGTATGATAAAGCCCTTCACCAATCAAAGCACCAAGTGTTAGAGGAGAAATTGGTTTCTCATTCAGAGTTATGGGACTATTATGACCTCCCACATTACTGCTGGTTCATTTGCAATCAGCTTTTTCATTATCTTTCAGCTACACCGGACCAGAATTATGTTAATTGCCCATTAACTACAGTTGGGTGATTCATTTATTCTTTTAATTTAGAGTATCGAAAATGGATCTAACCTCTATTTTGCTTTTAAAACTTTCTGATACAATCTCTGCCATTACTGAGGTGAAAGTAAAAACAAGATATCAATAAGACCATGTCCTTCACAGGGGATGGAGCCTCTGTGGGCAGCACAACATCCCGTATTTCTTGCGAAGTATTCTGCTAAGAATGACAAGTAGGTTTATCAGAAGAGTTCCTTTCTTTTTCTCTCCTTTTCTGCTGGTGTAGATTTTTCTGCATGTATTCTGAAGTGTCTCAATTTTGGTTTTCACTATGTTATTTCTGCCTCTTTTAAGGGAGTTGGCCTTTCAAAATTATCCCCCACCTAGCAAAAATTTGGATATGCCTTCACCATGGCAAGCTTATCAGAAATCTGTGGAGTTTTCTGCAGTTGGGATGTGTGGCCATTCTTACCCAGTTTGAGAGCAGATGAGAAGGAAGACTGGTGCCAGTGAGGGATGGAGTCACTAGGGCAGCTGGAAGGTCTGGGGAAAATATAAGAGACTTTGAAATGCAGAAGGAGGGAAAAGTCATGTTGGATCACACAGGTATTTTGGTGTAGCCAATTTCAATTATAACTTTTAAGGGACTTGGGGGTATGCTTTTCTGTAACATTCAAAACAGGAGCAGCTTTGAAACATCTGACATTTGAGCATAACAATTTTTCTGTTTTTTTAACTGGAGTTTTTGTACAAGGAAAAGTGAGGTACAAGGAAGGAGCACCAAGTATGAAAAAAGCAAATAGGCAGTGTTTTACTTTTATCATTCCTGAGGGATTTAAAATTACTTAGAACGTTAGATTGCAAATACTATACACTTAAACCATAATCATCTTCAACTGAAAAATGCAATGAAATGGATGTGGTTTTTTGAGTTACATAGATAGATATAAGTATTTATGGTAAATGTCTACATTTCACAATATATAAAGTCAAAATTTGTCTTTTTTTTATTCCATCCCTTTTTTCTCTCCACTTTTTAATGCCTTGCTTTATTCTTTTATTTTCTTTCTGCCAGTTTCTGTTGCCCATCTTTCTATAACATCTGTTCTCTTTTCAATTAACTTCTAATTTTCCCTTTTCTATACATCCTCAGACCCTGACTTTTCAAAGCCTGTACAAAACTGTTCACTTTAAAATCAACTGTGAACTCAGTGTTGCAGGACTATGAAATATCACTGGTTTACTATGAAACCCTTGTTTTTCAATAGAATTAATTGGGTGGGTATTACTGTTCTTTTGTTTCAATTTGTGGGAAGTTTAATTTGGTTTTGTGAGAGTTTGGGGGGGATTTTTTGGTTTTTTATGGGGTTGTGGTTTTGGTTTTGGGTTTTACTGTTTGTTTATTTGCTTGTGTTTGGTTAGTTTGGCGTTTTTCTCTCGTCTCAGAGAGAGATTTGTAAATAAACTAGAAATGTGTAGACTTTTATTTTTCTGAATGCTGAAGGGTTCCCTGCAGAGGTATGTTAATTTTTGAGGGTTTTCCATGTCAGTATCTTTTTTGTCAAAAAGACACAAGCAGAAATATGTTTTAAGCCATATTCTCATTTTCACGTTGCGTGGTTTATCATTTCTTAGCATGGCAAAACCCACAAGATCAGTCTGATAGTGTCACACAAACCATACACAAAATTCACAAATTTGTTCTCTGCTCAGCCATTTTCTATGCATAACCATGAATTACATCTGTGAAGAGCAGGTGTGTCTTCCACAGTCACTGGTGCACTCTAGAAGTTCAGAGGTTAATTCATCATCTTTAAACATGGTTGTTGCTTCCAGCAGTCTCTTGAACGTCTGTTTATGTAGCATCACTTCCCAAGTTCGCTCTTGTTCTCCTAATCACAGTTGTCATCTTTTTAGAAAGGCTAGCAGCCTTGTAGGTTAATTACCTCTGAATTGTGACTGGAACATCCAAACTACTTGCTGGTCTTTCAGCATCTTTATAGTGAATCACACCACCCTGCTCATGAAACTAAGCAGTATCATGGTGTAATGACATCAATTCAGACAAAGGGACCGCTAGAAGGGAGGAATAGCACAGACAAGCAGAGCAGCCCCAGTGCAGCTCAGCCTCTCAACATGGGCAAATTTCCTCCAGTACCTTACATTATGCAACTAAATTAGTTTACTGAGAGAATGAAACTGCAACAATAAAAAAATGTAAAAGGTTAGGCTCCAAGAACCACTAATTTAGCTGCTTTTGCATGGGTAGACTGCTTTTTCACCGCATGTTTTAAAAGCCAAGAGCCCAGAAGTGCTTAACAAAGCTGCTCAGGTGTGTGTCTGCTGGAACTTGTTGATCTTATTTGCGCACAGGCACACACACACCGGGATTAGCTCAGTCGGTCAGCGCATGGTGCCAATAATATCAAGGTCATGGCTTTGATCCTTGTATGGGCCATTCACTTTAGGGCTGGACTCGATGATCCTTGGGGGTCCCTTCCAAATCAGAATATTCTGTGATTCTGTGGTCAGCACCTTCTGAGCTGAGGTTCTACTCCCTAATTGGGATTGAATGATTTCTCTATTCCTAAACTATCTATATTTAATCATCACAGTAATCAATGTTCTAATACTGTCTGTGTCGTAAAATATGCAGAATGTACGACATGGAGAGAGTTCAACTTGGCTTCTGGAATCTGAATTATTTCATTGCTGATAGTTTTCATTTTTAAAATGTATACTTAAATCTTGACATAACGTTTTTAATATCATACCGTTCCATGTTTTATTAAGTGTTCAGGTTCGGATGATAAGTTCATTTACCTATGAACTGCGGAGAGGGGAAAAGAGTGACATTCCCGGGCTCTGTAAGAGGGGTAGCAGGACGCGCAGGCTGGAGGGGAGCAGCATTTTTCCGTATACGGATGCTGCTCTCTGCTGGAACACTGCAGCGCTACAGCTTCGTTTTCTCCAGCGTTACTTACTCCTCGGGTGACTCGTCCCAGGCTCACTGGAGGTGACAACGGCAAAATCAGGTTGCTGTCCTGATTCACAGGTTTGCTTGCTCTAAATACCAGCTACAGTGTTTTCCTGGCTGCCCTCCCCATGGAAAATATGACATCTGAGAGATATCCCAGACTTCTCTGCAAGGCCCTAAGAACAAAGCAAGGCACGATTAGCTCTCGTAATGCGTGGCAGTGACACTGCACAGAGCCCTTCTTACCTGAACCCACATAAGAAGCTGGTCCAAACCCTGACCTCCCTGCATCTTTCTTTACCTGCATAGATACGATCTCCTTGGGTCTAATTCCACTTCTAGCTTTCATTTTTTCTCTTAAATCTATCCCCTGTCTTCTTCTGTCTGTCTTCCTGGCAACCTACCCTTTTCAGGGTGACTTTCTAGCTCAGGAGGAAAATGAGCTGACTGGACTTTTCTGTAAGATCAGTGCCAGCCATTGGGATTTGTAGTTCTGACATTCAAAGATTTCGCTCTTCCTGAATTTAGTTTATGCAAGACGACTTTTTAGTCCTAGTTTAGAGAGGAAGAATAAAGCTGTGAAAGAACGTAATGCAATGCAATCAACATGCCAAAAAGCCAAAAGAAAATGTAATTTATGCCAATTTGTACTACCTTGATGGCTAAGCCCAGCAGAATATATTAACAAATGATACCTCTACATGATGCCATCTGCTATAATTTAATGTATAATCATGCCTTTAGTACAGAATACTAAAAGATGGTTTAAAAACTTGTAGCATATATCTCAGAATTATAGTAATTTCTATTGATCCCAATTATGTCTCATAAAGCTTTGTTGATTTTTTTATTTTCTTTCTTAAAGTGTAGGCTGTTTTCATAAAGGAACGTTTGATTCTGGTTTGCAGACTGCATAAGCAGAAGGGCTCACAGGATAATCAGCCATATTTATCCTAGTGCTGCAATATGTATTCCTCCTATTGGGCAGAAATAAGGCAGGATATTTACTGCATGAAGAGTTCTTACATGTAAAGGTACAAAATTCAGTTTCACATTTTGCGATAAGCACAGAACAGCCAGCTTTCTCACAGGACTCAGATATGATTTTGAACCAGCCTGCACTATTTTAGTTTGCCTCAGAGCCCATATGATGCCTGTCATTTTAAACTGGGATAAAATATGGAGCTTTTTTATTGATTGAGTTCTAAATACAGCTTGATGGGGTTTGAATCACAGGAAAAATGTGTTCTATCATCATTAAAAACAGAATTGTTGCTACTTCCTCTTATAGCTTCATGATCTTGGTTTTAAGGGTTCTTGTTATCTTTATCAAAATTTTTGGGTTTTCTTGATCTAGAAAACTATTGAAAAACAAGTTCTTGAACCTTTCCAAAATAATCATCTCATGCAAAGGATCAGTAGATTCAAAAACTCTAAGCGATTGTTTCCAAGATATAAAACAAGTTTATACCTTTCAGCTATAACTCAAACAAATTATTGTGAACATTTTATAGTATTTTGAGCTGTGGTAACTTTTGATCTTTATTGTTTATCTCCAAAACAAGGAAATAAAGCAATGTATTATAATGTTTTGTTGTCATCTGCATAAAGACATTCTGGAACCTCAAGTATATATTGGGCAAACAAATATATTTGACAATATCTTCCAAATCAAGAAGTTGATTGATGTGAAAATAAACAGAAACAGACATGCTACATTAAGATATGGGGATATAATGTGATCAAGAAATCACAATAGGAAAACTTTTTGCTTGTTTGTTTTGTTCCGTGTTCAGTTTTTCCTTTAAAAGAATTCTTGGGAAAAAATGACAGATATATTACCCGAAAGTGTGGTTGCTATGGATGTATTCACAGCATTTTAGCACAGATATTTGTTATCTTGTCTAACCTGAAAAAAACCCACATGAAAAGTTTCTTTTCAATTCCTAGGCAATACACATTAGCATGAAAGTTAAACCAGTTTATACCAGTAGAGGATCTTATATGATTTATAGTATCCTCCTGTTTCATTATTTCATTGTTAAAATAGTTTTTCAAGCAGTATTCCAAGAACAAGAAAATAAAGATATTTATACATAGGCCTTAGGAAGTAATTAAACAAAGTCAGTTTTCTGAAAAAAATGGGTGAAAGATAGCTACGAATACATTTAGCCTGAAAAATCAGAAGGGAGTTCTCATTTATAAGGCAGGCTCATTCTGGAACAGATTTTCAGTGGGTTTAGTCAGAACAGCAGCAACTAAATCCCTAACTTATGAAGAATATAGCATGGTCCTTGCAATCAGAGTCTCGAGAACCAAGGAGGTCTCTTCCACTGCTGTGTCCCTAGAAATAAGGTGTGTATTTGTAGAGGGAGCTGTTTGCTGTAAATGGCCAATATTTCTTAACCACTTCTTTCTAGTGGTTTTCCCTCCTCTTAGGAGTACAAGCTTAGAACAACTTTCAGGCATCTGTGGATCTTGATACCCAATCTTAAAACCACAGCCCAGATTGTTGTTTTGAATTGTGATGTATCCAGCGTAGCATCTGACAATGATAGTGGATTATCTTCTCATTACGCAGGTTTTGTTTAATTAAAGGGAATTGAAGGTTTTGTTCCTAATGTTCACCTCCTGATCACTAACTGGTGGAAACAGCAGATTCCTGAGAGGTGGCCCTCCTGCTACCTTGAGATATGTCTCCTACTTGCCCTGGATTTCCTGTTCCTCCCTGAATCTTTACAGCACTGTTGGGACACAGATTTGGTTCCTTATCTATCAGCTTTCATTTTTTTTTAAGTACAAAACCTGTAGATTATGATCAAACCAACGGTTGAGCTAACTTTGGTTTTTTCGAAGGTGCTGGAAGAAACATCCCCAAGTATGATGCAGAATAATCTCTTGCCCCATAACCAGATCAGCTGTAAAACCTTGATCTGGATATTATTTTCCCACTGTGGCATATTTTATGGTGACTGCAAGTTCTACCGTATTTATAATGTCTTTCTTTTTCCTCATCTGCATTCTAGCAGATTTGAGCAGGCCTAAAGGTCACTCTGCATGTAGCCACTGTAGCTTTTTAAAAACCTTTGAATGCTAATCCAGTTCCAAACTGCTTTGTATTTGCATATTTGCTTAATCAGAAGTGTGTAAGGTCAGCGCAGGAGCTTCGTTAGGATATTCATGGCTAAAATTGCTCTCCTCATCACTTCTCTTAGAGTGTTCAGCTCAGCTCTGCACAGGTTGCACACCTCCCTCATGCCCCTGCTGGAAGTGACAGCAGAGATAAAAACAGATCCAGAAATAAGTGGGAAGGCTGAAACCCTCTAGCAAGTAAGGGGGCAGAGAGAGTTTGTATATGCCAACTATGTTTTAGGCTGTGCTATTTTAGCTACTGAGACAATCAAAACGAAGTCTGTTTGGGAAAGCAGAAGCACAAAGCAAAGATAAGGAAGCTAAGAGCTCCAGATGGCTAGAAGCAAGCTGTTTTAAAGAAAACTTAATTTTTTGTCAGCAATGGTGGAAGAGTGCAATGTTTCTGGGGCTAGGTTCAAATTTACCCCATGGAATATTCCTTCCAAGGAGGCAGTAGTCTGCAGAAATCTGTAGCACCACTTAATACTTGACTCCCACTCCTGTAGCTGTTCTATTGAACATACCAATGTCTCTGGCCAGGCAGCTTGGTATGAAACAGCAACCTTTGCACACCTTTCCTTTTAGTATGTCAGTGAGTCTTCAGTGTCCCTAGTCTCATCATCTTTCATATTCACCTGCTGCCCTGCTAAGAATTTTCATCTTACTGAGGTCATCATTTAATCCACATTCCTCATCCACTGCAAACATCCCTTTCTTCCTTCCTCAGCTGCTTCTACCCTGATTTCTCCTACCAGTCACAGGCACAAAGCCTAACTGTATAACTATTTCATAAAATAAGAGAGAATTTAGAAACGGGGAAGAGAAAATGCTAAGAGATATATTAAAGGAGACAGGTACATGACTCTTTCAGAACGTGAAAAACTTATGAATGTCAGGAAGTTGCACTGCAATATATGCCATACAAATGTTTGACCTTTTGTACCTCTGCCTACCAAACAGGAGGCACACATACTTCATGTTCATTTAGCTAGAAGGACACAAAATATCCTTGTGTGATACTTCCCTTACCCGTTTTACTATTAACCACACACATTGACTTCTATATGGGATGTGAAATAGTGGGAAAACTCTATTTGAGTCCAAGTGCAAGTAGTATCAGACAGATATTCCATGCTGAAATTTTCCCTACCTTGTGAACAGACAACCATTTCTTTTTGTGACAACTTAGAGCTATAGAAGAGATAGTTAAGGCTTTCAATTTTATATTTCAGAATGAATAGGAACTTCAGCGTTTACAGCTACTGCCCATTAGGGATAACTGCAAAGGCTATTTTGTGAAGATGTTTGAATACTATTTCCTCAAAGAAGGGAGATGCTAATAGAAGCTTTCTATTCAAATTTTAAGAGGATGTTACAGTGACTGTGGAGGCAATATAAGAAAACTCGTAGTTCTGAGAGTACAAAGACCATTAGTAGAGTTGAGAGGAATTAGAAAACATATATGTAGACAAACTGAACATCTGCTAAAGATGAGATGGCTTTTTAAATGGAAAGTGGAATAATGCTAACAGATGGCCAGTGGGACAATAAAAAAAAGTAGGAGTTGATTCCAGACATTGTCTTACAAGAATAGATTCTGGTGTTCGTTACATAATATTTTGGTCAGATTTATTTTTCAACATTTTCTAAAAATTAATTGTTGTATCTGCCATTCTCATATCTTTCCCGCTTTCTTGCCATTTACCCTGCTTCTAAAGTTTCATATTGCACCAGCTCAAGCTTTTCTTGTGTTTTGGTGAGATTCCACTGACTGCAGAAATTTTGGTAAAAAATGATTAAAGCCTGAAGAATTTAGCTCGATGTGAGAATAACTGTAATGAGTTTTCCTGCTTGTTAAGGTCATGACTTTTACAATAAAAGGCCCCAGATCTATCTTCACCAAGATCATGGCTTGCTTGCCCCAAACTAGTCCCCATCCTCTACCTTGTACACTGTGTCAGCCCAAGCTGAGGAACTGTGATGCACTAGGTCAGAGAACCAGAGCAGCTGGAAAATAATCCTTTTGGGAGAAATTATCTTTCAGCCTGAACTGTCACTCAGCTGCACTACTGATTCTGCTAGCTGAGCTGAGGGGATGGCAAAGGACATGGCTGCAGGAAAAAGAGACTTACAGGCTACTTTTTCAAGCAACACTATCCTCTTAAATAAATGTCCCATTAAAGCCTCAAGTGAAGCTAGAAGCAGTTGTAATAGGAATAAGCAAATGTTCAAGGTTGGCACATCACTAGAGACAGGTCATAAGTAGAACAAATACATCTCCATTCTAGCCCAAACTGTCTCTTTTGTCAGAGCCTAAACCTAGAAACAATCTATTTTCTTAACAACATTTGAAATGACACATAGTAGGAAAAAGCCCATCATTCTTGAGAGATTTTTGCCCTTGAAAATATTTGGGCTGAAGCTTTTGCAGTTTGTGTGATTTTTGCCATTATTGTGCTCAGACTGCTTTTGTCATTTAGCCTTGAATTTGAACAGCCAAATATGAGCTGTGTATACTCCCTCCTCACTTCTGCTTCCCCCACCTGTAGGTAGGGGCACCTCATCAATGGAACAGACTGGATGAGTTGTTTTTCATACAACAGAGTCTAGATTTATGAACCTTTAGCTTGTGATAGAAGGTTATATGTTGGTTTATGATGATGAATAAGCAAAGAACAACTTCAGAAAACCTTCAGTATCATTTTTCCCTTTGTTTCCTTGACTATAGAGACATATTCTTACCATGTATCTCAAGGATCTCTGCTGACCAACAGGACATGATAAAACATTGCAAAAAACTGCACACATCCATGCTTAAGTAAGCAAACCGAAAAACCCACAAAAGTCTACTGTTAGTTCAAATTTTTTAATAGTTTTCTTTAGATGAAAAACACTCTGGTTCCACTTACACGAGATGGTCCCTAGATTATTTCAAAGGGAATATGGTCTTCTCTATTAAAGAAGCGTGGGCAATACTGCAATAAGCTGCTTGTGTAATAAAGGATTTTTCAGGAACATTTTTTTAGTTTAATAGCAATACAGCTTACAAGAGCTAAAGATCTGGCAACTCACGAACTAGTCTGTCTGTCTAGAGCTCAGCAAGGAAAAGAGTTCTGAAATAGAAATCTTTTGATCTTAAAATGACAAGATCTGAATAGTAAAACCCCCTCTCATAAGAAACACAGGCTGTAATTATGGCACATCTATTATTTAAAATGTTCTTGAAAATTCACATAAAAGCTGTTCAAAACAAAGTAAAGCATTAGGTCAGGGAGTGGTCTGTAACACAGGGAAAAAACTTTAAATACCTTTCTGCCTTCTTTATTCAAGCACTTGCTTGAGATAATTGCCATGTGATATATAAAATGTTTGGTCCAAATGAGTTGATTCTTTCCCTGTAAAAATTAATTTAAATTTATTCTATTTTGTTTCAAAGACCCCATGCATGCATCTGCAAAATCTTTGCTGAGGCTCAGGTCTTTCCCTTCCTATAAGCCTCCTCCCTGGACAGCTGAGCTGTATTTGTGCCTGATGGTTGGCAAATCTGGCAGAGTCACTGTTAACATGTTAGCCACAGCTATTATAAACAAAATTCTGCAGTGTAACTGTCTCACAGCAGACATCAATTAATCTAGGAAAACGAGTGAGCTGGAGCTTAGTCATATTTGATAATTAATGTGTGATTGTTTCCAACCAAAATTAATATAGTGATGGAGTAAAACATATGGAATAATGCTTAAGCTTACATCAAAGGCAAATATTGAATACATTAGGATACATTATCTCTACTCTTTCTGGAGTACATTAATGTTCTGTTAAGATGTGATGTTCTGAATTTCTGCCTGGGCTTCTCAGAGAATTTGTGTGATGGCTCACAAATATGTTCCCCAGTGCCCTCCTCTCTAGCACTCTTCCAATTCAGCTATCATTTTTTTGTTTCAGATGAAGCATTAACACTCATTATCTGTCAGTGGAATAAAAAAAGAAAACAAAACAAAGCCTTTAAGACCCAACAACCTTTTTTTTTTCAGATGAAACATCTTTCCTGGGTGACACTTCTGATGTTATCAGTAGGAAAAGCCTTCAAAGAAAATGGGTATCAAGCCTGAAACATTACATAATGCTGAGTTGAAAGACAAAGTGTTTTCTGGAATTTTAATTTTTTTTAAGCAGCTGCCTTTAAGTGAACACAGCCATCACTGTTATAAAATATTCAGAGCCTCATACATATCAAACAGAGACACAGTTACTAGGGCAAACAATCTCACATATCCGTTAAACAAACACTTGGAATTTTTCCGGAGCCTACTCTAGGTCCTTACAATACCACTAGTTTTAATTGATTTTTAGCCGGTACCCATTTGTTCTCTTTTTTATGGTAATTTTCAACTTTCCAGGACCCTGCTGGCTTTGTGGGGGAGCAGGTTGGCATGCAGTCATGGGAGCCAGAGATTAAAAGACTTCTCCGTGATAGGTCATTAGCCATTCCACTTGCTGTACCGTAGCTCATTTTCCCATTCCTAATTGATCACTTCATTGATCAGACATTATGGAGATGGCTTAGTAACCTAAGCCTTAGCTTTGAAACGCAGTAGACACTGCAATTACCTGAAAGTCTTCAAGGGTGCCTGCAATTTTCAGACAGTCAGAGGCTCAGTTAATCAAAGACTCTGGCTAATGGAAAGGAGGGAGAAGAGCTGTTTCAGCTGTGTTCCCTAAGGCCAGGACTTTCAAGAGAGACATGGAGAGAGAGGAGAAATGTGCCTGTAAAATTTTCTGTGCATAAGTGTTGTGGGGTACCAGTGCACGTTGAGAAGAGATACAGAAGCCCCTGTGCTGAAGATGAGTTGGCATAACTGGCACCTGCTGACAGGTGCAACGAAAACACTTGCTGAGCCATCCCCAGCAGTAGGGGTTGTTGCACCCAGGAGTTTGAAATGCTTCACAAAGCCTGCTCTTCCCCCTGTGATTATATTCTTTCCTCTGTTCACCACCATACCTGCCTTACCGTGTGCTGGCTGCCTTGGAGGGTCTTGGAGGGCAGAGGGGCTCGGGCGTTTGCTACGTGGGCAGCTGAGGAGTCCCGAGGCGGCGCAGGGCTGGAGCAGCTTGCCCAGTCAGCCCTCTCCTGCACACACCTGAGGGAGCTGAGAATGCAATCACCACACTGTGCATGTGCGCCTGCATGCTCACGTGTGCGGACACTGCCGGGATCTTACATGTTTTCCTCTTGAAATCCCTTACAGGGCAGCAGCTTCCAGGGGTGTGGACAGTCTCCAACTGATCACAAGTAGCGGCTGACTGGGATTGAGGCAGTGTCCAGGACTGAGACAACATGCTATCAAGCTGCCTTTGTGCTTCCCTTAATCCCTTTTTCCAGATAAATATGACATTAAAACGTGAGATCTCTACTACTTTCTCTGGCATTGCAGATTCTGCCAAATAACGTTTTTCCCCTATATTTGCTAATTATTGCCCTACTGCCAGTTAATATGCATCATGCTCCAGGTGTGCATACTGTGGTATAGGTCATCTGCTCTGAAGACTGGTTTTCAGTTGTGTGCACATTGTGGTACAGAGGATAAGATATTTCTCTTTGAAGGCAGTTTATAAATCTTATTGGGCTTCTTCATGATGAAAGGCACTATAGATATATAAGAGATCAAAGCTGTGTAAAGATCAGTGGTATTTGTTTGCATGAGGTTTCTCTTTCTGTTCCTTCTGAGGATTTTGAGCTTCAAAGTTTCAGCTTTAAAGAAACTCAAACCCCAAAAGAAAACCCTAGCAAAACCCACCATGTTATAGCTGGTCAGGCCAGCCAAGGGCCACAGGATTCCAACATGAACTCAAAAAGCTCTTCTCCAGCACTCTCTATCTGGCAGCAAAATCTGGAAAACAGAAAATTTTTGGTCTTTCTTAATGACAGTAGTGTCCACAGCAGTAAGCTTTGGAGAGAAAGAATGCTGCTTAACAACAAAGAGAGAGAAACCAGCTTAACTCAAAACAAGTGTTTCTATTTTGACTTGTCAGCCTGCTAGCAAAGTTATTATCATTTGTGACTATACAGAAGCAATTGGCCTAAAAATTCAGATGAATTTATTATACAATTTGTGGTATAGTTTTTAAGGTGCACTTTATTTTTCACTTAAATGTCTTAACATTGAGAATTTCAAAATATGCTTCTGCAGATATCTATAGGAATTGGGAATAAAAATCCAGTACATTAATTGAAAAGCACTGTCTGCAAAGCATTGTTTTTGACTGCTATGTACTTTAATATCAGAATAGTGTTTGGCATCAAGTAAGTCATCCCTGATATGTGAGCTTCTATTTTTCAACAGGATCACTGGAGTAAATTTTCTTTAATTCATAGTTTTTTGTCATAAATGACATAAAAATAAACCTGTGACCCGTAAGAACAGATTTCTATAGCAGAGCCATGCCATGGTCACACAGGACATACAAATATGATACAGATACAAATACATAAGGTAGTAAGGCAATTTTTTTTAAAAGGCAGATAACCTTGTGTGCCTAATATGAAAATCCTTCTCCTCTAAGAGGTGAAAAAAAAGTATTTGTTAGTATTGTCTGTTTATCTGTTATCAATAAAGCTCTTACTGTGAGCATCCAAAATACACACCTCTAAAACTACTTGTCTTTTTTTTTCCTTCATTCCTTTTAAAAAAAAAAAAAAAGGACCTAAATGAAAGGAGAAGGAAAAGTAATAAAGAACTGGTATGGATCTACATATGTCTCTGTAGAACAACAGAGTATGAAAGCAATGAACCAGACCCAGATATATGAGTGAATCCCAGACTTCCTGCAAATCATCTCCACAGTACTCTTGAGATAAGTTGTACCAAATAATAAATAAGCTGCGTAGCCAAGCAGAGTAGAGAACAATAACCTGTCCAGTACATTTTATCAATTTTAAGTCATAGTCCAACAGCCAAGGGGAAGGATAGGAATCAGGAATAGAGTTTAATCAGTTGCTATTGCTTGCAAGAACTCCAGAGGCCTTACAGAAGAGACAAATGCAAATCAAGTCCAGTGGTGCACGATAAAAATAAGTTCAGTCTTGTGGTGAAAATGTTTCTTCTAGGGAAGAATACAGAAAATGTTTCTGTACTGGAAAAATCCAACCAACCATGAAAGTAAATGTTCCCATTCTGAGTTGGTTTTTTGGGGGATTTTTTTGTAAGTAAGAGCAAAGCAGGAAGCATTAAATTTGAAATAGGTCTTTATGTCCCAGGAGGCTATCCTGGGGCATATCTGACACAGGAGGCATTCCTCTCCACTGTCAAAACCGTTCCCCTCTTATGTTAGTTATTCTTGAACTTTACCCTTTCCTATCCCAAGTGATTATCTTGACAACAAAATTGTCAGTCAGCTCCTCAGGTTTTTCCTCTTTCTCTCCAATGTAATAACTATTGTGTTATTTACATTCAATGAAACAGCCTCAGCAGGAGCTAATGAGGCAGACACTGTTCCTGCACGTTCCTAAACCATACATATGGCAATAGAGCTTTGGTCTGGGAAACTCTCCTGTGACTGAGTGGGCTGTGCTGCAGAGCCATTTGCACCGACTGCTCAAACTCTTTGGAGTGAGTGAGTGAGTAAGTGCTGCACTTCCATCCTCGGGAGAGGAAAGCCTTGTGCCAGCAGGTGAGTGCAGGCGAGCTAGAGTGAGGGCCGGCAGTGACAGGGCAAGAACTGCACCCATACCCAAATTGCTCATTGTCAGCTACCTCCTCCCTGCTCTGCTGATGATCAGAGTAACACCTCAGATTGGAAGGAGAGCAGGATCCACAGTTGTCAGTCAGATGAATAACTGAACTGATTCTCTTGAAGTTCCAATTAACAGCAAAAAGTCTTTCATAGAAATAAGTGTTCAGTTAAATAAAATTGATGATTTTGGGACATGGAGGATTAAAAATTTCTTAAACTTTCTGCATAACAGACTACAAAAGATGATTTGTTCACTCCCAGAACCTCAGGATTAGCCCCCAAATATGCCTGAATAAAGTCTCTACAAATAGCTTTATTTTAATGTGAAAGGAAAAATAACTTGTCTTGTTCGCTCCATTCTAAGTTTCTAGTGCTCAGCACCCATGAAATGGATTGCTTATGGTGAGATAATGTCTTTTTTGTGCCTTCCAAAGTCTGTGAAGAATGTCTTCCTGGTTGATAGGTTGATTTAAACTGTATATGCTCCAGAACATAAATATGATTATTTATCACACTTGCCCAAGATAATGACAGTAAAGAAGACAAGGCTGAAATTCTTTATGGTTTCCTCTCTCCCACAGCCAGTGACATTCAGCACACAATACACAGATGGCACGCCACATAAAGGATCACATTAGCTGTTAAACATTTTTTCTTCCCATTAACTAATTTAACAATATGTCCACACTATGAAAGAAATAGACAAATTACAGAAAACTTCTGTCAGCTTAATCCCGATTGCTAAAACAGGCCGTTCGCCCAGATGGGATTGTTTTCTGGCCTATCAGGTTTGAAACATCTAGAAATTCAGCAACCACCAGCCCAGACTCTCGCAGTGTTGATTCAGCTCTTCACCCTTAATTGCATTTCAGGCATGTACCTCTCTGGAGAGTTTTGACTGACAGCCTAAATATTGAAGGCTACTCTGTTCTGCATGCATGTTAGGTGACCTGAATTTTCTAAAACGATGAGCTCTTAGGAGGCTGGTTTAAGTCAGCAGATGCTGTAGGTGACAAAAATCACAGCAAAAGCTCCTGAGACTTTTTTGCCAGAGTGGGCAGCGGACCAATTTAAACAAACATTCCCAGTTTGTTTTCATTTGTTACCTTCTAGAGCAAATACACTCTCAGTGACTTTGGGGCTGGTGGTACTGTGGGGGCTCCCTCCGTAATCACGAGCATGGCAGAGCTGGGCAGGCTGCTGATCTCTTCTCATCACCATTTGTTTTCCTATTTTTCTTTTTGCTTCTAAGCAAAACAGGAATATGGAGGAAGCTCATGGATTATTAAGCATTAGCCTACAGGCTAATTTTAAGAACGTATATGCCCTCTGTTATTCCTATAACTAAACGTGACCAGAAAGTTGAGAAAAATCAGTGGAAATGAAACAGAGACCAGCTGAAGAGTAACTTGAAACAATTTGAAACTCACTGTGGCTATTCTACATTACCCACCTTGAGTATCAGTGTTGCAAACATCACCTTACTTTAGTGTAACTTTGCACAGGAGAAGTCGATGATGAAAATAAACTTGTTTTGTTCTTACACTCCCTTGAAAGAGAGTAAGCCATTTTTAAATAAAGCATTTAGGGAGTCACTGACCCACTAACTTTTTTTGCACCAGTATCTACTTCTTGTATTTAACTTTTGAAAATTTTTAGGTTTTTTTTTTAATATCTATTGTCTGTTGTTTTTTGCCTAATTTTATTTGCTTCGTTTCAATAACTACATACACTATGGTATCTAGCTGCTATTGGTGTACTAAGTACTTTTCCCTCTATTTCTTCAATGTTTTATTGTGGTTTCCAGTAACTCCTTGCCAAATATTTTCAGAGAAAGAAAAAATGACCCATCACGAAACCAGCAGAATGTTCACCAAGTGAAGAGAGCTGCACGGTGCAGTAACAAATATCCAAGATCTCCTGTGTTTTTCATGTCAGCTAAGACTTGATTTACTCCTACATGATGCTTGCATTCTTCTACACAACCCTCATCTAGAGAAAATCCATTTCCAGCCAAAAGCACAGAATAAAGTTTGGAATATGATGATCTACGAATTCTTCTCTTTGAAACATGTTTAATGTTCAGCCTTATGCCTCAACATGGACTTATTTCATCACTGTACTTGCCCTGTAAGTGTGATTCTATTTTAAAGATTTCTGTCTGTGTATTTCACTGTTAGCATTTTTTGAAGAGCATCATCTGGTATGTCCTTGTTACTGGGTACCCCCAATTTAATTCATCTGATCTGTCATAAAGGAATTTTTTTTTTTAATAATGCAGTTACACTAATGCAATGGCTACCCATTGCCAGAAGAGACAGCTCTCTTGTGCCAAGACTCACCACCTACCTAACCCTCAGAGCTCTAAAGTGCTAGAAGACCACTCATTTTCCTTCTGAGTTTCTCCTGCACTGTGTCCACGTGCAGTCACTGTGCTGATGGGGATAAGCAAGGGTAGGACAGCTCTCTCCACAGGCAGCCAGCAGGCAGGACAGATCTGATGCCTTGTACAATTCCAGGGACAGCCATTCATTTCAGTACAGGGCAAGCCACTCCTCTGGCCAGCCTTTTTCCACTTGAACATGCAAGGCACTTTGGATGACTGATTTAGGTGAGTTATTTAACCCAGATAAAGATGACCCAAATCTCACCTTAGAAACTAAACGTAACCCTAAGGACATCACGCGATTTACATTTATTTAGTTCACTTCAGTATTTGACCAGCTGTAACAACACAGCTACTAGTTAAACTTGGTAACTCAGCACTAATGTCCTTAAATGTAGGCAAAACAGGTATCACCACTCACATGAAACTAACAGAAATATAAAAATAGTAGCATTTTTCATGTGCGTATCATGGCAGTATTCACCACAATTTATTTAATATTGAATTACAAGCATCAAGCTCTGGAAAAGACGTCAACTATTACACTTCAATTGTTTTAAAGGTATTATTTTAGTGTCATGTTTCATAGGAAAACCATATTTCTCTATTATTCACCTGACATTTAAAGCTTTTTTTAATATTCTTTCCTAGGAATATAAAGACTTAAATCACAAAAGACAAGTTTTAAAAGGACTTTATTAAATCTGACAACTGACTAACTGGACCGTGTGCAATTAATAAGAAAATATGATAATTGAGCAACAAAGGACTGTTCACTGATAGCACTCAATTTCTGCAGTTTTACATATCTTCAGTTCTGCAAATACAACACTTGAGTAAGACATCACTCTTTCTAGTTTACACCCACACTGCATGAGATTACTGCAGTGTGGAAAATGTCACATTGCTTCTCCTGGTAGAAGAGCCGCAGAAATGACTGGAACACACAGAATTAGTCCTGCCCATACACTTTCTTAGCTGAAAACATTTGCGTAGGACTGACTGGGTGTCTCATCTCACTATTTTATACCTTTTCCACTTACTATTTCAATTGACATACAAATATAGTAGAGACTTTTATACAAACTATCAGATTCATTATTGTGGGATCCAATTTTAAAAAGTTAATACTGAGAAAACAGTGAACTTTGTAGAGATCTCTTCTGATGCTCTGCAGAGGAGCTCATAGGTCACTACTTGCATACTGGATTTTAAACTTATCCTTCAGACATATAAAAATGGTTTAGATACATTCTCTGTTGCAAATTTAAATAACTCCTTTATTTTTGAAGAGTGCACTACATGCTTTACCCTCAGGCTCAGCAAGAGAGCTGTTATGATTGACTTGATGGTTATATTCCTAATAGGACATGTCACTGAAAGTACTGTTCTTGTTTCCTAGAGAAATTTAATAAAATTCTTCTTGAAATGCAGGATGGAACAGGAGTTTACTGGGATTATATCCATATGCTTACTAATCAAGATCAGTTTCTTCTGTAAGTCTTCGAAAAAGTCTTTTCCAGTTGAATCCAACTTATCTTGGAGGGTTCATTTTCTCACGAATCAACTCTACCAAACATGCTGAAAAGTACAGTATAAATTGGTTTGGTCTAGTTTGGTTTGAATTCCCTTGCTGCTATATGTTAACTGGCATTCCCAGGTTCAGTGCACTCAGTCAGTAACTCGCTCAATCTGAGTCTTCTTTGTTTTCCAGAGGGGACACTTCTGCTACTTCCACTCCTGTTCTTGCTGGAAGAGACATCTCCAAATGGCTCTGAGTCTTTCACTTGGATTTAAGTAAGTTTTCCCATTCAACACTGGACTCGCTATTTTTAGGAATTGCTGGAAAGATTGACTGCATCTTGGTTTGGAATTCTTTCATCTATAAAAGAGATTTAAAAATAAAATCAGTTAACTGCTACTAAGGAACAAATAAAGTAGCACCATGAACCCCAGGCTTATCCCACAGAACAAGCTGTGTGAGGTAAAGAATAAATAAAAAGCTTTTAAAGTAATAAAAAATTAGGACTTTCCCTCTAATTATGCTGGTTCAATTAACAAAGTTTAAAAAAGCATGAAGGAACCCACAACAATCACCCCTTGTAATGGACCACGCTGGGGTGCCTGATTTGGAGTGCTTGCCTGAATGATCCACTACTGTTACATGAATTATTATACACACACACACACACACACACACACACACACACACACTTAAAATATTTTTGTTTGGAGGAAAATTACCTCCATGGAATGTGCCCCGATTTTGACTGCAGTGCCTTTTTCTATACTTGTAACGGATGAAAGGTCCAAAAGTCTGTTCAAGGATTTTAAAACAAGGGCTAAAGAAAAATACTGCTAGCCTCTGACAGCTTAGGTTTATCCCACCATATGGATAAAAGTGACAAAACCAAAGTCTCACTCAAATGTATATACCAGTAGAAAAGAAAACAAGATTCATAACTATATATGGGACCAAGCTTTTTTTTCACTGCTGTTAAAATGCTGTGAAAGACGAAGTTTATCCATATTTTACATATATATATATATATGATATTTATAATTTATATTTATGCTAAGAATTTTATCACCAATGTCTGATTCAATAGCCCTGGAATGCCAGGACCAAACATTCATTTAAATAAAAACCACTTCTATCAGAATATTTAGATTTAGTGAGCTTCTTTCTTTCAGGAGTTTTACAAGTATTTTTACATATAATATATTTTTAAAGGACAGGCATGGAAAAACCAAATCACTGAAAATCCTATTACACAGCAGGATGTACAGGGGAAGTTTAGGATGCTATTTTTAGGAAGTTCTATGACAGAATCCATGACATTCACACAGAGAAGACAGGATGTGGTATTCAAGCACTGGATGCAATGACCTCTGGAAGAGCAAATGCTGTCTCAGGCAGTATGTCCCAAAGAGAGGTTCCAGGAAATCTAAATACTCCAAACAGCCACACAGGCATCTACTCAAGTATGGCTACGTTTTGTGTGATATAGGTCGTCAGTATTTATACAAATACCTCTGGGTTGTTTTCTCTTCAAGTCGTTCTGTGTATGAATAATTCTGACAAAGTATTGGTACTTCTTTACAGACACGCTACCGGAATGCAATTATTCAAGTTACAGCTGATACGAAGAATGAAACCATTTACAAAGAAATTACCAGTCCTTTAGTAAGACAGTAGCTAACTATGACGGATGAAAGCATTTCAGAACTCTAGTTTTTGTGTACTAATGCCTGGGTACTGCTAATCAAATAAAAATATATGTTATATAAAGTAGGAGGAAAATTCAGAGCCAAATTATCCTTTTTGCTTTCTCCTGCTTTTGTTCCTAAGTAAAACTAATTCACTCTCTATTTCATTCTGCCCAGACAGTTGTTTTGATTAATTATTCCTTCTTGGTTTTTAAAAATCTTGGCAATCACCTACAACTGTTCCTAAACTAACATTTTTGCTAATTTAAAACTGAGACGCTCTCATAGACAGCTAATGTTTCCAAGAATAATAAACACCAGTATCAGAGCTGACGTAGAGGAACAGCCCAAATTACATTAAACAATTGCTGACAATTCAATACAAGTATTTACAGTAGGAAATGGTTTAGGAGCTTTGGCTTAGCTGTTTTTTCCAGTCCTATGTAATTAAGTTATCCCAGCTCACTGATGGACGGAAAGTATTCAATTTACTTAACATGTTTTGCTTCCTAAAGAGTGATTCAACTCTTCTACTCTTTCATCCCACTCTAAGTATTATCTGGGTGTTTCAAACACAGGAATGCTCAGATACTAACCTGATGTAAAATGCTGTAGCTCTGTTGATATAACCAGAGATAAAACATTCAGCACCAGCCAATGATCTGGTGCAATGTGGATTTTCTGGCTGTTTCTAAACTCAGACTAAAACTTCTCTTAGTGTAAAATTTAAATGATGCACTCATAAGCCCTAGAAGACACCTCTGTTACCCCACTGAAGATGCACATAACCAAAGGGAAACTAAAAGCAACTGTATGAAGCCTCCAAAAAGAAGACAATGGGTGGAGGAGCCACTCAGGAACCTGCAGATTCCTCACTCTGACAGCCACCTCATAATTATTAACATTCCAAAACCTAACTCTTGAATACAAAAAGCAGTCTTGTCTGGGAAATAAAACACTACAACTCTGTTCTGAAAGAAAGAAAGTTACTTATTTAGAAAGCACTGAAACACTGCTAGCAGCTGCAGATTTAAGAATATTAGATAGATTTCTGTCCCCTCAGAACATTAATTTATGTTCTGCAGGTAAAAGCAACTGATTTCGTGGAAAAGCAATTTTTCCTCAACACGTGGACCAGATCTGAAATATTCAATGTCTTTCTTTTGCTTTTAAGACTCCCTGAGAAATTTCCTCAGCCTTGTCTTCTCAGATTTTGATGCTTATTTGTAAAACCACTTTGAAAGTGATGCCAGACTCAATGTTTCATTTACCACTTCCTCTCTCGCCTGCCGTTTTCCACAAGCCCGCTCTGCTCAAAAATAGTTTTTCATTGCAATTCACAACTTTTACCATGTTTTATGTTTTTCCACAGATCTTCTTCCTTCGTGATTCCTGGACAGTGATCTATTTCAATAAATCATAATGCCAAGCTGATCACTACTGTGCATTGTCTTCTCAGTGTAACACTTTAGGCTGTCATCTCTTTCTCAGTGTAACACTTCAGGCTGTCAGCTCTTTAAGAAGGACGTTATCTGCAGTGACTGGCGTGGGCCTCATTAATACATGACTTCACAGGATGTCTAAAACGGGGCCAATTTCATCCAAGTACAAATGTCACAGCTACTAACTCTTACTAGAAGTTTTCACTTCTATAGCCCTTAAAGGATACTGCACCTGATTATTTCTCTCCACAACAGTTTTTGAGTTCTCACCAGTAAGACATTAAGCAACTTAATTAGTACCAGTCACGGACTCCTATTTTCCCCCCTCTCCTCCCAGTCAGAAAGTGCAGTCCAATATTTCATTAGGGCTTTGATCTGGACCTCTAAGGTATCTTCCCCTTTCCCTCCTGTTCCACTAATAACATCAGCATCTGAGTTTCTTCCTTCATTTCCACATTTGTGCTCGGTGCTCTCTCAAATGCACTTCCAAATCCCAGTCACTGTCTTCCCTGCCCTCAGCGCTCCTCTAAAACTCACTTATCTTAAACCATGGAGAAAGCTTTGAAAAAGAACTGTTCTCTGATGTCACGGAACTGGTGTATACCCACATAAATAACCATGAAAATCGCGTCCCTATCTTCCTGTCCCTTCTCTCCCAGTGACAATGTGTGCCTGCTTACAAACCATTCTAATACTCTATTTTAGGCGGTAACTTCTTAATGGATGAACTTTATGACCTTAGAGGTCTTTTCCAGTCTAAATGATTCTGACTCTTTCAGTCAGAGATGTAGAGCTTAGTCTTCTGGGACTTGATTGATCAAACTCTGTTTAATATATTTTTATATTTAGGACTAAATTTGGCCTCCAAAGTACCTCAGACTGGCTTTGGGGTTGCTCTTGCTTGCATTTAGTTGACACTGTCATACTAGGCCTATTGCAACTCCAAAGTATCCTTGCAGTGTAAGTAAACTTTGTTCACTAAACATTTAAGTTGGTCCTTCAACAAACTGGGCTTACCAGTGTCCAGTCCCCCTGCACTGTGGTGAGCTTCTTGTGAAGATGACTAATCAGCTTTATGTTCTATGAATACTGAACACTTGAGGTGTGAGAATGGGGACCTTGTCTTTAGTTGCTTTAACTCTTGGGACAAAACACACTTCTTGATGAGGGAAATGCTGCAATTAGAAGTCTGTGTCTTGCCCTGCCTTTTCTTCCCAGCAGACATGCCACTCGGGAGGTCTCTTCTCCTCTCTCCTCCCTTCCTGGAGATCTTCTCCTCTATTTCCTCCAGATTCCAAAATACTCATGTCAGTGGTCTCAAATCAAAAAGCATTAATTAAATTACAAGAGCTAATGTGCTACGTACTAAGCACCAGAATGTTTTGAAACAACTCACTGCAATGGCTGCCTCTTTATTACTGTCAGCCACACTGGCACTGGGGTACTTGGTTCAACTGTGATAATGTCTTCAATTAATAGTGCAGTAAACCAAGCACTAAAAGCTGAATGCATTTTACCTCTTCCTGCTGCCTTCAGGATCATAGGCCACTTTCAACTGCTGCTTCTGAACCTAGTGGTAGACGAACAATTTGTAACACATTTCTTAACATTCCAGCATGCTCCATTCCTGCAGGCGACTCTCTGAAGTGAATTTCGCTCAAGTGAATTTTATTTTTTTGTCACAGATATTACAGAGCTTGACGCTGTTTTTTCCTTGCCAAATAAATTACAGTTACTGTTCTACCTCTGTCAGGCTTCTTTCTAAAAGGGTATCATCTACCTTACTGCATTAAATAATCTGTAATAGCTACAGATCACTGTTATTTTCTTATCTTAACCTAATGATCCTGCCTCAGATGGCAAAAATATGGGGACCTAAAAGCATCTTCCATTTAATAATCTCTTTTTAATGTACATCGTTGACAGAATGTCACACAAAAATTGGGATAGCACTATTACTGAGAGCACTTACATGGCCGTTCATATTAAAATGAATGGAAGAGGGGCTAAAAGAGTCTATTTGATTCCTAGAATGAAAGTTTTACGAAGAAATGTTCTCTTTAATGTCTGACATTCATAATAGGCCAACCCAGATTTCAGGAATTATTAGTTTCCTATTTTAGTACTCGTATCAGTAAGAACTGCTTACATTAGCTTCCAAGTGAAATGAGGTTAGATGCCCTGAACTGGAATATCAAGTGGCAGCAGAATGCAGTATGTGCATGCCCTCTGTTCTCCTCAGCACCATCCATTTCACAAGGCAGGAAGATGAGGCAGGCTGCCCTGGATTTAAAAGCATCAGTGAGGATTGCTCTCGCCACCTTTTCCCAAATCTTAAAATGATTGCTGCTGCCCTTGTTAGCAAATGATTACCAAGGGCCACGTACAAAAATAGCAAGTTATTTGTAGGAAATGACAAGTGCTGAGCCCTTGCAGGACTGGAGGAGCAGAGCAGCCAGCCTGGTGGCTGAAGGTGATGGTCCTTCTCTCAGTGGAAAATGGGGCACTCACTGCGGGTCACTCTGTGCCAGTTCTGGAATAACATGGAAAATAGAGCCCTGCTTCACATTCTTACATCTTGCACTTCACTGGCAAAGGCATCATGAACGTTTGGATTATGCAGAACTACAAGCCTATGAAAATGGCCCTGAGAGTGTCAATCCTGGCAGTAAACATCCTAATATTTAACCACCTTGCACTGTACTCTGATAGGACACTGTTCAGCAACTATTTGCTGATTCCAGTGTTTCAGGCTTGCATAGAGAAAAGCAGCAGCAGCATTGTGTTCAACTCTCTAGAGAAGTCAGGAGCACATACTGGCCGCCCATCTCGTGAAGGCTTACGCACGTGTCTACTCTTACGCAGTGTTGAGCACCCTCTTTGAAATCAGAGGGCTATTTACAGTGCCTAAAATTAAACCAACACATAGACATATTTTTCCACAAATTTATCTCTATAAATCCTGTCTAAGTGGGTAAAACATGTCCTGTGCTTTTTAAAAGGAAAACAGCATGAAAATAACCTCAGAGAACTTTACAGGGAGAGAGGGAGAGGACCATCATTGTCTAGAACGAAGCTGTCACAGTTCCCAAACAACTATAAATATGTAGTAGCCTCCCACAGCCATTCCATATTCTGTCTTGAATTACTGGTGAACTACAGAGAGCTGTCAAGTCACAGGGGTCAAGCTGCCTCTTTTCCAATTACTGGGTCACATGAAGAAGTAAAACACTTTAAATACTTTCCTCATGTTATTTTTCCATGAGTGCAGAAGACATGTTGCTCATTCATAAATGGGAAGAGAGCTGGTCTACATCACAAACAAGTTTTACTAGTCCTACTTTGGTTTCACTTTTGTGCAAATATGACTTAGATCCCAAAGTGGGAAAAAGATGCTATTCCAGTAGAAAGTAAAACTGTTCTGGGTTAAGGCTAGATTATTTTGAATTTAAAAACAAAACAAAACAAAACAAACCAACAAAAAACAAAACACCAAAACAACTACTGTGGTTAGCTAATTATGTTCAATTTTTTTATTCACAGACACAGTAATTTTGTCAACTGGATTCTGAAAAAAAAAGGAATTTCCTTTTCAGTTCAGAAATACAGGAGGGTTCTTTAATAAAGGAGTGCTCTTTTCACTTTTATACATTCTCATGTTGATATTTCTGAAATAAATGTTAAGGACTTAAATTTTTGTAGTATATGGCATCTTAAAGTAAAGACTTTTGTGCCATACAGAAAAATGGAGTGTGGAATACTTTTGACATCACTAAAGAATGTGCCATTTATTTCTGCAGAATCTTACTTTCAAATCTGGGTGCCTGGAAAGGACATCCACATGATTAGTCTATTACAGTGTATTAGTCATTTCCCCTTAGTCACCCTGGGCAATTTGAAAAATTAATCTTGAAATAATTTTAAATTTAAAGTAGTTAAATATCCAAATTTATAAAGCTAGCTGGTTAACGGACCCAAAATCACAGGATGAGTGTCCCCACCCTATAAACTCTTCTGTGCTCTAATTTGGATTTCTGAATTAAATTCAAAACGTGAATCGTCTGCAAGCAGGCAGTTCCTGTAAAGAGCAACCTGAGCAATTTTTTTCCTTTATATATCCAAGAATTCATTATATGTATCATCCACACGTGGGATTCAAGGCTGGGGAAAGGGCCAGCAAAAACCCAAAACTCTTTGGGTGAGGCTTCAGCCTCAACGCCATGACTGGGGCTGAATTCCATGCAGGAAGCTGTCAGAGCCAGTGTGACAGGCAGAGGCAGGCGGGAGAGCCGGATGCCCGCAGGCAAGCAGAGCAGCCGGGGTCCTGGCCCACGGAGGGGCACGACAAGCGGCCACGCACCATGCGCCACAGACAGGACGACGCGACGGGACCCAGAAGTAGCGCGAGTAACTCGCACCCCGCAGAGAAGCCTGCATTCAGATGTTACTTGTACACGCACAGTTTACAGTTTTATGTGGCCAAGACACGGATCGACCCACTCGTCCACGCAGGGTGACACGGAGGCATTTCAGACCACCGGCTTCCCAACAGGCTGGTGGCAGCCAACAGCTGCCAGTCTCCCAGGACACAACAGCGAAACTCCTCCAGACAGCTACGCTTGCAGCCTTCCCATATTCTTGAAATACTCCCTTACAGCTGTCCCTATTCATAAAGCAGATGTAGCAGCTTTCCAGTAGGAAAATGATGATCTTAATCCTTGAATAAGCATTCTGCCTTATCAAGTAAACAGTGAAGTTCATTGGTTTCATTTCTTTTCCTTCTTGAATAAAATACTAGCAGTACATACGTGTGGAAGCAAGTCTTCTCCAAACCAAACTAATTAGGCAATATAAGCAGCAGAGAAAAATCCTGTATAAACAGGAGGAGGAAGTGCTAACTTGTAGTAGTACTCCATCTTCTTTCTAAGAGCTTGAGTTTAAATAAGCGTTGAGGAAATAAAAGAACATTAGAAAAAATGGGCAGGTTTGAGTTATATATAGCAAGGAAAAGGTAAGTTTCTACTATGCTATCAGACACAACCATGATAAGAAACAGACATTTCATGAATAATATTTTTGTGAAGATTAAATAGAACAATAATTAAAAACTAGTAACAAAAAATTTAGGAATTACTCTAGGATGACTCTAATTATTTTAGGAGATATGGTGCTTTTATAGCAACATTTGCTCATTTATGAAATAGAACAAAAATTTCAGCCACTGCAATATGCCTATACTGAGATTTAGAAATCTTAGTACAATTTACAGATGCCAAACCCAGTGATATTTGAAGACTATGTCTCCATGCTCTCATCTTCTATTTTAAATTAATCCATCCTTAAAGTCAATACTCCTTTGTATTTATACTGTGCCTATGACTATACTTTCACAAAATTATAACAAATATCTCTCGACATAAGCAGGGGGATGTTATTTTTATGCTTAAAATGGTGATTCAGAGGTTAGATTTTCACTAGAGAAAAGCAGTTCACTTAGGAAATGTTCTTACCATCAAAGCCACAAGAAGCATGTACTCTCTGCATTGCTTTTAATTGTTTTAGATGTCTCTTTACGGCCATGCAATTGTTTTAGACTCTTAATATTTTAAAGGTTAAGATCAATGAAAAACAGGATATTTCATTAGGAGACATCATAAAAGTGATAAACTAATATTTTATAAGTATATTAGTCACAAATTGCTAAGCAATTCTTCTCATTATTTTTCCAGCTTTCCACTGAACAGCAACAATCAGAATCTCACAAACCTACATATGAATCATCCCGGCCCTTTTCCTATGGGACAGAGAATGCTTTTATTTTTGAGGAAATGAAACCTAATTTATTGAGGAGATGAAGAACAAGAGGGCTTTTAAAGCATAATTTATCTTGTTTGTTAATTGTTGTACACTTCAGTCTACAAGGGCTGAGGGCATCGTTCTGCTTTTAGAAGGTTCATAATTGCTGGCAGCTTAAAAAAAAAGAAAAAAAAAGAACATCAGCCAATAATAGGTATGTTTTAGTATCTGCCAGATACTCTATAGCTGCGAGTTTAATTAAAAAGAAAGGTTTACAACTCCAACGCTAACTTCTAAAAAATTCTAGAAAACTTACAGAAAACTGTCACCTGCTCTAGGTGACCCAGCCTTGGCAGGGGGACTGGACTGCATGATGTCCAGTGGTCCCTTCCAACCCTAGTTATTCTGTGATTCTATGAAACTAAAATTTTTCTGAGTAATAAACTAAAATTTTTCCCAGCGAGAAAAAGGCGTGGTGGATCATAACACTAGTAGAATAGGTAAATAAAATAAAATAGGTTTAATTTTTGGAAATTTCAATCAAAACACTTGTTTAGTTCAACTGCAACAACGCTCGTTTAAGATATTTTGAATATTTTACTTTTAAAAAATTTTACTGAGTGAAATGCCGTTTATTCTTTAACTGAAAATTTTGAATTTCAGTGAACAGCTCATATGCAGAATTTGAAATAAGATGTTTCAACTACTATTCAACGTTAAAATAAATGATAAATTGGCGAAATCCAACCTTTTCTACAAATTTATTTCAATACTTCTGTGTTTTGCATCAGCCAACAGCCATCCCACTGCACCAGGAGTGGCCACCTACATGGTTTGGAGGTTGCAAGCTCAAAATCTGTAAGGTAATGCCATGGAAGACAATACCACAACATGGAAGTTGTTCAATAGCAAACAAACTTGTTCAAAACAGTGGTGCCGTTTTATTTCAAGCCAGACTTATTTCAAGCTTGTGTTTAACATGGCACGTGTCTTTCCACATTGTAAGGTGCCTCAGAGAGGAAGGCTGTGGGTATGTCTGGATGAGTCTCAGATTCAGATCAGGAGTGCTCTTTGGAAGCCAATCTCCCAGTTGTCCATGCTCCCTGGGCATGAGTCTGTGTAACTGCTGAAGAGTCTCAAAATGCACAACCAGCAGTTTTTTAGGGTGACACAAATCTGAAGAAGCATTCTAGTAGTGCACGTAACACAGTCCAGCTGCCAACAGGCATTCAAGCTATGGGGCATGGCCAGTGTCAGTCCAAATTTTGAAAATTATGGGAATGTTTGTAGATATCAGGTCCTCAGCCTGCTAATGCTTCACTGCCCCAGTGCTGCTGGTCGATGATACTCACTAATATACACGGAGCTTCTATGCCCAGAGATAATCAAAGGTGGTATGCATTTAAATACTTCCCTGAGCGATTGCAGGAAGCAAGTTTAGAAAGTCTGATTATTACTGACACCTCATTATTTTCTGCAAGAGGTACGATATAAAGTAGATAAGCACCATCTCCTAGGTTCTGAAAAAAGATTTCTCTTATGCTGTTGAAAAATAGAACTTAAACCATTATCGAACTAAGTCCTCATTGAACCATCACTTCTTCATTTCCGAATAAGAGTTGAGTGGAATTTAGTAGCCTTTATTACTTACCACCCTATCCTCAAATTACAACAGTGGTAACTGCAATCAGGGAATGTTAACAACCCAACCTGAGACAGCATAAAATCTTTTATATTCCTTACCAAGACATAAAGATCAGTTACTTACTCTCACCCCTGGGTTTTGCCGCTGGCATAAAAGCAGTGAACTGTAAAGCTATAGGGAACCAGCTTTAACAATAAAGCCATTTAAGAGCTGGAAGCAGGCATTGTCACAGCACTGTTTAAAGAATTAATAAACCACAAAGATTAAATAAAAATCTAGAATAAGCAAATCTGGTGCATCACCTCAGTGCCTGGAAGGGATCTTAACCACAACCTGCTTCTAAGGCAAACACAGGCTGTCTCAGAAGGTGTCAGGACAAGGCATCCTGAACTGTGGCTTCAGTTTCCTTCCATGACACAGACTGCTGAGCAATCGCAATGCTAACACAGATTAATTACAACAATTACAACTCATCAAGGAAATACCACTCCGCTTCGCTCGTCATTTCATCTGTGACTTTGGGAGCGACGCCAAGATAATTTAAACAGCCACAGAGCTTAGGGTAATACATACTTTTATCAATCACTCGCTGTCCCGTCAATAATTCACGCTCACAGGAAACACGTACCCCACCCTCAGCAGCCCCAGGATTTCGGCGGCGACAGGCAGTGAGGCCGCTCTGCTGGTTTTTGGCTGGGGGCAGCACGGCTGGGCAGCGCAGCACCGCCTGCCTAAAGCCCGGCTGGCTGCGGCACCAGAGCCCGCACTCCCCGGGAACAGGGATGAGTCGGGCCCTTGCCGCGGGCGCTGCAGCTCCGGCCGGCGCCACCGGGTGTCGCTGCGGGGCAGCAGCGGCGCCCCGGCCGCGCCCGGCCCCGGGGGAGCCGCCGGGAGCGGCGCAGGAACGAACCGCACAAACCACGCGGGCCTGGGGAGCAGCGGCACCTGCCTGGCTTAGTTCTGCCCTCCCGCCGGGCGGGAGAGGCTCAGCGCCGCTTCCTGCGGGCGCCGGGCCGCTCACAAGGCATTCCCGGCGCGTGGCACAAGGATCAGGGCCGCCCAGTGACACCGACTGCACACCCCGCTGCCTCACGGCGGGGCGCGGCTGGCGCGGCAGCGTTCCAAGCACAAAAAGCACCGAGCACACCTTGCACTGCACTTCTCCAGCTCAGCGACCAGCTCTGCTCTCCTTCTCCGGCCCAGCCAGCCCAGCCCCGGTGCGCTGCGGGCCGGCCGGGACGGGAACTGCCCCACGGCCTTCCTGGCCACGCCAGTTTCGCGTCAAGACCTGCTGGCTCTGTTACTCCTTTTGCTGTGACTTCTGCCAATCCATCACATCTGATTTTCTGCCGTGACTTCTCATACTTTACTCCTTCAGGTGACTCGAGGCATTAAACATTTTAAAATTCAGTCTTACTTGACTTGGAACTCCCCTTCAAACCCTGCAAGTGAAAGTCAAGTCCTTTTTTCACCAAGATCCCACCTAGAGAGTCACCGGGACTAGCAGAGGATGTGAGAGCACTGGAGCTGAGGTACTCCTACATGCAAATGAAGCACCCCTCTTGTTTGCTAAATGAAACACCTGCACTGCTTACAATCAGAATTTTACGATCCTTCACAATTTAATACTAAGGAAACACTTTAAGATCAAGAGACGGTATTAGCTGCCAATAATATCATCCATATTTCTCTCAAACAGATGAAGCTGCTGCCTAGCAGGGCCAGGTCACTAATTAGCAGCTCCCAGGGGCCTGCTCATTACTGTTAATGTGAAGCAGCTGGGCAGAACCTCGTCTTCTCTCTGTCCAGCTGCCAAAACTTTAGATATTAAATTCACACAGGTTCCTGGCATCAAAATGAGTGAAGTCTCCCCTCAAGTTACATCTAGTATAGCACACTGAGAGACTAAAGTCTGCCTTAACTTCCTAGTTTTCAAATCTTGATGCCTGATGCTAGATTTGAAATTGTGACTTGAAATTTCAGCACACAGGTATTGGAAACTTGCACGGACTACAGAGCCAGTGAATTCACAGTTCTCAAGCACACTGAAGAGTCAAGACATTTTATTCAAGTAAATCTGTAAAAGCATCCTTTTAAAATGTTTAACTGAAATTAAAATGTTCATTTGAAAATGTCAAGCTTAGTGCAAAATCGACAATGTCTTCCATGATCTGAACAGTTGATGTGAAAAGAAACTTTATTTCACTTAGTCATAAATTCAGTTTCCTAAAAGTAAAACTTTATTTATTTTTGTGGGCATCTAATAATTATTAGACATAACATATGCACCGCAATTTACTCAAAAATCAGTATTGTAACTGACTGTTAACCTATTATCTCTGCTTGCGTGATAGCAATTAGGAATTCTTCAAAGTATCACAATGTTCCCCAGAAATTTCAGGAAAACATATCAACTATAAACAGGCCCTTCTGAAAATGAGCATATATTTAATGGTGTAATTTATTTTTAGTGCTATGAACATCTTTGGTCAGAATATTTCATTTTTAACATGCTTCTACTTTTGTACCTCCAGCAGCTTTAAACACACACACATATATATATATATTTGATTTTAACAGCTATATAGTGACAGAAAGTTTACAAATTGCTGATTTTTGATTCCGCAATTATGAATAGCACTATTGCATGTGTTTCTTTTCTGCAATGAAAATTTAGAAGTCTATAGTGAATGTAATAAATATCTCAGTGGAAAGCAGCGAGAGATGTTCCAAATCATCTCTTAACAGAAATCTACTGCCTTCAGCACCTGCAATTCTCACCGTGCACTACAGTGAAACATAAGCTCTCCAAACAGAAAAAAATACTAACAGCTGTTTGCAAGAGCCTCTTAAAATACAGTTTCCCCCATCTCCTTTCAACACTACACAACACAGAAAATACTAAGGTGCACCTTTCTGACCAGGAACACTCAACAACTCTCTAAAATGCTTACAGTTTGCTTCTGACACAAGAGTCCTTGCTGTCAGAAGCGCCATGAGACTCAGACATGTCCTGGGGCTTGGCCATCTCAAGCTTATGTGGGTGTTCCCTGTCAGGCAGCCTCCAGAAAAACCTCACAGGGAAACCAGTAACTGTGGGTCTAGGCCAGTACTTCTCAAGGAAGTAAAAATCAAGCTTACCAAGAAACAGGTAACATAAATTGCAGACTAGGGTTGGACTCTGCTGTCCTTCAGCAGGACCAGACACTCCGACAGAATGAGAAATCCGAATTGGCAGTATAGTGTGGAATGAGTCCTTCTGACTGGTGATACGACTGCCAGCAAACTGAGTGAACTGTTGTAGCTCAGCATGGAGAGAGTATGAACTCCCACTCTTCCTCCCCCTTCCCTGACATTCCACCACAGCTGCACAAGGAGGACTTCAGTTTAAACAACGTGTTGTAGCTGCCTCCTATGTCCTGCCATGCTTTTTTGGTGTTTGGCTTTCCTTTACCTGTTCCTACTGAGAATCAACATTGAAAGCTAAGAAATAAAGGATTGTGTAATGCTGTATTTGAGACTCAAATTGTGAGCTACAGGATACATCACCAGAGTAGACAAGAAATGAGAACTTGAATAAAGGTATTAATGAGAACAGTACTAAGATGAAGTAGTGTCATCTTTCTCCTTTGTATATGCTTTGCTGAAGATACAAATAATTGCCATGTAAGGTAAAGGAAGTCTATTCATTCCTAGTACTAAAGAGGATGCAAAAGCTCTCCAAAGCTTACAGCTGCAGGGGACTCTTTTAAGTCATGGCTCATTACTGGGGGCAAACAAAAATGCTCACATGAACTTTAGTGTTCACGCTCAACATTGTGAAACACTGAAACTTAATCAATTTACTAAAGATAGCCGTAGCTGGTATCCTGGGATGTACAAACACTTCCTGAGCTTCTTTGCCTTGACGTGACGTGTCAAGGACCAGCATTCTAATGCACAGGATGCGTGAGCTTCTGTCCCTTGCTGCTTCTAGAAAGCAAGCTGGTTTCCTTTAAGTTTTTCTTACGTCCTCTGTGCCCTGATGCAAAAAATAGAACTTGGACAAATAAATGGACTGCTCTAAAAATAGGATTCAGGGGGGTAGCCTTCAATTCAATAAGCAAAGGATATAGAATGTTTGCAGCTACTATTTTAGTCTCTAAATTAGAACACTGGCTCTTTTGTGAAGTATCTGAAGCATCTGTGCAAATAAACATAACGCAGGACGAAACTGTTCCTCCCCCTAAACTGTCTCCTCCCACATCATGCCATTTTTTGCAGATGTAAGAACACCTTCCCTGTTTGCACACATTCTGGTTAGTCATTCTACAGGTGGTGAATGAAGGTGTAATTCTTAGGCTGAAGTAGTATAGAGATGCCATCCCAAGATGCATTACCCAAGGAAAAATCTGGAGTTGAGGGGATCATACTTGCTACTCACACTGTGCACGCCCAGAGCCTTCCAGATGGCAAAACTCAGCAATCCAACTCCGCACCATGCATACAGTGAGCCCCATCCTAGGGCTCGTAAGGCCAGCGATGAACCACTCTCTGGTAGTGCAGCTGTGGCAGTAATCCCCTAGAACCAAAGATAAAAAGATCATGACAAAGTGAACAATAACTGGGAAAAAAAAAACAACTAAGAAAGTTGGTGATTGAGATTTTTCCCTGACCTGTCAGTTGCACTAGTGTGGCCACAGAAAATCTTATGGCTGCCAGCACACCTCAAGAGCCAAGAAAGGTGCTGGAAGAAGTGCCTTCTTACCAGGAGTAGATTTCACAGTTGCCAGTGCCACCTGGGGATGACTTTCACTGCCGAGAAATACCAAAGTCAGTTGTTCCATGGGCACAAGAATCCAACACTCAGTTATCTCACCAGTCAAAATACAAAACTGAATCGAAACCAGTCACAAGCGTTTATGCCAGTGACACCTAAACATATTCACTGTATGTCATTGAATTTGGTATTTTTCATAGGGGGCACCCAGTGGCCTATAAGTCTTTATCTGCACTTCTGGAACAGCACATTGGGAAACTGCAAGAGCACAAGCAGCTTTTATCTGGACACGGAAGGGGTATAACAGTGACCCAGGGACTAATTTCAAGGGGCTACAACTCTGAAGAAGCTCTGGAAACTATTTAGAAAAATTTTGTTAAAAAACAACAATGCTGAACCCATCCCCTGCAGAGTTCACCAAGCAGCAACACTGAAAATGCTGTGTGGTCTCCACACTTCTCATTTTTGTCAGAAGACACCTACAAGAGTAGGTGGTTTTATGATAGTGCTGCACAGAAATTTGCCATGAGACGTGTCCTGAAAACACAAAATGCTGTCACTTGGAAAAGCCATCTCAGGCCAAGAATGGAGCCTCAGCTACGATGGAGTCCCAACCACAAGGAAACCTTCTCTGTCACAGCACATAAATGGACACTGCAGCTTCCAGGGGCATCAGGCACATGCTGGGTGACATCAATCCACGGGCACCCCACACCCACTGCTAGCCAGCTGTTCTCGCCTCACAACGCCCACCGTACTGCACCTGTGTGGTACAGCACAGCATCAACCTGTGCAGCCCACAGCAGCAGTGGCACAGACAGAATTCTCCTGCTCAGAGTGGCAACTGCCATTCAGAGGATTTCTTTCCCCTCCCAATGATCACTGTTCAATTGTTGACATGCAAACACAGATTTCAGATGGTAATTGTTAAAGATGGGCATCTGTGGTCCTTACACAACTCAACAGTTCTACTTAACTGAGTATCTTGGAAAAAAATGACTAAGTATTGCTCAGGGGTAACACAAATGAGGTTGCACACATAAAATTATATTCAATAAAGAATTACTTCATTTATAGTCTAAAATACTGAAAAGCAAAATTAACTTGTGGAAGGATCAAAAAACTCTTCCCCAAAACATGCCAAAGAACCATTCTTTTTTACTCATCACAAAAAGTGGGGGAAAAATATTTTGTATTCTTGCTTTAAAAAAGCTTTAAATTTTTTACCTTTTTAAAAAATGCTTCTCTTTCTTCTTTGATACAATTAAACATACTTAATGTCTACCACTATGGTCAGTCAAATATCACCAGTAGTTTTTCTCCTCTTGGCTTTGTATTTATTGAAATGTTAAAATGATCCTTAGACAGTCCTCAGCATTGACACTTTCCCTTAGGATTTAGCCGTAGACACAGCTACCCAAAGACAAGCCCACACCTGGAAAGGGCATAAGCAAAATGTATCTTGACCCTTATTTATACCAATTTGGACATCCCAAAGTGGAAGCTGTTAACAAAAACAATGCTCTGTAAGCACACACACACACAAACAGCAGAGATCTTTAGTCACGCTATAATATCAGGTCCTATTATCTCCTTTCCACAGATAATGAACTATTATAACTCTTTCAGTAGAGACTGCTCTGAGTATTGAAATGCTGATCACTTTTGACATTTTTCCTGCTTCCACGGTCTAACCATATATAACAACACTGAGAAAAAAATTGTCCCATTTGGAAGATGGGAAATGAATGGACAAAAATATCCTTTACACAGAATCTTTAAATAGGAGTCATTATCTGTGAAAATTGCTGGCAAAAAACCCACCCGACTACTATTTAAATGCTTGATTGTCCCAGAAAAATACCAGTAAATGGAAACAATTGATCTGGTTTTACTGACTGCAGTCAAACAGGCTTCAGTCACAGGCTGATTCCTCAGGGTACTTAAGTACACAGGTAAGAGTTTCTGTAAACAGGATAGCTGGTTAAATTATTATCAGATATGCTGTTCAGAGCATCAAGAAAGCTGATTCATGAAATGCTAAAAAATAAAAAAGGACAATGGTAGCATGGGAGAAAAAGACGACATCAACAAAAAAACATTCTTAAGAGAATTGAGTCTTATTCATTAACCTGTTATTCTATGTTCAGATTGTTTTCTCATCACTACTGCTTCTGTATTTTTTTAAAAAAACATTCTTTAATTTAAAAAATGAGCTTTTAAACAATATTTGAGTCTTTCCAAAAACAGGCCAGAAAAAACCAGGGCAGAATTAGCTGATTCGTTTCCCAAATATATGCTGCTGTTTTTATTTGGTTGGTTGTTGTTGTTTTGTTTCCCTCTGGAAGATGTAAACAGGAAGTGGGAGAAAGAAAAAAAAACACATTTTTTTTTATTCAGACACAGACCTTGATCCTGTAACTGTCCCCTTGTGTGTAGAGTGTGTCTAAAAGGAAGCAGTGCCTAAAATAAAGTGTGTTCAACTGTTTTGGTTGATTGTATTCAGTGTGTTCACTGTTTTGTGTGACCTAATCCATTGTAAAATTAAACACCTGGGTAACTGCTAGTAAAACTGGACACTTCTCACAAGGAGGCTGCTGCAGCTGAGCATTTAATTTTAACAGAAAAACCACATTAATTAAACAGGATCATCTCACCAACCCAACAACACATGTATCGGTGTCTTCACTGGAACAGGAATAAATTGCCAGAAACTAAGGGCTGGTAGAATTAATTCTTTCAACACCAATGCTGGCTGACGTTGGCTTAAAGTACCTGTCAAACTATGGGCTCACCTTAACAAGGATAAAAATAACATTTAGACACTGAACATCTAAAAAAGGTGCAATCTTCTGTAGTTATACATTATGTATTATTAAAAGTTACTTGCAGTAAGTAACTATAAATTTAAGTAAGACTGCTAATGCAAAACCTCACTGGTACCTCGGAGAGTTTATAGAGCGTTACGCCATTCTCGAAGTCTAGCCTTTCCTTTTTCAAACTGCTCACCGACAAGTACCTTCACAAAAAAGTATCTTTCCACACTCTGGAGTATTGAAGTTGAGGGGCCCATGAATCACAGATTTTTGCTAGCAAACTGTTGTAACTCCTTTGCACAAATAGCAGCAGATAAAGTTTTTAGCAAAGATCGAAAAGGTGTATGTCACTTGATGACATTTCCAGCATATATATTCTTGGATGTCAATGCAATGTCACTCTTGATAAATTTCACACTGATAACAGGACAGCTCAGACATCCAGGAATACGTGCAAGCTGGAAAAAATGCAGTGCTCAAGAGAAAGGAAGTTTAAAAAAAAGATGGTATAAAAGGAGACAATTTCCTTATTGTAATGTATTTCCACAGCTTGTGAAATAACTTCTCATGGAGTTTTCTATTTGTCTACTTCAAAAAAGAAACTCATGCTTATTGTTTCTGTAAAGGCAATGGATGAGTTATGCCACAGTAGCCTACAGAGGAAAGGAGGAAGGGAAAGGAAGGTTCTCATGCTCTTTGACCAGAAAGGGAGATTACAAGTGATCAGAAATGAAGGTTCTGATATAAAGTACAATGGAAGAATTTTTTTCTCTTGATATGCATTGAATTAACTTGATATGTTATTGAATCATCATTTTAAAAATAAACACAACTGATCGGTTCTTAATTCCCTAGGAACATCTGTAATACATGTTGCATTTTAAGAGCTTGATGGAGATGAGACAGATCAATTTTAAGGGCCTATTTTTGACACTTTTGGCAATAACAAAGCATTAGTCAGTGAAAAAGCACCCTTCAATTACATGTGCTGTGTGTCAAACTAATAAACCAACACAGTGTAATTGCTAGCTTTGCTTTGCAGTTCTTTTCTTCAGAATGCACAAGTGGATCCAGTTAGTAATTGCCTGAGCTCAGATTCATTTTGGCCATCACATTTCACAGTCCCATAGTACTCGTTCTCATCCTTCCCCTTACACAGTGGGATGGGAGTGGAGAGCTTAAATTTTGACTACATGATTCCACTTACATATTCCACAGCTTACAGATCTTCTACCTGCTCATTCCCGTCCTTACTGCAGTCATCTCGCTCCCAGACTCACTGCAGCACTGTGAGGCCGCATGGTGAGCTGCATCACTGAGATGATGCAGGCTCATGTTCCAGGCTCATGTCTGAAGTGTGTTCACATCACAGAATCAAAAGAGCTCAGTAACTGTATTTCACTATACAGAAGTATGATTCCAGCAAACAGCGTAAGCATTATGTATTTCAGCTAATCTCAAGTACTAAAGTATTTAGCAGGGCCAACTCTGAATTGATTTTTAAATTAATCCTATGCCTGTACTGAATTCAATTAAGTCTAGTGCTCTTATCATCAACTTTGCCACGTTCCACATATATCACCATGTCTATAAAACATTCCATGCATTCTTATTTCCTGCATATCACTACTGGAAAACAGCTTAAAGGAACAAACCTTACTGAACCAGTCTGGGTTCTTCTTTTTTGTCATTGCAAGTGTGGTGCCAAAACCTGCTATCATTCCTGCCGTAGCAACCGTACCTAGAAAAATTCCACCTGCCAAGAAAAGTTGAAGAAATAAAAATCAAGCCTCTGTTACCAACCAACCTCTTTAGAAAATAAAACCTGAAGAAGATCTGTCAGCACATGCTGAAGGGAAAGGCCCAGTTGTCTACATTTTTTATGTTAACTTAGTATGACAAAATAGCAAGACAAAGAATTAGTTATATGGAATAGGGCATTTTGAAAATAATGGCATGTGTATGTATTTTCAAAGCACACACAAAAATTCAAATCCCAGGATGCTTTTTTTACAGTACTTTGAAACTTCCCTTGTTCCAGAGCCAGGCTACTAAAATCATCTTGTTCTATGGTTATGCCTCACCCTTCCCCAAAAGGGAAATGTAATTGGTATTGTTGCATCACTTGTGATTTCAAATGGCCACCTGAAAATGGTCACCACCAGTTCCTCAGAAGACCATTACATAAGCAATGCTTGTTTTTCAGCTTTATGTTCTAATGCTCTATTTAAAATTAAAAATTAGTTTAAACTTCATTTTTTTAAATTAAATAAAAAAGAAAATTACACTAGCAAAAGCTTTCCCAAGAAAGCAAGCATCCCTTGCTTTTCAGTCCTTTCAGTGTTTCCAAAGTCACTTGAGGTACCGTGATCCTTTCCAGCTCTTGCAGCAAAGGCACGTGTAAGCCATGCTTGCCCACTTTTAAGAAAAGGGCTTGTTACAAAGACTTACTGCACTGTAGAAACCAATCTGATTCATATGAAAATTTTAAAATTTCAGCGTTACATGTTCTCCCTTCGCAGGTATTGATACCCATCCTGTTTTCCCTTTCCTAATACCAGTTAGGTAAATTAAAAATGGTCTGAATAGGAAGTAAGAAGCAAAAATACAGTTAAGTTAGGTCTCACTTTTAAAAAGTTATTTATTTGATCACTGCGATGAAGAAGTTTCCTGTACTCAGTTTCCTGTGTCAATGACATCTGTACGGTACCGCCCCTGCCTGGGAGCACAAAGACCTCGCATCCTGGCCGAATTATGCAGCCCACTAAGTTTTACATTTCCAGGTCTGGTAACCAACATTTCCCCGATTTCAGACACAATAACTGGTGGGGGGTACGTCCATCCTCTGGACGGGCCTGCCCGGGATGTCCCGGCCGGCGGCGCTGGGACGGGGCCGCCTGAGCCCCGGCCTCCGCTCCGCCGGGGGGCGCGGGGAGACCGAGCAGGCACCGGGAGCGGCCCCGAGATACGCGTAAGGATTACAACACAATGTCAACATGAAGGCGCACAGCGCCGCCAGCCCGCCGGACGAGCGGCCGCTGCCCTGCAACTCTGTGCGGCTGCGGAGACTCGGGCTCTGCCCGGGCCGCGGTTCTCCCGGCTCGGATCCAGCCTGGCACACCGCTCCTTCCCTTAGGGAATCCGCAGCGCCGCCTGGAGTCCGCAGGAGCCGCCGCTTCCCCCAGGGCTCCTGCCCCCTGGGGCCCGGCAGCGCCGAGCGGACCCCCTCAGGGCTGAGCTCCCTCCCGGGAAGGAGGCGGCTCCGCTCAGCGCCCGTCCCGCGTCCCGCCCGGCTGCCCGCGCCGTGCCGGGCCCGGCACCCCGGGGGAGCGCGGCTGGAGGGTGACGGGCGCCAACGCTGCCAAGGGCGGGGGAAAAGGCGGCCGGCGCTGCAGGAGCTTCCTGGCTGTGTCCAGAAGCCTCGGCGAGGCCATTCCCAAACGTCTCGCCTTCTCCCTGCGGGCGGGAGAGTGGGGCAAGACCTGGGGCTACGGCAGGGGGAGCACGGCTGGGGACGGTCCCAGGGCTGCTGCGCACGGTGCTGCTCGTTCCTGACCCGTGCAGGGGCTGGAGGGGAGGAGAGGGGAGGGGAGGAGAGGAAGGCTGTCTGCACCTTTGATTAAGAAGAGCTTGTCCTGGGATGCCGCAGAGCTCCCAGCCCCCCGGGGCAGGGACAGCCCGCGCCCGGGGTCCGGCGGCGCTGCGGCCACAGCCCCGTCAAGGGCGGCCCCGCCGGCAGCCGCCCCCATGGCCCAGGGCACGGCAGGAGGAGGAGGCGGCTGCAACCCGGAAGGAAAGGGAGCTGGGCTGGGACACGCAGCCGCCTTTCCTCCTTTTCCCCCTCCTCGGCCGCGCAGCCGGGCGGGATCCCGCGGCACCGCGGCGGGCGGGTGGAGCTGCCGCCGCCTTAGGAGGGGCCTCCGCTCCTCGGGGCACGTTCGGCGTCCCGAGAGTCCAAATCGCGCAGAGGGAAAATGGGAAAAAGTTGTCCAAGCCTCTTTTAAATCAGGTCTTTTACAGCAGGCTCATAAGGGTTTTGGTGGTTTTTTTAATGTCCATGGAACAGATCGCGTAGTGGAATTTACCAAAAAAACCTGGGAGACACTCTTAATTCCCAGGAATTTTAGTAAGCTGTATCTTGACTAATGGTGTTGCTTTAAAGTACATATTTTTGTTCCAAATTGTCATTCTTTCAAGTTATGTAAATAGTTTTTACATTACGAGAACATGCGTTTGGGGTTTTTTCATCTCTGTGCCACCCTAATTCTCAGCTGCCGATGAATATAAATTGATGTGCTACCTAATTTTATCACTTTATCAAACAGTGTGCTAACTTAAGACTCAGTATGGACAGGTAAAGTGTATTTTTAGTTATATCAGTCAGTAATTCAACAGCAAACAATGAATGTAAATAAATCCAAACCCAGCGTTTCTTCCCCGGCTTCTTTCTTCGTATCTTTTAACATAATTTATAGCATGTATCTAAGGGTCTAATTATAGGGACTGGGTTGCTAGGCAAAAATTTAGTATTTTGGGAAACTTCCTGTTCATGGTACTTCTAAAAACCAATCCAGAGCTGTTTCCTAATAGTCCGTGGGCTGCGTAAATTAAACAATATTTTACACAGAGAGCCCATGACTAAGTCATTTTTTTCTAATCTGGACAGCAGGCAAATGACTCCTAATCTTCTTTCCTCTAGTCTTCTTTTTCCTATGAAAAAGTACCCCAAAACCCTGTGTTTGTTTTGAAATAGAATTAGACTTTGCCACAAATAATAACAAAACGTCCTGGAAAAGCTTAGAGAAGGGTGTCTTAGAAAAACTGCAGTGACAATGTGAAAAGAAGAAACTACTTTTTATATAAAGTATTTATATTTATTAGAATGCATAAAATTAAAACAGCAGCATGCATGTCATTTTGATTGTAATTGGTGTCAAGATCATCACTGCATCTGATAGAGGAATCCTTGAACTGTGAGAGACAATTAGGTTGTTGTGTCTGTTGTATTTTTTTGTGTCTGATGATAACAATCCTATATTTTCTTCTCAGGATAGTTTTTTGGGTTCACATCAATCAAGACATCACTTTCGAAATTTTCCAGAACCAGGAAGAAAGACAAGAGAAAGGTGTAATGATGTTATTTAATCCTGGTTTGAACAATGCGAAGAATCTATATTTAAGAGAGTCAGATAAGATCTGTCTCTATTAATCATTCACAGAGACTTAAAGTAGGGCATAAAGACCATGAAATTCACTCTGAATAACTTAAAATTCTTAGTGTTGTAAATTTTACTTGCTTTAAAAAAACCCAGAGATACTCAGCAGAATTGTGTTCATTTAGGTTACAATATTAATCTCTTCTAGTTGTATAATTGAATATAATATAATGCTTTCTTTCCTTTTTATTACAAAAAAACTTGGTGAGCCAAAAGCAGACAGTGAGAGGGAACCACTTCAAAGGATGTGTAAATCTCCACTTGTGATTCTGATGCTATGGTTAGGAATTTTATATCAACCCCTGAGTTTTAATGGAAAATTGGTAACATGGTGCCTCTCCCATGGGAGTTCATTTTATTGCACAGTATTGGCAAGGGAGGAGTGTGGAGAGTAAGCAATAGCACAAGGAAGATAATAAATTTTAAAATAAAACCAAAGAAGCAAGTTAGCATAAATATATTTCCTAAGAGATATTTATAACCCTTGCGAACACGTGGCATTGCTGCCAATAGGCAGCTCTATCGAGAAATAGAACCCCAGTGTGCAAACTTCTTAATGTAATGCTGTGAGATGTTTCAGCCCTAGCCTGTCTCCTGCCAGAAAAACTCTCTGGTGCAGGAATACAGTGATACCTGGCCATCTCCACTAACAGTGAGTTCCACTTGAGGACCAACCTTGCAATTTAGGTATCAGAGGCAAAGAAGCTAGTTGATAAGCTGGCTGGGACATAATAAAGGCAGTAGTTTGTTATGTTCACTAAGTTACCCGTCTGATTTATATAGCTGAAAGACTTGAGTGCCACTTCAAAAAATGCTGGCACCTGAGACACAGAATCCTGTTTGGAGCTTGCAAATCCAATTCAAAACATAGAGGAGGTTGATTTGAATACTGGTTAAACGGACATGTTCAGTACCTGAACTGGATTATGACAAGAACTTGGGAAAGAGCCAAACACTGGTTTTGGAAAGAGAGAAAAATGCAGCAGTTGAGCTACCCTTTGGCTCTCAGGAGAGCTGAGCTTTATTCTCTGCCTGACTACCTGGGGTCATATTCTCTATTTATGGAAGTTTTGATATTCCTGAAAGTACCATGCAGCATCAGCACTGTGTACAGCCAAGGGCATGAAGAAAGCAGTTATATATTTCCAAACAATTTTCTTGTCGATTGGACAAGAAATTAAAGTGTTCTGCAGCTGTGACTGGGTTTCTGCAGAAACCTCTGTTTTTATAATTAGCTGGTTACTGTTGTGCATCTCCTAAGGAATTGGTGGCTGAAATTCCCATGTTGAGAGTCTGTCCTCAGATATCTTGTCTCACTGCAGCAAAAATCTGGTCACTGAATAGTGATGTGTAAACTTTAATCACAGAAATACTGACAAAAGGCAGTGCTCATTTGTCAAGTATACGCACAGTTGTAAGAGCCTTACACTGGAGAATCAAAAGACGTAAAAAATACTGGCTGAGCTGGCTTCACCCACTTATGGAGGGGTATTTTTTGTTTTGGAGATGATGAGGAGATTAATCATTTTGCGCAAGGTTCTGCTGTGGATCTCCAGCAAAGGCAGGAGCCGAGAGGCCGGATCTCCAGAATTTCGGCCACCTACCCCAGCCCCAGAGATGCTTTTCTAAACCGCAGCTTGCTTTTACAGAATGTGCAACGCTCTTCTTTAATTCCACTTATACATTTGGTTATTCCGGAGCACAGGTGAGGCATAGCTTTGGACAAGACTGGGTGTGCAGGCATGCTGCACAGACACCACAGCGGCATTGTTTGTTATGGCCACAGCCTGGCCACGTTTCAGTAAATGGCAAAAGGCCCGTTGGCAATCTGGCCAGAGTTTCAGTTATAAATCCCAAATTAGCATTTGTGGATGATGACATTATGGCTGGTCAGAGGCGCACTACAGATTTCAGAGCTGCTGATAACATATCAAGGCTGTCACATGCCTTGGACAGAATTCAGGTGGGACTGCAGAGATGAGAACACTTAAGGAGGGACTTCTTTCATATGTCTGTATCTACTTGTCTTCTGTTCTTATCCTTTACTAAATTACATGTTTTATTACCTGCCGAGTGTTTATAATACTCTCTTTTGGCAAGTAAAACATGTCTATATCTGTTTGGATTTGCCCACATTTACTAGAGAGGAAAATCACAGATCCCTTCCCAATTCCTGTGGTATTCCCACTGTCTTTAGAGACCTAGCAAGTATGTTTACAAGTTATTTTTGAATTTCACTGAGTACCACATCTTTAGTGTTCTTAGTGTATGCTTAATTATAGAACTTTTAATAGTTACTCTGCTGTACAATATTAGAAAAACTTCTACTGTTGTCCAGAAAAAAAAAAAAAGGTATTTCTAACTCAGTTTTTAAAAAAGAAGAAACAGCAAAAATTAATTATTTTTTCCATGGTGTCACTAGACCATGGCCTGATACTTGTGTCTCAGCCACTCTTACTGGATGCTGCAACCTGAGGTAGCAGCAGGAATCCTGAACCACCAGACCAGCTGACCAGGTTACTGGGTGACAGCCTGGGAGCAGGATTTTCTACAGAGAAAATCTGCTCCTGTCCCATGTGGCCAGAACTGGAAACTTCCAAAATTTTGGTTGGCAAGATGAAGGAGGCCTCTCAGTGGCAGTCCAATACATATAGTTGTCCATCCTGTGTGTTACCTGCTGTGGCTCTGAGAGATGACTTTGTGGGTGACTCAATCAGGTTCCCACAAGGACAGTCAGGCTCAGATCAGACTGCCTGGAGAGGCTGTACAGTTTCCTTTCAAGGAAGATTTCATGAGGATAAAGCTGTGAGTGAGCTGCTCTGAGCACACAGCTTGAGCCTGCTTTGGGAAGGAGGTTGCACCAATACCTGGCTGTCTGGTTTGACCCCTCCACCAATGTGTTCATGGGCAAGGGTGACTTCAGGCTTGGCTCTGATACAAGATCCCACACCATGGTGGCTGCAGGGTGGGAGGAGTGCACTGCCGGCACACACCACTGGGCAGCAGAGGGTTCCTCAGATGCCATGTTCAGAAGCTGCTGCGTGGCATGTGCTTGTGGGAAAGCTGCTGTGCCCACCCCATGCCACTGGCCATGCTCATATGGCCAGTGACACCAGTCTGGGGACCCTCAACAGTGGCATGTGCTGCAGAGGAAGAAATTGGACTGGCATTTCATTTATTTTGGATAGGTGGCCGGTATAAACCTGACTTGCATATGCTAGTAGTACGTCACCTGCTGCGAAAGCCAACTGTAAAATTAATTGTCAGGAATACGAGATGTATGTTTTTCCTAATTGGCTTCAGTGCAATTATATCCAAAGGCCCTTTTCACAGTCATTTACAGAGCTTAACTCAATAGTTTAATACTACAATTTAAAAAGGTCTGGAAGGAGAGCTGATACTAGGCTAGGTTCCTGATGAATTATAATTATCACTTTGTGTAGATGGGTGGAAAACATTTCTAATTAGATTAGTCTTGTTACATAAATTAATATTGCGATCTGGATAAAGCACTTCTGATTTCACATCTAAAATATTTTTAAGAGCATCAAATTTGTGCCAGAATTTCACTTGGCAGGTCAAATAGTCTTTTAAAATTACTTGACTTTTCAGTAGCATCTTATCGTAGGTTTCTGCATTGAAGGTGTTTGGCAATAATAGAATGATTCAAGGGTTGGACAGCAAATAAAGTAAAATATAATAAAATAAAATATGCAACTAGCATAATTTCCTAGTTCTATGAGCATGGGGGATTCACAGTCTGAATGACAGGAATTCATAGCATGACTGTCACACATTTTCTTCCTGTATTAATTTCATCTCCGTCTGAGGGTGTTTGCGAGACATGAACCGCTAATCTAATACTTTGAAAACAGGAAAGCTCATTAGCAGCTCTAGAAAAGGGAATGAGATGGGTGAGGAAGGTGCAGGTCATTAAAGGTTTAAAAGTAAAGGAAGTGTGAAAGTTTTACGAAGGATTACTCCACACGCAATCTGTTTGTGCTCTGTAAAACCCAAAGATTTTTGTATATCTTGCATTTCTTTCTCCTTAATGAGACCTGCAGTGAATAAAGTAAACAGGCAAATGGAAAAGTGTCAGCTGAAGATGTCAGGCTGCATTTCAAGGAGTGGATTATAGACAGTCATTCCCAGATGACCGGCAGCTTCATGGCCTAGTACACGTAGCCAACACGTCAGGTGTTGAATGCAGCCCTTTCCAACAGGCCTCATCAGACATTCAGTTTAAGTTTCCAGAGCAACTGGAGTCTGTGACTCCAACATGGTATTTTTCAAGGGCATAAAGTGGGAGATAGATGGCCACTTTCTGGCGGAAGATAGTGGGAATATTGTGTCAAGACACTCCGTGCATATGGAAGACCTGAAATTTTCTGCTTGCATGCCCTCTTATGTATGCAGTACATTACAGCTTACCATATATATCAAAATTTGGCACTACTGTATCTCCCTAAACATCGCATTAATCCATCTGTCTGTCACCATGGTAACAAGGCTCCCTATTGATGACTGAAGAAGAGCTGAACCATTAAAACTAAATGTACACTGGTAAAAAAAAATCAGTAAGCTCACTTGGTATAGCACTACAGAGACACAAATGGTCAAAAATAGGCTAACTAATATTTTCTATGCACTACCTTTATAGATGATATATATTATGGATCTGAAATTAAACGTTATTAAAATGATGCTTAAATCTGATCTTTGCTTCTTCATATCTATTTTTTATATAATCTGCTGAACTCAATATTAAAAATTGTGCATTTTTTTCAGAAATTTACATGTTCCACAGTCATTCGTCCCAGAGGATGGAAAGATGAAATTAATATCTTAAAAACACCACAAAGCAGATTAGAAATATTGCTGAATATTTTACTGCACGTTTTCTTTCTCTCTCTTTCTCTTTCTTGCTTCCATACTTGTAACTTTGCCAAAATAAAATCAGTAAAGTGCATGCATTCATTAAAGGATCAATGTCTAACTGAGACTGTTAGTTAGTTGGACCTGAGATTTTTTGAGAATCATAATGTTGTGGAAACTCTGACATGGACTTCATAAATCATTCTTGGACAATGAATTTCCATTTTTTATTACACCGGCGCCATGCATGCTATTAATGGTAGACTTGGGTCTATAATTCTATTAGGCTTTAAAGAGGCCTTTGATTTTAGAGCCAAAATAGAACTTAAAGCTAACAGCTGACTTTTCATCTCCTTCTATGTTCGTTAGATCGTGCTTTTAGTTCTCTAGAAATGAGAGGACCAAAGAAAGAAATGGGAATACTGCATTTAAGAACACTTTGTCACATTCACTGAACTGAAAGTATGATTATTCTTGCTTATGTCAGGATTGATACCTGGTTTAAACTACGGCTCTGATCTTATAATAAACCCTTGGGTCAGGAGGTAGCTCACAAGGATGTTTTATCAACCCCGTGGAAAGCTGACAGGTTGGTAGGTCAGATGGGGTCATTGCTCTGTCTGTGCACGGGGATGTCGAGTTTGTACACGTGCACGTATGTTGCATGGACGTATATCACACAGATTTTATTAAATCTAATGTCCCAGTGGGCAAACCATGGATGGTTTGCCCTGTTACAGGGTATATGAGCCCCTGGAGGACATGGAAGATGAACTGAACCTGGAAGATCAACTTGGTAGAACCAGGAGGCACAGATGCTACTAAGCAGCCTAGAGTTTCTGATTCACATCTGACATTTAAAATGCTTTCAGCTCAGAAGAAGCCACAGAAACTTACAAGTGTGGAGAAAAGCTACCTCGCTCCCTTCTTTCTTTCCTTCCTTCCTCTTCAGGTGGGTGAAGAATTGTGATCCCTTGAAATGATAGAAAAGGGTATTCCTGTCTGATATGAAGCAAACAAGAAAGTAGCAACTGAAAAGAGTCTTCCTAGTTTCATCTTTGACAGAAGATAAAAGTGTAATTCTGAACTTTATAAACGCCAGGATTGTGGCATGTATTGCTCTGGGTGGACAAAGACATGACAAAATGATCTGACAGAAAATGCTTTTGGAGGGCATAAAAATGGCACTTGGCCATGCAGATGATGGGCCCCTGTGATGTATGTTGTGATTAAATTTGTCTTCGTTCCAAGCAGTACATCACTACCACTGGATCCAGCAGGCCTTCCAAAACAGTGGCAGCTACAAGCACAATTTCTCAGTGTTCTTCCAGTAAGCTGAGCTGTCTCAGATTTTAAAGAGATCTTTGTTGGTCAATACAATTTATTTTGCTTTCCCAAGTGTTAAAACAACAATGTAGTATGTTCCACTGATACAATTAATTTCAAATAGTTTATTATATAAAGAATAATACAGTGCAATAGCATTCCTAAGGATGGCAGGAACTTTGCTTTTATACTTAAAAATTATAAATTGTAGCAACTTTTTAATTAAAGCTCAGAAGAGTGTGTTCATATTCAAAATTCAAAAGCCTTACCATTAAAAATTAGTATTCCCATTCTAATTATTACTGAAAAAAGAGTATGCTCTCTCAAAGAGAGCATTTTCAAAAAGACTATTCTTATTTTCAGGATTTTTAGAAATCGCAACATTTCTCTTTGATTTTTTTTTATTTTAATTGCGTTTTGCAAGATCTGGACAACATCTTTTGTCACTCCAGTGAATTCCTTCCTCTCTTGAAAACTCAATCTTGTGAAAATTTGCTTTTCTTCAAAACATGCCATTGTAATAAAAACTTGGTTTGAATCCTCACCTAGCAGAGGAGAGTTATTTCCCCCCAGCTGTATTTCGGTCTTCAAGCCATGCAGCAGTTATGTCCTTGCACTCCTGGTGTAAGAAATTTGAGTGTCTATAGAGGACATGCTTCTGCACTGCTGGTGGCTTTGGCTGCTAGTCATATATGATGGAGCATTTCTTCAAAACCTCTTTTGGCACCTTCCCCTTTTAGCAGGGACTTTCACCCTGTTAAAACCCCATCCAAGGAGGAGCCACATGGGTTCTGTCAGCCCATCAAGCAACAGAACTGGCCCAAGCAGCTTCCAGCCTGAGCATCCCTTATCCATGGCAGCCAAATCCAGTGTTTTCTAAAGTGGTCTCTGCATAGCAACACTAGATGGAGACTTAACACGTAAGTACTTGGGTTTATTTAATTCAAGGGGGTTAATTATGATGAACTCCTCTACTTGCGAGAAGTACTTAGATCTACATGTATTGTACAACATGTTTTTAGTTAAAGTTTTCTTCTTGCCGTCCATTTCGAGTGAGGTGTTCCAAGGCAGGTATTTTCTTCCCTCAGCTCCACGGCTGGCCTTCTGGAGAGGGATAGTATGGAATGTGGGCTGCCTCCATCTGGCAGGGATCTGGAGCAGGAATAAAGCAGTGAGATACAGCTGATCTGCCCAAAAGAGCTTGGGTTTTGTTTTTGTGTGAGCCTTTCATGATACAGGCCTGACCACTGACCTTCGAAAAGAGCATTCCAACTCCTCAGAGGCAGGGGAGGAGCTAATCTTACAAAGTGGAAGACGATGGAGAGCTGTATCCTTTGGGTAGGTTGGTGGAGAGCAGAGATAAACTGGTGGTTTTCATGAATTTGGAAGGAGGTGGGAAAAGGAAGTGGGAGGATTGATTTTTTTTTTTGGTCTTTTTGTATAGAGAGGAAACTTGCATTTGTCTTCTTGAGGAGGTGCAGAGGAAGGAAGGAAATTAGTGCTTTTTTTCTATATATGTATGAAGAGAACAATTATGCCCTGTGAGCACTGGTTGGAATGAACATTCATTAAAGTAATGCCTTTCTTGCCCTACAGACGCAGGTGGTGCTTGTGAGGCCGTGCTGTTGCTAACACATATTTGCCTACCATCCCAGGGCTCAGAATTCCTCAGACAGCAGCATTGCTGAGATAGACATAGACAGACTGAAAGACATAATTTCACCGGGCTATTCCACATTGAAAGGTTCACCACACCCTGCATACAGAGATGGTGTGGGATGTATCCAGTCACAGGGATTCTCACAGAACATGGAAAACTGATATTCCATGAATCCTGGCAGTCCACGTAGTCAGTAAGCTGAGTGCACAGTCCCTCACATCACAGCATGTGTGCAGCTTGGCTGGGTACTGACACTTCATCCAAGACAAAAAAACCAGCAATGCCTGAAATAAACATAAGTTCTCCAGCTTTGCAGAAGCCAAGGTTCTGCAGTGGCGGAGAGAGTGCCAGCTACCCACTCTGGAAGAGCAGAGAGTTGACAATGACTGATATTTTTTCTCTTCAGTGTAGTTCTAAGAACTGCATAGACACATCCTGTGGGAATGTGAATCCTGTCTTTTGTTCCCTGCAATGCAGGAGTCCACACTGGGCAAAGAGCTATCAATATTTTCAGTGTAGCTGAAGATTATGTAGGGACATAAGCTGTGGAGAATGGCTTTGAAGATCTTGACTGAAAACAGACCCACCTTGGATTTGCTGAAGCTCATCTGTACTAGATGCCTCCTGAATATGCATGGCTGCCCAGAATGCCAGTTCGTGCTGAATGGCAGGTGCTAACTCTGAGACAGGCATCTGGCACGCAGAGAGTTTTTGATTATCTGCTGCTTGTTCCAAAGTCTTCGAGATGCAAAACCTCATAAGTTATGAAGTTACTGGGAAAAAAAAAAATTATGTAAGTCCAGTTCTTGCAAGGTGTTGAGATGTGATGTCTACAGCTGGCTTATTGGCTCAAGCAGGCTCAGGAGAGGCCTGAGATGCTGTCATGATTTCTTGAGCCGTTGCACAGGGAACAGGTAGAGTGGCAGCCAGCAAGCAAAGCAAAATAACAGGAGGTGGGGTGTGTTTGTAGTGTAGGCAGCACAAAGGTGACGGATGTGTGCTAGGCTTATTCTGAGCAACGTGCTGCGGTTAGGGACTGTGGTTAGAGTAGACAATTGCCGAGCGTTGTGCATAATGCATGACAGGCAGGGCTGTGGTATGCAGATAAAAACAGCGTGGGATGGATTTTGCACTAAAATATGCTCTGTGAGTGTGAAGAAAGGATGGAGCCAGTCCGCTAGGAAAGCCCTAGCTTTGACCTGTGTGCCAAAAGCTAGTCTGCACCAGATGGCTTGGATGAAGAGAATCACAAAAAAAGGGGAAGTTAAATTGGGTTTTCATAAATCCCCATGAGCTGCCCCTTCATGCCACCAGTAATTTGCTTTTTGTTAGAACTTCTCTGTGGGAGAAATCTCCTAATTGCAGTTATCTTCAGAAGTGGAAAAAAATATGCAAGTTTTTAAAGATTATTTCCCCTCACAAGGTGTTTCTTCTGAGTATGGTGTCCCTAAAAATCGACCTGCAGTTTCTCCCATGGGCAGTGTGTGCCAGACTTTTCCCCTGTTGATGTCCTCTATTGCTAGTCCTCAGCTCTGAGCAGCCACCTGAAGATTCAGCCATCAACTTTAGCAAGTATTCACCATCTCTAAGGCATCAAGGGCTGATGCTGTTTGCATGAAGGACTTACACTCCTCATGGGTGTTTGGAGACTTCATTCTTCTATATGAAACCCCACTTAATACATTCTTGCATGTAAATATTTACGTTTGTATCTCAAAGTTAATTTTTTTTTCCTGTTTTATTCCCTCTGATATTCTGTACCTACACTCCTAAATCAAATAAAACATACCAATTCAGAATGCCTCCAAGACTAATCTTTGCATATTATTTATTGCATGAATAATTTTCTTTAGAATTCTGAATAGTTTTCCTGGATTTGCTGGTTACAGTTTTATGGGTTTAAAATGTGATTTTACTCCAGACTGCATTTGCTCATNTTTCTACAGGATCACTGCTTCAACAGGACCATCTTCAGCAGAACTCTGGAGGACTGCAGCCACCATTTTATTGGACTGCTACCAACACCCTGACTGACAGGGTGTCAGGTTGTATCCTGACTCTGTCAGTGGTTTCTTTTTTTTGTACTATTGCATTTATTTTAGTTTTTCCTATTAAATTGTACTTCTGACTTGGAGTTTCTCACTGGTTTTGCTTTCAAACCAGCACACTCATCAGAATTAATTTATATGAATGCTAGTAGATTAGCACTAGAGTTAAACAAACTCTACCAAAAAATCAGATTTATAAACTCATTCTCCTATTATGGTGTAAAAAGCATATGTTCTAAAGTACTTACAATCATTCTCAGAACCTTGGCCAAAACCTTCTCTTGACCATACAAATAATCCCTTAGCTTTTCTTATAAGAAGTTCTTGAATTTTTTTAAAGAATAATTATTGGTTAGAATAATTAAGGTTAATAAATCTTACAGGAAAAAGGAGAAACAGGTCTAATAATTCCCACATGGACATATTTGAAGAAGACAAACTTCTGAGAAGACTTAAAAGCAAGCCATTATGTTGATTTCAATATGGAATATGCTTTTATTAAGTGAAAATCAGATTTCCATCAGAAGATGTTGTACTAGTAGCAGGAGGGATTGCTAAAACTCTGCTTCCATAAACACATACGTAGTTGGGCACATGCTTCTGAGCAAAGTCCGTCCATTTAAATGTTCACAGAAATATCAGAATGGTCACTATAGTAAATACATGAACAAAAATAGCAAAAAAAATGTTTTTGTTTTATGCCTCTGACCACATTTGGGTCTGATCAGTATCACATTTCTGTTGATTGTCAGACTTCCTTTCTCTACTGCAGTGTTGTCAGCCATATGATTCATGAGTCATATCTAGTCTTTTGTATACAGAGCTCATTGAATATTCAGATTCCAAAGAGTATAAATTACCAAGTAAATGAACTAATTTTTTTTTATCCCGTTTGCTGAGGGGGAAGGGAAGGAACCCAGGCTTTCTAAATTTGAAATTAATTCAGTCATTGCAGTGCTGCACCCCTGAGCAGCAGTCCTGGCTTATTGTCCTGAAAACAATAGCTCTGAGAGGTGTAAAATGACCTGTTCTCCCTTATTCTTTTTACTTATTGTTTTATGTTAAGAAGGTGGAAAAGAGGGGTTGGTATGAAACCCAAGACCAACATTGGTGTTTGCTGAAATAAAGTATATGCAGTAAAGGAGGGCAGGTCTAGAATAGACGCGAAACCAAGTGGAAGGCAGGGAAAGAAAAGAAAGGATCAAGAGAAAAGCAATGATATAAGGCTAAATCTTCCCCGTTAATGATGCCGAATGTGACAATGGAGAGATTTTCAAAAGCAGTTAGCTCCATTTTGAGATGGTCTAATTAAATATTTAATGATGCAGGTAGCCCCACTCTGGGATTCACAGAAGCCTCTAATTGCCTGATTCCTCCAGGAAAACTATTTTGTAATTTTGTTAATCCGTATAAGCACACATCATGGATGTGTTCCACTGACAGCAACGGATGGTTCTTCTGTAAATGCTCAAAATGTGTGGTCCAAAACAGTGAAACAGCCCACAACTATATTATGAAGAAGGCTTTTCTCAAAATGAGTGTCATGCTCCCACATAAGCTGCATGGAGTCACTTTCTTGCACTCCACAGCAAAGCGTAAGTTCCTGCTTTCCCACAGTACTGTGAGTGGGTGTTTACTGAGGCAGCAGAGAAGAGAAGGAAGAGGCACAAGGAAATATACACAGAGGGGGGCAAAAAATATTGTATATGAGATAAACTGGAGCATATTTGCAATTTTTGTTTTGTCAACCAGAAGTACAGTTCCTTCTGTAGCCTCAAGCAGGAAACAGGAGGGAAAAAGAAAACCTGTAAAAAGGATATTCTTTTACACAAGAGATACTAGTTAAAAAACAGTATCAAAACATTTTTGCTATGTTAATTGGTTAATTAAAATAATTGTAGTTGACAGCATCCTTTTAATTGCATGACCCTTTGTAGGTGTGTATTTTATTATCCTTTGTTTTGTTTCCTATGGGAACAGACTTAGGCAATTGTTCAAAGTGTCAGCTGGACTTCATAGAGAATAATTTGAAACTTACTCAGCTGAACAGGAAAGAGAGTAGAAGCTTCAGGTTTAACTATATTTTTTAAAAGTTTCTAGAAAATCAATGAAAGAAAGACAAATTGATGCCAAGGCTTTTGAAAGTACTTGGGCATGATGTACTACCACCCTGAGCAAGTCATGATGAGCTGGCTTATCCAACAGCCCATCACTACGGGATGCGAAGGTCCTGCTCTCCCTTCCTTTTCTGTCTTTAAGCTGCATGTTGTGTCCTCTCGTGTTTTGCCAGCTCTTGCATCCTATGGAATGCCTCCATGAGCACATCTTGTTGAGCCCGAAGTTCAGTGGCAGCCTAGACCAATCTAACTGCTGTCTCCAGTCCTACTCTCTGCCCCTTTATTTTATATACATTCAAATTTATATAATAGATATTTTTAAAAGAGGAAAGCTCTTTCCTCTTTCACTTCCCTTTCCCTGGGCAACGTGTTCCTGCCCCTCCCTTGTTGCAGTCCTTCGTCATGCTTTGTCATGTCCTTTGCAAAGTCATTTCAGCATGATAAAGCAGCAGAAAATTAACTTGCTGAAAAAGAAAAAAGTGAATAGTTTTGTTATTTCTGCTGATATTCTTGTGCCAAGACTGCTCTGCAAAACATCCGATAAGCTGTGGTGAGACTGCAAGGGAGAGGGTGGAAGGATCTGAGGAGAGGACAGGGCAACTGCCGCCCTTCACTGCTGGTTGAGCTGCAAGGAAATGTGGAGCGAGAGAGGCCTTCCTCCCTTGCTGCTGCTGAGCTGCGAGCTCTGCCCAGCACTCGCCCATCTTACACCACTTCACTTTTGCTCATGTGGTGGCAGCCAGCCGGCCCCTCGTCAGCCTGTGTGCAGGCTCTCACCAGCCACAGCTCCCGGTCAGCCACGGCCCCGGTCAGCCCGTGTGCAGGATCCCACCAGCCACAGCTCCCGGCCAGCCCGTGTGCGGGCTCCCACCAGCCACGGCCCCCGTCAGCCACGGCCCTCGGTCAGCCCGTGTGCGGGCCCCCGTCAGCCACAGTACGGGGTGCTGGCTTCACGTGGGGAGCGTCATGCGGATCACGAGGCACAGCGAGGTGGGTGTGATGGCGAGAGGAAATCCAGCTTGCTTCACCCACTGCTCACACTGACACTTGTCTTTATATTAATTGTGCAGAATGCAAAGAGTGAGACCTGGCTCAGCAGTAGGGAGTTTTGCCACGAAAACACCTAGAAACTGAAAAGCAGGTGTGTGGCAAAGAGTACAGATAGGTATGACCCATCATCATTTATTTCTCTGAAGTGCTAAATTCATTTCCCATACGTATTCCTAAAACAAAAACAAAAACAAACAAACAACCCAAAACTTTAAACCGGAAGTCCACTGAAGAAAAACAACTGGTTTGGTGAAGTGGGATTAGGATATTAGAAATTTCGGTATAGTACCGACAGATTAAATGATGCTGTTCTGCATCTACAAGGCTCGTCACAGGGAAGCAAAGCATCAAGCAAACTGTAATTCACTCCACTCTTTGTGCAGTGTACTCTACGAATACATAATGGAAGACTAAGGAAGATTATTTCCTGGCTCCAGTGAGGGAACTTTCGACGTGACTGGTAACACTGGAAAATTTGGGGGTTTTCCTCATGTAACTGTACTTTCCTGGCCCTTTCTTTTGGGTGGCTCATGCTCTGTGTCAGCTTCCCAGAATGAAAGACTTTTTTCTTTCCTTCAGTCAATTTAGAGCAAGCCAAAATGTTCAATAGGCTTAAAATACCACACTGATAACTTCACACAATGCTCATCTTCATTTTTTCAGTTGAAATTGTAAGATTTTGAGGCAGTCTACCTTCATCTTTGGAAATAGTCATTGATCAGGGAAGCATGGCCAATTCCAAAAACTTCTGGATTTTAGTTGCATTTTAAGGAGAATTCTCGTTTTATTCTGCTGGAATAAATGCAAATACCCATAGATTATGATTTCCATCCAAAGCAATGAAGTTATATGATAGGAGGCCAAAGTTAGAAGTTGAAAAACTACCAAAATATTCCAGACTTTATATGATTAGGCAACTTCAGATTTTTAAATTACAAACAACTGTGTTTCTAATGCTTCAAAACTGGGGGGAAAAAAGCCACCCTGATCAAGAGATATGGTTTCAATAAGCAGTAGATAAATGTAAATACAAAATTGATTCTGGTCTCCAGAACTTGCCATGAAAAAGCTCTCTTACCTCATCTTGCCTTCTAAACTCACCCACTGCAGAGAAGTAATATGTGTTACACTTTGTTAAGAAGGCTGTACAATAAATGACTAATCATCTTGGTCTTTCAAAAGCAAGACTTAAGAGACACTTAACAGCTTTTTGGACCTGCTTAAGTTGATCACATTGTTGTAGAAAAAGCCCTATTTTTTTATTCTTTAGAGAGTGATTCTGATGTGCATTCTCACTCTCTGTTCCTGCAAACTCCTATGAAATGTAATATTTCTAGTTTGCACAAAACCTTTTTCAAGGAAATTAAGTATTTTCACAAACTGAATAGTTGGTACGACTAAAATGATGGCAGGGAGAGGTAACTTCTGAAAAACAGCACAGAAAAAGGAGAAAAATATTTGGTCAGAGAAAAAGGTATATTGTAGAAAACTCTTAGGATTATATGCTCTTAACATTGTAAACTGGCATGTATGATGCATTCAGCAAGTGTGGAATGGGCAAGACAGCGTCAGTTTCTTGCACAGCAATGGTATTACTGCTACTTTGTTTGAATTTTTTTCATTCATTTTTCAAAATTAATTGTGAAAGATGTGTAAAATGTGCCCAGAAAATGTGTCCACAGCAGTGCCTAACTTACTCTCCATCGGTAAGAATAGCAGGACTTTCAGTTCAGTATTTGACACTTCAGGTATTTTAGATATTGGTTTATATAATCCCCCTTTTTTGATTGGAAGCAAAAAGCAATTTGGCAGTGTTGGCTATATGGTGTACAGAGATCTTACGTCCAAGATGCTGCAGTTTGCTAGTTTGTGTTTATTTAATCACTTAAATACTTTTCCTGATACTGCTTCCAACACATTCAAGCAGATTCTGCCACGAAGCATGGTAACAGATGTTCTATATATGTAAGGTGACGTGTCATCAGAGCAAATTAGCTTCCCTGTTGTTTTCAGGCTTGCCCTTATGACACTTCCACACAGTAACCAGGGTAAGAGACAGCGATTTTCAGTGGCACCAGCTTTTTCATTAGCATTCGCCCAACAGAAAGATAGTCTGTCTTGGTTTCTTTTAAGCTAGGTAACACTGCGGCATCATATTCATCTTTTGCATGAGCTCAACCTGAGTCACAACTAAGAAATCAGAAAAGTACATCCTGCAACACACGGTCCTACAAAGTTTTATGAAGGGAGAATATTTGTCCTACCTACTCTAAGATTTCAACTATTTAGTGCCTCAAACCAATTTTCATTAATGTGAATAAACAATAATAAATACTTTGAGGAATAATGTTGAATCATGTGAAATATTACTATATTTAGTGCTTTCTGTAAGGGAGTTTTCAAATTATTTTGAAAAAAGCTTCAAAGATTTGTTGATATAAAAGGTATGATTAATACTTTAAATTCCAATGCAATACTAGTACTGATTAGGGACTAAAACAGGCTATCATGTGAAAAGTACAATGTGTAGGACTGGATGATCCTGTTAGAATCAAAATAGATTCACTACTGAAAATAAAAGTGTGTTTGCTCTCTGAATTTGACTTTTAGAATTATTTTTCCCAGCACTCCTCAAATTCCTCTATGTATTTCTCTCAGTTAATATGCCTGAGGTTCACTTCTCAACTATAACATCTTAAAACCCAAGGGAGAGACTGTGGCATGAGACAGCAGCTTGAATGAGGCGCTGGTATTGTTTATAAGTGTTTCGCTTTTGAAGAGCATTTCTGAAATTAGCCTGAGTGCTACCTGTGAAGATAAGCCAACAATGACATTTTTGCATAAACCATTTGCTTTATTTGTGAATGTCTAAAATATTCTGTAATCTCAGGAGAGAACATGCCATTTGACATGATACAGTCATTAATATTGTCAAAGCACTGAAGACAGAGCTCCAGCAATATGCTAATAGAAACCTGATGAAGACTAAAAATGCTTGTCAGTGAACCAAAAAAAATCTGTCAGCAGCCTTCTGAATACATTGGTGCTGTATTCATTACGAAAGAAAGAAAAGTTATTAACTGTTTATAAAGACCATTTCAAAGAATAAAAAATGATGTGATATCTAAGTTATGAGATTGCAGGCAAACTGTTGACAACAGGCACTACAAGAGGAGGAGAAGGCAAGGAATAATGTAGCAGCATCTATTACATGTGTGGAAAAAGGATGCCAATGCATTTTCATGAGAGATGATATCAGAAACTATTTTTACATCCTGCTGCCAAAGGACTACTTCTTTACACCTTGCAGAGGGAGACACCTCTCCCTATTTTTCCCATGCATCATTAACACTGCCAAAATTATTTCTGTGTATCAATAAAATGGATTGTAGAAGCACCAGAAGAGTGTCTACGAGGCTACTCTGTGCGATTTGGTTACCAAAGTAACTCATTTCCTCCAAGGAAGGGGAAGTTATCCAGCGCTGGTCAGCCTGTTCCACAGTCCCTTTGTTATCAGGCACTGTTTATGGATAAAGGATTAGCTTATTGTATTAAAGGGATAAATATTCCATTTCAAAATTCAAAATGAAATTATGAAAACAGAAAACACATTGCCTGAGAAGTCAGCTGCAGGCTCACGTGTTTTTGCTGTCTCTCCTAGGACAACGTTCAGCCATGAGAGATGCAGGCTGATTGTAATCAACTTTTTTTCTCAACTTTTTACAAAAGTTTGCTTGGTGTGCTTTTGGCTTTTCTGAACTACGTTGATTCCTACCACATGTCCCAAACTAGTCCATTCTCTATAGCTTACACAGCTCTGCTAGTAAATTGCAAAACTTTAAAAGATGAATCAATAGGAGTCTTTGTTAGCACTGGTTTATGCCTACTTATCCATAGGAGATCATAAAATTATAGAATCATTTAGTTTGGAAAAGACCTTTAAGATCATTGAGTTCAACTGTAAACCTGGCACTGCCAAATCCACCATCTCCCTAAGCACCACATCTTTTAAATACCTCCCAGGGTGGTGACTCCACGACTTCCCTGGGCAGCCTGTTCTAATGCTTGACTATACTTCTAGTGTAGAAATTTTTCCTAATATCCAATCTAAACCTTCCCTGGCACAACTGGAGGCCATTTCCTTTTGGCCTGTTGCTTGTTATTTAGGAGACTGATCCCCACCTGGCTAAAATCTCCTTTCAGGTAGTTAGAGAGAGCAGTGAGCTCTCCCCAAGCCCCCTTTTCTCCAGGCTAAACAACCCCCGCTCCTTCAGTTGCTCATCATAAGGTGTTCCAGACCCATCACCAGCTTCATAGCTCTTCTTTGGATGCATATGGAGGACATACTAGGCACAAACAACAGCAAGCAGCTTTGAGAATGGTTCTGCCTTAACTGTGGGAGGCCTCCCTGGGCTTTCTGCAGGCATCCCTGCCACCAGTGCCAGTGTGAGAAGGATGGCATTTATGGGAAAGCTTTTCCTTCATGGCTCATACCTTTCTGGGATGTGCAGTACTTTCTGGGATGTGAAGTCAGGACACAGTGAGAGTCTGTACGAGCATGTCAGCATTGGTGGACAAGCCTTGTACTTCCAACAGTGTGGCCACGTGGAAAAGGAGGCCAGTGGCCATCCTGGCCTCTATCAGGAACAGTGTGGCCAGCAGGACCAGGGAAGTCATTCTTCCCATGTATTCGGCACTGGTGAGGCGGCACCTTGAGTATTGTGTCCAGTTCTGGGCCCCTCAGTTTAGGAAGGATGTTGAGATTCCAGAGCATGTCTGGAGCACAAGTCCTACGAGAAGTGGCTGAGGGAGCTAGAGTTGTTTAGCCTGGAGAACAGGAGGCTCAGGGGAGACCTCATCACTCTCTACAACAACCTGAAAAGAGGTTCTAGCCAGATGGAGGTTGGTCTCTTATCTCAGCAATAGGACACAAGGACACAGTCTTAAGCTGCCCCATGGGAAGTTTAGGTTGGACATTCAGAAGAAGTTCTTCACAGAAAGGGTGATGGAACATTGGAATGGACTGCCCATGGAGGTGGTGGAGTCACCATCCCTAGAAGTGTTTTTAAGGTAAGACAGGATGTGGCACTTAGTGCCATTGTCTAGTTGACAAGATGGTGTTACATCATACGTTGGACTCAATGATCTCAAAACTCTTTTCCAACCTAGTTGACTCCGCAATTCCAGCAGCAAAATGGAGCATGTGGATGCCGCCGGTGGAGCAGTGAAGCATTGGCACGCAGGAGAAGCAGGGCCAGCCGCGCGCTGGCCCAGCACCGGTGCAGTCGAGCACTTTGGGCAGGTGGGATAGGAACCACCTCTAGTTATGCCGGGTGACCCGGAACGCGGAGGGGCCGCGCGGCTCCCGACGGGACGGATCAGGGGTTCCAGCACTGGCCTTCCGGTCTGACTGAACGACAAACCCGGACACAGTCCTCCGCCGCGGAGGAGGGCACGTAGGGCTGCCCGGGGGAAAGCGGGGCCGTGCACAGGGCGACGGATGCGGGGCCGGGCCAGGCCG